>CM016620.1:106373818-106834542 GCA_005393395.2 Gossypium australe | reverse complement strand
AGGTACCTGAACTAGCAGATTCCTTGATCCTCACCCATTATAGGCTCATATGGACCAAGTTCAGTTCAGGGGAACACATTTCCCTATGGCTGCACAGAGATAAAAATCTCACGAAGACATAGGTACGGATGTATTCCGAAAGCGATTCATTATCCTGCACGGAGGTGAAAACCTCACGAAGGAGTAGCTTCTTGCTCCCACTTAAAGGTGTGCCCCAACGGTCATGCAACATGATGCAGAAATGTTTTACGAGACTTAAACCATACCAATCAAATGAGATGATGCAAGCGAAAACCGTAAGAGGATCGAAATTTCTTAAATCAGATTTTCGACAAAAAGACAGAAAACAATCAATTTTATGGCTCGACTCTCGAAGGTCCCCAGTGGAGTCGCCAAGCTGTCGTAACCATTTTTTTGACAAAACGGGAATCAACTTTGGGATTTGAAAATAAAACGGGAGTCGCCACCAATCATTTTTTTTCTGAGGTGTGATCGGGTCACCTCGAAAAGTAGTTGTTTTAAATAAATCATTTAATTTATGAAAACAACGATTTTGGTCTACGAAATTCGAAGAAACAGGTTCGGGAGTCAGTTACGCACGAGGAAGGATTAGCACCCTCAAAATGCCCAAAAATTGGTACCTAATTGATTATCTAATACCTTGAAGTCGAAACTTTGAAAAGATTTGAAAATATGATCCTCTTAAAAATTTTGAACGAATCGAAAGTAGATGATAAGACATTCTTATTTCGAAGAGATAAAATGTCGTACTCAGTAAGTTAGGGCACAAACATTTCGAACTCTAGAAACTAAGCTTGTCTCTTGACTTTAAAGTTCAGATTCGAGTTCGAGGAGGATATCCCATTATTTGACAAATGAGAAATCGGAACTCAGTAAGTTAGAGCTCGATCTCTCGAAATTCCAAATACGGGACATTACCTTCGTTTTTTTTAAGCAAACTTATTCCGGGACGTCTAGATGTCATGGCCAGTAAGTTAGGGCATTACACCTCGAGTTCTCGAGAACATGTATTGTATTCGGAGCATGATCGCGATTTAAAAAGGGTATTTCGTTATTAAGATCGAATAAGAAAAAAAATCGGAACCCAGTAAGTTAGGGCACGATTTTTTCTCAAATCCTTAATACGAGATATCAATTATTAAAAAAAATTTTGATGCATTTTATAAAAAGCTAATGTGACAAATAATAACTTGCAAATAAGATGCTACGAATGAAAGGAAACAATAGTAATATTGATAACGATAAATAAACGTAATGATAGAAATAATGATAATAACGTAAACTTATTAGTATAATAAGTATATACAAGTAGTAATACAGTAATAATGGTAATAGAAATAATAAAATAATGACGATGAAAAATACATTTGATAATAATAATAATAATATGATAATCTAGTAGTAGTAGTAGTAGTAGTAGTAGTAGTAATAATAATAATAATAATAATAATAATAATAATAATTAATATAGTAGTAGTAGTAATAGTTATAATAATAATAATAATAATAATAGTTAAACAAAATAATAATAAAATATGTACATTAAAAAATATAATAATGGTAATAACGATAATAATATAATGATAAAAGGACTAAAAAGATTGCAAAATAACTAAAAAGGGATCAAATTGTATTTAAAACGAAAGTTTGGGGTCAATTCGAAATAAAATGAAAGGGGAAAGGGCCTATCCGGAATGCGAGTGAAAGGAGAGGGACCAAAATGGACAATAACCCCTTTTTCGAAAATGCATTGTATCAGGTGGGCCCAATTGAAATCCGAAATAAATTGTTGGGCCAAATTAAAAAATACCCGAAACTTAATCGCAAAACCAAGAAAAAGCTGGAGGACCAAAATCGCAATAAACCCATTAATGAAAAACACGCGGATCCTCCCTAGCGGGTCGGGTCAAAAACGGGTTGGAAGCAAAACGACGTCGTTTTGGGTGTTTAAGGCCAGTCCCAAAATGACGTCGTTTTGAGAGACTATATAAGACCCAAATTTCCTAAAAAAAATTGTAACATCCTAGATTAGGGGTTATGCGTTTGTGCATAATTCATGAGTTAGTAGGTTTTGGCAATGTTTGGAAGTGTATTAAGGGTTTTTAAAATTCTAGGATGGAAGAGAAAGCTTAGAAAAATTATTGGTTTCTAAGTAAAAAGGGGAGCTAGGTAAATGAGGCTTGAAAAGAAACTCCGTGTGAAGCATGACACAAGGAACCATGTGGTAAAATGGCATGTTTTATGAATTATGCATGAATGTGTTATGTGAATTCTAGAAATAAGGAAATGTATGGAAATGTAAGGAAATGTAAGGAAATGTATGGAAATGTAAGGAAATGTAAGGAAATGTAAGAAAATGGCAAGTTTACAGAGCCGATCGAAAATTTTAGGAAACTTAGAAATGACCTAGAAATGTCGAATTTTAAAGTTTAAAATAGGAAATTAGGGCAAGGAGGCCTTAAAAGAAAAAGTTGGTAAAATTTGGCACACAAACAGGCTTGGAAAAGTGGCCTAAAGATGTCACTTAGGGCTTATGGAAATGGCGCCATGTGCAAGAGGAATGGGCCTGGGTTCGAGTCACTTGGGTAGCAAATAAATAAGGTTTTATTTTAGCTTCCAGAAGGCTGAGGTGGACGGCACATGCTTCTAGAAAAGGAGGTGTTTTATTTTCATAAATATGTGATTAATAAGGTGATAAATAGAAGCTTTTTATTTGGATTATTTCGAAGAGATAATAAAGGAGTTTTGTTCACATAAATATGTGAATAATAAGAGATAAATAAAGGAGTTTTATTCACATAAATATGTGAATAATAAGAGATAAATAAAGGAGTTTTATTCACATAAATATGTGAATAATAAGAGATAAATAAAGGAGTTTTATTCACATAAATATGTGAATAATAAGAGATAAATAAAGGAGTTTTATTCACATAAATATGTGAATAATAAGAGATAAATAAAGGAGTTTTATTCACATAAATATGTGAATAATAAGAGATAAATAAAGGATTATTTTCTAATGAGATAATTGAGGAGATAATTGATGGATTAAAGGCTTTTATCTTTTAAATAAAAGAGATAATATTATCAAAAGAGGAGTGGTGGCCAAGTAAAGGACTCCTAGGCTGATAACTTTGGCTATAAAAGGAGGACAGAAGGGCTGCTCATCAACATTTGCTCCCTCTTCCTCTCTGCCGAAATTCTCCCTAGGCAAAACCCCTCTCTGCCGAATTTTCATTAAGCAAAAATCCCTCTCTTTTTCTTCTATTTTCTTCTCCGTTCTACTGTTAAGCTGAATCTTTGTGGATTCTAAGAAAGAGGGCAATCATCCACAACATCAAAAGGGGATTTTTCGGGAAATCTAAGGATCTAAGGTAAGGATTATAAATATAAATATGTGGTTAAAGATTATGATTCACGTTTTCAAAGTTAGATCTAATCTAACACGAAGTTATAGGATTTCAACAGGCTTATAAAGGAATCCTCTTCAGATTTGGAATCCCATCATAAGGTAAGGGATATTCGGCCAAGGCATAATTTGTTTAAGTGTTTTCCATTATTTCAAAAACCGAAAACTGACATGGTTACATACCTAGTATTAGCCGATTTCAAGGAAGAGGAATTCTAGCAACTGTTGGGACTTGATTAAATCAATTCGGCAACTAGGTAAGTAATTCTACTTCTAGTAGGATTTGGTTTTAAGACCAAATAGGTTTATTTATATGTTTTAATTAATGGCCGAATATAGGAGTGAAAGATCTAGATCGGTAGATCGCTCTACGGGAATTCACGGAAACTATTAAGCGAAAAAGGTGTGTACTCTTACTAACTTTCAATAAATTGCATGGCAATCATTAAATATATAAATATGTAACAGTATGTGAATGTGGCTAAGCACCACAAATGTGGTAAGGAGTACCCAGGTACGTTTCCTACTTTTGATAGGATTGTGAATGTGATATATTTTGAACATGTGATTAGTAACATGAATGAAAATTAAGTATGTGAAATATGTTATGAAATAATTGGGGCATTCGGGATATTTGTGGAGGAAGAAAGTGAAGGTGATGACTACGGTCTCACCAACGTAAAGTGGTGATTACGGTCACATAAAGTGAAAAGTGGTAACTTCGGTTACATCCAGTGAATACAGTGTCTAATGACACAACATAAGTGGGCGATGAGCACGTCGACTGCAGCGACTGCCTTCGATGGTGTGTAGCGGATGGAGGGTCGACTTAGTAGTCCCCGCGGTGTACAGGTTGGTACGGGTGGTGCGTAGCGGATGGACAAATAGGTTTGGGTTTGGGTTGCATCATCCTTTATTTTGTATGAACATGATATTGATATGACTTGTATGCCTGATTTGTTGGAAATTAGTACTATGTACACATTGAGTCTGTAGACTCACCCCGTTGGGGAATTATTTTTCAGGTGATGAGCAGTAATGGACCGGGTCGGCAGGAGCTAAAGGTGGCCATGCATCGCTTGAAGAAATTATTTGGAATTTGGACTTTATGAAATTTTAGTACTTTATTTTGGGTTTGAATGATGTAATAAGGCCATAAGGCCCAGTTGGATTTTCTTTATTTCTGTTTATTTTTATTTGAATATGATACAATTTATGTTTGATTAAAGATAAGTAAATTTATTTCTTTTAAAATAATAAACCCAAAAATTATTTTGTCACCTTATTTAAGTTGGATTTCCAGAATTTATTAAATAGGTTTCAAATTAAGCCCAACCCAAAACAATTTTTTCTAAAATTTACAAATTTTCTCTAAGTAGCAAAGAATTTGAAAACCGGTTTACTTAAGGAACATACCAGATCCGGTCAGGCTCGTGGGCCGGGTTTGGGGTGTTTCAAAAATTCATTCCATCACTTACTTAAAAAAAAACACTTCTAACCCTCATTTTTTTTCTCTGCAGGGGTTGGAATCCGGCGAGGTTCCGATGTCGCCCACCGCCCGCCGGCCACCACGCACGGTGGCCGGAAAAGGTAAAAACCTTTTTTTTTAACTAGTATATATATATATGTATGTGTGTGTGTGTGTGTGTGTGTGTGTGTGCGCGCGCGCGCGCGCGCAAATAAGAAGGAAATGATTCGAAATGAAATAATAAAAAATCAGAAATTAAAAATAAAATCACCTCCTTGCCGATCTGTTTTTGTTGTTCTTTTTTTATTTTTTTAGACGACTATTTCTCCTGATTTGATATGTTTAGAATCTAAACACTAATATTTGCAAACTATTTCTTGTATTCTCCTTCCATTCATTCCAAAAAAAAAAAAGGTCCCTATTTACAATTTTTTGCTTGGCTTTATAGCCATTCATACATAATTTTTTATTGTTCTTTGTTTTGTCTTCTTCCTTGCAGGTGGATGGGTGGTGTAAGTGGATAGTAGGTGGCAAATAATGGCTGAAAACCAGGGCAAAGTGGGGCGGTGGCTAGGGTTCCAATTTTTGTTTTGTTTTGTTTTGTTTATTTTATTTTATTTTATTTTTTTGGGTATTGGGCTTGTCAGATTTTGGGCTAGGGTAATTGCGAATTGGGTCTTGTAATTGGGCTTTTGGGTTTGGTTTGTAAAAATGGGCCGGGCAAAAATTGGTTATTACAAAGACAAGGTATTATGAAAATGTATTTAAAATACAGAGATATGGTTGCTATATGTTATATGATTACATAATGTGAAATTGTCTATATATATGAGATTTAATGAGAATTGAGCCCATACATGTTTCTTGGTATTTATATGAAGTGTACGACTAACAAGGGTGATGAGGTTATGTGTTAGGGCTCATGATCAAGATGATTGAATATACCTTGTATCTTTATATTAAATGTAAATGAGTGAGTTTTCGGAAGCCGTTGGTTAGGAAGCTCGATTTGAGATCCTCACACTATCCATCGGCCTATTTTGGTATGTATGGTAAATGAATTATGGTTATAATGGCATGTATAGGTTAATTAGTTAATGTTGGCTTATAAATGATCTAACTGTAACTAGCCCTTGGTATGGCTTGTATTTAGTAAGTTTTGAGTTACATATAATTATGATTTTATCATGTTTGATATGGGTTTAAAATGAACAAATGATGAGATGGTAAAAGTATAGGGATGAAAATGATGGTTAAGAATGCTATAAAAATTTATGAATATGTCTATATATATATATATATATATATGAATAGTTGATTGATAAATTCAGATATTTAACCATATAAATTGAATCTTGAACATATTTAAATGTTGGTGTAAGTAAAAGACCAATTGGGTGAGAAATGAGGCTTGGATATAGCCTTGTTTTTGTCCACACGGGTAGACACATGGGCGTGTGTCTAGGTCGTGTGTGACACACGGTCTAGTTCATGGGCGTGTGTCCAGGCCGTGTGTCCCCTATATCCAGAAATTGCAAAACAGAATGCCTAGGATCGAGCACACGGGCTCCCACACGGGCGTGTGCGTTGTCCGTGTGAGGTATACGGCTTGGATACACGAGCGTGTCAATGTAGCACATGGGCGTGTCACCCTTGTAATAGAATTTTTTTTTGGGATTATGCGAAAAATTTCCTATGATCCCGATTTAGTCCCGAATCATTTCTAATGTATGTTTTGGGCTTCGAGAGCCCAATAGAGGGACATTATAAGTACGTTCAAAATATGAATATTAAATTGACTCGATTTAATGAAAAATGGTTTTGTAAACTCCGATAATGCCTCGTACTTTATTCTGGCAACCGATATGGGTAGGGGGTGTTACATTTTCGATGCAATTATGTAAGGACACAATTTTTAAAATTGAGGCTAGAGCCATACTAGAGGGTCTAATCCTATAATAGTGGAATAGATATTGTCAATTGGAAGTAGAATGTGATAATCCTCTGTTAGTAAAGATGATTTTAGTTGGTGGAGCTTCTGATAGCAATATGGTAGAACTACGTCTTATTCATTGTCTGTTAAATCGCAACTGGAAGGTCCTTATTCGTCACATTCCGAGGTCCCCGAATACAGTTGCTGACCATATGGCTAAGTGTGCATCGGCAACCTTTACAGGAATTCAACGATTTGGAGAATCTCTGCAATCAGTACGTGGCTTAGTCGAGGAAGATTATCTTGGCTCTTTGAGGAATTAATGTAATATTTGGTTTTCGATTTATGCTGTTTTATCTACCATTCAATATTTATCATTTTTCTCTTAATTTTCTTATTTTCTCTCATACACTCTCTAAAATTTTTACTACATTCAATGATTTTAACATATGAAAAAACATGGTGGACAATTATGAAAAATGTACGAGCTATCGAAATTATTTGATTTATCTTTTCTTTTAGTTATTTTTAATAGTTTTGTAATAGTCCTACAATTAATTGTACCATATATTGATTTATTGAGTATTAATATTATGCATTAGTTCATATGACTTTTTTAGGCATTTTAATTTTTTCAAAATTTGACCCCCATAATCTAAAATTTCTAGCTCCGCCACTGAGTAGAGTTTAAGTTCTTTTTTTTTTCCAAAATTTGATATGCCAAACATATTATCATAAGTGTAATGCCATGTCAACTTGTTATTTCCACATATTACTCACTAATAATCCAGTTAATGGATTAACCACTTTCATTTGTGTTCAGACTAAAATTTCAAAATTTGAAAAGTATAAGGACTTAGAATGATCCATTTAGATAATTTGGACAAAATTTACAATTGTACGCATAATATAGGACTAGTAATTGAATTGAACCAAATGGATTTAACTGATACTGTTTTGGTTAAGACTAAAATTTTGAAATTCAAAAAGTATAGGACTAAAATTGAATAATTCAATAAGATTAGAGACTACAATTGATCAATTAAATAAAAAGACTAAATTCACAACTTTTGCAAAGTATAGAGATTAATAGTAGAATTTAACCTTTCTTTTTGGGATCAAATTGCAATTATACGGAACCTTCACGTCTACTGTTTTGAATTTTGTGACTCGAATAGCAGGGGGTTAACCAGGTTGTAGACATGAATTTTGGTCCTAATAATTTTTCCTTAATTTAAGTTCTCCTATCATTTGATTTAATGAAAATGACAACAAAAAAATTTCACAATTTATTTAAGCTTCTTCAACCAAAAAAATAGAAGCAGGTTGAGCTTTAGTTTGATTGGCATGAGCATTGTTGACAATACAGGATGACGTGGGTTCAAATGCACTGAAGTGCATTATCCTCCTAATTATGGGTTATGAAAGATTATGGGTAGTTTTAGGTATTGTGTCAAAAATATATGATATGATTAAAACCTATAATATCGAAAATTACAGTACCTAAAGTGACTAAAACCCAAAACCCAAAATGATTTGAATCCATAATAACCCGACATGAAAATCTAAACCTCAAACCCGAATAACCCCAACTCGAGCTATCTGAACTTGAAACGAATCATACTCAAAATGATTAGAATCTTAAAAGAGTATTATTTAATTAAAAATAAACTGAACTTAGAGCCACCAAAACAAAATAAAAATAAAAATAATAAATTGAACTGAAACAACTCGAATTCATCGTTTAATGACTCGACACACACACAAAAAAAAAGAAAAACTCAAGCTAAACTCAAACTTATATGGCTAAAATTAGAACGACATGTTAACGAAATAACTCGAATATACATTTGGATCAACCAAAACAACTCAAATTTTTAAAAGTCGTTTTAACACGAACTAACTTGACCAGACATGCCTAATTCACAAATCTATTATTAATATATCAAATATAAATTCTTAAAATTTACTTGTGATTTAGTTATAACTTCTACATCAAATATTAAATATTCATCTGAGTTTATAAATGTTTAAATAAAACTAAGAAGGCCAAAATATAAATTAGATTTAAGATGGATTCAAGCTTTCAAATTACTTCAGAAGCTTGAGCACTAACAATACAAGAGAGTAATGATTAAGTTTCTTTATCGACGCTCTAATGTTTAAAATTCGAACTTTATTTATGTCATCCCTTTTCTCTTAATTTATAACTTCACTCTATAAAAAAGGCCGACCTATTTCTAAAGTCTTCCTATAAACTAGAGCTCAATGGTGGTTTAGCGGCATCCTAAATAGCTAGGAGTAGATCTAGATAAATTACTTTTTAAATTCAATTTTATTATAAAAAGTTGCACATCAAATTTGAGGATTCAGAATTAGTTCAAATTTAATGTGATTTGAAATTAAAATAACTCAAACTCGAATTATTTGAAATAAAACTACTTGAGCCTGAAATAATTTAGATTGAAAAATTCTAAAATTTAGATTGACCAAGTGGAATAATTCAAAAATCTAATTATAAGTAGATCATATATATATATATATATATAACTTTTGCTTGGCTCCTAAACTCAAGTATTAGATATTCATATAAGTAGAATTATAAATCATACGTGTTTGATTATTTAGAATTAAAATTAATTTAATATAAATAATAATT
Organism: Gossypium australe; assembly: GCA_005393395.2. Classification (NCBI taxonomy): domain Eukaryota; kingdom Viridiplantae; phylum Streptophyta; class Magnoliopsida; order Malvales; family Malvaceae; genus Gossypium; species Gossypium australe. The sequence continues at coordinate 106,825,049 of CM016620.1, read as the reverse complement.
AATTGAAAATCGAAATATATTTCAATCTAAACTAAAATAAATTTAAGTGAAGAATAATTAAATAGTAAATTTATACGTGATAATTCCACATTATAAAACTTGAATATGAGCACCCAAAACTCCAGACCAAAGCTTCATTCATAATATTTAAAAAGTTTTAAATAAAGGATAAAATATATTGTTAGTCCTTGAATTTTAATAATTTTTAAGATTTAGTCTTTGTACTTAAATTGTTAAAAATTAATTTCTCTAACATTTTTTATTCCAAAATTTAAGTCCAATCATTAAAATTGTAAGTTTTTTTTTGTCAAATTTATCAATTTGGCATGTTGATTAAGCTATTTTCATGTGACGTAACATATGATTGACGGAAAATAAATATGTTAAATTGACAAAATTTAATGGAAACAATTAATGATGATAATGATTAGACTAAGATTTTTAAATTGAAAAAGTGAGAGGATTGAATTTTTAGCTTTTAAAATTCAGGGACTATATCTCCAATTTTATAAAAGTATAGAGACTAACAACACATTTTAACCAAAAATAAAACAATAACTAACAGCCAAAAATATAAAATTAAAATTTAATATCAAGTAAGTTACATAAATATTTTAAGAGTATATTTATTTATTTTTGGTTAAATTCTGCTATTAGCCCCTGTATTTTATAAAAGTTGAGGATTTAGTCCTTATACTTTAACTTGGTTATTTTTAGTCCATATTCTGTTCAAAATTTAAAATTTCAGTCATCATCAAATAATAACTATTAAATTCATCAAGTTAAGTTTTGTTAATTCAAAATCTTACAAGGCAAACAGAATATCATATGTCTAGTGCCATGTTAGGTTGTTATTTTCACATAGTACTCACTATAAATTTAATTAATGGATTATCAATTATCATTTACATCAAGATTGAAACTAATAAGTTTGCAAAAAAAAAAGAAAAAAAAAAGACTTAGAATGATCCAATTGGAGAATATATACTAAATCTATAACTGTATGCATAACACAAGACTAGTAATTGACTCTAACCAAACGAATTCAACTTGCTACAGTTTGAGTTAGAGCTAAAATTTCAAAATTTTAAAAGTAAAGAAACACAATTCACAACTTTCACAAAATACAGGAACTAATAGCAAAATTAAACCTATTTTCCTTTAAAGAGAAATCAAATTAGAATGTATTGGTTTTCAAATTATGAGACTCCATAATCAATTATCATGTTTTATAGTTCAAAATTGATTTAAATGTGTTAATTTATAATTGGAATTGGGTTCTTTAATTGGATTGATGGGAACATTTACTTTAACTGATCAAAGTGGTTGGTTGACTGGAAAATAAGTAACTGTGAAAATGACATTCAAATTCATTTCAGATAAGATTTCCATTTCTTAAATGGAATTTAATTTTGGCTTAAAGCCTTCAAACTAATAATAATAATAATAATAATAATAATAATAATAAAGCTGTTGTTTTTTTTTTTACACTCAATTAGGTATTTGAACTTTTAAAATGCATCAAAAAGGCCCTTAAACTTTTTCAAAAAAAGCAATTAAGCCCCTGCCTTTTTTTACACTCAATTGAGTACTTGAACTTTCAAAATACATAAAAAATGCCCTCAATTTTTTTCAAAAAAAAAATTAAGTCCCTGATTTTTATTTTTTTTTTGCACTCAATTGGTTACTTGAATTATTAAATGCATCAAAAAGGCCCTTTGACCATTAATGTTAACAAGCCCTCAAACTTTAAAAAAAAAAAATTAAGCCCCTACTTTTTTTTTTACACTCAATTGAGTACTTGAACTTTCAAAATACATAAAAAAAATGCCCTCAAAATTTTCAAAAAAAACAATTAAGTCCCTGATTTTTTTTTTTGCACTCAATTGGTTATTTGAACTATTAAATGCATCAAAAAGGCTCTTTGACTGTTAATGTTAACAATTGACCATTAAAGTTAACTGCCCCTAATTTTTTTTTAGTTAAAGCCACCCGTGTCACAATCATGGCATGACATGTGGAAAAAAATAAAATCAATAAAAATCAATAACAATTATAAAATTATAATAAAATTATAAAATTTATTAAAAATTAGAAAAAATTATAAAATGCATAAAAAATGCTCTTTAACCATTAGCCTTAATTGTTGACTGTTAAAGTTAATGACTCCCAATTTTTTCTGTTAAAGCCATCATATGTCACAACACAGCGTGTGTAACAGTCCAGTTTAAACTCTAGTCGGAATAGTGGTTTCGGGAACACAAATTCGAGTCAAAAAAATATTTTAATATTATTTTATGTGTTTATAATATGTAAATTGACATGTGTGAAATTTCCATGATTAAATTTGATCGTTTGTGTGCTTAATTTGCAAAAAGGACCTAATTGCATAAAAGTTAAAAGTTGTGCTCTAATTAGTTATATGCCGAATTGACATGGCTTATTAAAGTTGAAGTCCTTAAGTGGATATTTGACCATAGAACAATGTAGTGGATGGTTACGGGCTTGTGTTTTATGGTTTTCTTATTAATTCATTAAGGTTATTATGGTAATTGTATAATTAATTGTAATATAATAAACAAAACATGAAAATAGCCATGCATTTCATCTTTTTGGCCGAAAATTGAAGAAAGAAAAAGGGGTTTGAAGCTTTTGTACATTCGGTCATTGCTAAGCTTAATCAAGGTATGTTTTTGTTTCGGTTTTTGATAATTTCTACATTTTTATGATCGTTGCTTTGTGTTTTAGCTAGCCCATGCTTGAATTTTTGAATTTGATGATGTATTCATGAAATGTCATTGATGATAGTTTCTGGTTTTTGTTGTTTGATGATGGAAAATAAAAGATATGTGGTAGATTAATATGTTTTGTCTTTGGGTTTTTGATGAATTTGAGTAAATTGGACTAATTTGAGAAAATGTTATTTTGAGGGACTAAAATGTGAAATAAATGAAATGTGTGGACTTGTATGAGCTTAGTGAATGTTCGGCCAAGCTATTGTGTAATGAAATTATGTTTAATTGGTATTTTGTGAAATAAGGATTAATTTGTAAAAAATGTAAAGTGTCAAGGGCAAAAGTGTAATTGGCTCATTTATGTGTTTTTGGATGAATTTGCTTGAATATGTGATTAAATAAGTTAATTTTGTACTAATTTAGATCAAGAAAAGAAGAAATCGGAATTGGATCGGGGAAAATCTAAAGTTGTCGAATAGTTGTCTCGGTTCGTTCATCTCCGTCCGAGGTAAGTTCATAAGTAAATAAATGTCATTAAATTCTATTGTATTTATTTTAATAGTGCCAAATTAAATTATTATTTGTGTATATGAATATGCCGAAATGAATTAAGTATGGGAGCCATACTTACGAGCCTGAAATGATTGAGTTACAACGTCCGAAAGCCCCATACGAACCTTAAGAATAGTTAGGATACATATGTCATGACATAAGATTCCGATATGTATTTTCGTGTAAGACCACGTCTGGGACGTTGGCATCGACTTGTGTTTACGTATAAGACCATGTCTGGGACATTGGCATCATATTTGATTCGTGTAAGACCCTGTCTGGGACAGTGACATCCATATGTGATTACATGTAAGACCACATCTGGGACGTTGGCATTGTACGAGCTTTTCGACTATCCGAGTATCCTTATTAATTTCGAATGGTTCAACGGGAATTATCGAGTTAAGATCGAATGTGAAAACGAACTAAAAGGTTCAGGTACGTGCTATGTTATATGAATATGAAAGTAAGGTAAGTATATGTTTGAGATGAATATATGAATTAGACATGGTAAAAGAGAAATTTATATGTGCTTATGAGTATATGTGCATTCAGCCATTGATGTTATAATGCTATTGTATATGTGATAATATTCGAGTTTGCAAGCATAATAAATATACATCTGATTAAGGTTTGCTTAATTTGGCTAGTTGATTTAATGCGAATGTTTATTTGATCATTATTTGCTTATGACTTACTAAGCTATGTAAGCTTATTTTGTGTGTGTATTTGTTCATTGTTTTATAGATTATCAAAGCTACGGGAAGTTCGGGGATCGTCGATGATCATCACCACACTATCGAACTATATTTTGGTACCTTTGAAAATGTATATATTGAAGTATGGCATGTATAGGCTATAGAAGTTTGATTATGTTTTGAAATGTGTAAATATAGCCATGTGATATGGGTTGATAATGAATGTGATCATGGAGTGATTTTAGTGCATGTTATGTGATGCAAAAATTTGATATGGTTTGATGTGCTTATGAATGGCCAAAAGAAATGGTCAATTTTGGTAAGTTTCATGGTTGATTTAGGAATTTGATATGATGAGTAATGTTATGAATTGACTTGGATAAAAATGATGTATGATTCATATGTTTTTGATGTGAAGTTGGTGCTTTAAATTGGTATGTTAGAGTTGGATTGTATATGGAAATGAATGATGTGGATAAAAGTCAAATTGTGCATGATTTGGTATGTTTTTGGTTGCCATTAGATCATGAATTAAGGCTAGTTGGATGCTTGTAGGTTTGACCCAAATTTGGGTGGCAAATTGGCCTTGCAAATGGCCTACATTTGCCCACACGATTGAGCACACGGGCGTGTGTGTCGACCGTGTCACTTAAGGTTGCAATTCAAAACAAATTAGGAAGCCACACGAGCTAGACACACGGGCATGTGACTGGCCGTGTGAGCAAGTCAGTAACCTCCCTAAATTTCACACGGCCTGGCACACGGGCGTGCCTTGTGGCCGTGTGGACAAGTCAGTATGTATGCCCTGTTTTGCCACAGCTTAGACACACAGGTGTGTCTAATGCCGTGTGAGGCACATGGCCTACCCATACGGGCATGCGACCTCTGTAACTTTGAAAAATGTTTAATTTTCAAAAAAATTTGTATGTGCTCGGTTTAGTCCCGACCCCTTCCCAATGCATGTTTAAGGTCTCGTAGACCTTCTAAAGGGACTCTATGTGTAACACCCCTTACCCGTGTTTGATGCTGGAACAGGGTACGAGGCATTACCGAAACATAACACATACGGTCGTACTAAACCGAGACATAAAATTTACATCCAAATTTAAAACTTTTCAATTTTCATCACACACACATTCAACCTAGTCATGCATATCATAAATTACATCATCATAAACATATAACGTGATCAATAATAGCCAACATCAATGGCCTTATACAAAATGAACTATCAAATAACATAGGCCAACATTTTAGGCCAAATCAATTATGACACATACAAAAATAACCAAGTCCCCTATACATGCCATTACCTTAAGTGTAAGAATCATTAATACCCAATTTGTTAGTTTGATAGTGCGATAGGTTCTCCGGCGACTTCCAACCCGAGCTAACCTGAGGACATTACAAACACAGAAAATAAACGGAGTGAGCTATATAGCTTAGTAAGTTGGTATGTAAATAATAAATAATTAATTAACATACTTTTACCAATTCTCACAATATATTCTCAAGATAATACAATCATAATTGCACATAGTTCCACTATTTACTCATGTTCATCTCAAACTGTCTACTGGACCCACAGTCACTAAATTATTTATATTTGGAGTTACGGAACTCCAAATTAAGATCCGCTAATTTTCCCTGAAACTAAACTCACATATCTTCTTACCATAAAATTTTTAAACCTTTTTATTCAGCCAATAAATACAGTTTATTCTTTAAAGTCTCTTCTATTTTGCTATCCAACAGTTCTGACCCCTCTTCACTAAAAATTAATTATCTTATTGTAAAAAACTCGAATGATGTTACCATTTGTTTCTCTTGAAAATACACTCATTAAGAAATTCAATAATATAAATTTTATCCCATGATTTTTTTTTACATTTTTTAATAATTTTTCAAAGTCAGAATAGAGGATTCGAAAATCATTCTGACTCTGTCTCATAAGAATTCAAATATCTCATAATATGAAATTCTTTTGCTTACACTGTTCCTTTTATACGAAAATAGACTCAATAATATTTAATTTCATATCTTATTTAATCTCTAATTCAATTTCCACCATTTTTGGTGATTTTTAAAAGTCACACAACTGTTGCTGTCCAAAACTATTTTGTTGCCAATTTTACTCTTTCATGATTCCTTTTATACACTAGATATGAACTTCACAAATTAATTCTTTTCAATGTTCATATGAACCAAATACATTCATACCAATTCATTCACATCTTTAGTAATATTTCATCACATATTGATCTCCTTCTTTAGGAGTTTCACATACATACCTGTGTCAATTCACAACATACCCACATGTTTTCACACTTTGCTATTTAGTTGAACTACCCGTTGGGCCATGTGGAATGCTAAAGGATACTCGGAAGTCTTGCACATAGTGCCACACTTACATGTAGCCAAAGCTACCACTTATATGTAGCCGAAGCTACCACTGATATGTAGCCGAAGCCACCACTTATTACATATCACATAGGAGCTCACTCTCGAGCTATTCACATTCACGGGTCTGTTCACACAAGCTGTCGGTCATTACGTAACTACTCAGTGCTGCTCACACAAGCTGTTAGGTATCCGCAATACATGCCGGATTACCCAGCCACTGGTAGAACTTATAAGACCAACACCTGTTTCACATAGTCACAAATCTCAGGTCTGCTCACACAAGCTGTCGGTCATGACGAAACTACACGGTACTGCTCATACAAGCTATCGAGTATCCGTAACACATGTCGAATAACTCAGCCACCGGTAAAACGTACGAACCAGCACTCGGATCACTTATTTCACTTAGTACAATGCCATGAACTTATTTCACTTAGCACAATGCCATGGTTTAACCATGGTCTTTTACCGTCAATTCATATTTCACTATGCAACGATCGTGATTGATTCTGCATTTTTCTCAATTCGAACATTTACTGAAATTTCCATATTTTAATCAAATATATGATAATGGTGCTTAATTAACACAAATAAATAACATTTATCAGCATACGAACTTACCTCAATACCAAAATGGCAAAAAGGGACCTAACCGTCAATTTCTCGTTTTTCCCCGTTCTAAGTCCGAACCTCATTTTCTTTAACCTATAATATCACATTTAGCTTACTTACTAGTCACATTATTCATTGTGACCCAAAAATCATACTATGGCAAAATCACATTTTTACCCCTAACTTTGTCATATTTACACTTTTACCCCTAGGCTCGTAAAATAATTTTTATTCAATTCCCTTGTATTTTAGGCCTAACCGGACCATTTTCATAACTATAGAAATCCACAATTTCCATTTATTCACACACTTACACACATTTTACAACTTTTTACAAACTAGTCCTTTTTGACAATTTCACCGAAAATCACTTAGTAAAAGCTGTTTCTCACACCTCAACCATGTATAATCTACCATTAAACATCAAAATACACAAATTTATAACATGATTCAAACCCTAGAACTTCATCATATCCCAAATAAATGGTAGAAATAGATAGATCTTATTATGAGAATTTTAAAAACGTAAAAATCATTAAAAACGAGGCTAGAACGGACTTACAATCGAGCTTGGAAGCTTGAAAAACCCTAGACATGGTTTCTCCATGCAAATTTCGGAAAAGGGGTTGAAGATGGACAAAAATTGGCTTTTAATTTTGTTTTTAATTCATTTTAATAACTAAATGACCAAAATACCCTTAATGAAAAAAACTTTGGAAACATGCCTAACCATGTCCATTTTTGTCCACCAACTTAACCAATGGTCTAATAACCATATAAAGACCTCCAATTTAAAATTTCATAACAATTGGGCACCTCTAGCATATAGAACTAAACTTTTGCACTTTTTACAATTTAATCCTTTTGACTAAATTGAGTGCCCAAATGTCAAAATTTTTGAATGAAATTTTCATGAAATCATTTTGTGAAATTGTATACAATAAAAATATAATAAAAATAAGATTTTTCTCGTCGAATTTGTGGCCCCGAAACCACTATTTCGACTAGGCCCAAAATCTAGTTGTTACACTATGTGTATATTTCTCTATGGAATGTTTGTGAATGTTTGATGCTAGTGAAATGTTTGTTTTTTGATTCGATATGTTTGGTAATGCCTTTTTACCTTAGTCCGGCAACGGATACGGGTTAGGGGTGTTACATTTTATTGGTATCAGAGCTATGGTTTAGTCGATTCTAGGACAACGTAGCGTGTGTGAGTCTAGCTATACATGCCATATTTATAAACTACAATAATGTGATGATTCTTAACAATTGAAATGTGTTTTCGTATAGTAAATGGATCCCGATCGAGCCGTAGTTGATGATGTAGAAAGTATGGCGCCTACTCCCACTCAAGGGACAGCGCCGGCTGAATCTCGGCCGACTTCGAGTAACCAAAAGGGAGAGGCTAAACAAGCCTTTTACCAAATGATGAATGAATGGTTTACTCAGTATATTCGGACAAATCCGGGTGTTCCACAATCTTCTCCCCCATCAATTCCTCCTCAAATACTTGTTATGCCACAAGTTATTGATCCAGTGCGAATGAATAAGCCACTAGTTGATAAAATCAGAAAACACGAGGCCGAAGAATTCAGAGCCACTATTGATAATGATGTTAAGTGAGCTGAATTTTGGCTTGATAATATGATTCGTGTGTTTGATGAACTATCTTGTACCCCTGACGAGTGTATTAAATGTGTTGAATCCTTGCTTCGAGATTCCGCGTATCACTGGTAGAATACACTAATATTCGTAGTTTCGAGAGAATGGGTTACTTGAGAGTTCTTTCACACTGAATTTCGGAAGAAATACATCAGTCAGAGATTCATCGATCAAAAGCGCAAAGAATTCCTTAAGTTGAAACAGGGTCGTATGATCGTAACAGAATATGAGTGGGAATTTGTGAGACTTAGCAGATATGCCCGAAAGTGTGTTTCAACAGAAGCAATTATGTGTAAAAAATTTGAGGATGGGCTGAATGAATATATTAAATTTTTCGTTGGGATTCTTGAAATAAAAGAGTTCGTTGTACTTGTTGAGCGAGCATGTAAAGCTGAAGAGCTCGGGAAAGAGAAAAGAAAAGCTGACTTTGAAGCTAGATATGCACGTAAGAGATCGTCGAGTAAGTCATTCCAATCGGCATCAAAGAAATTTCAAGATGACTATAGCCGTTCAAAGGCTACTTCGGGTTATTCTAGACGGGATCGAGATAGACCACCTGTGAACTCAAAAGCTACCTTAGTAGCTAGTGTTGGTAACCTCCGACCGAATCAACCTGAGTGCAAACGCTGTGGTAAACGACATCCTGGCAGCTGTAGAATGTATGATTGGGCTTGCTTTAAATGTGGATCGATGGATCACTTCATTCGTGAATGCTCTGAGTTGGTTGAACAAGACATGAAGCAAAATATGAGGCCGAGGAACACGGCAGCTTGTGGTAGACCACCCAGAAATACGGGTAATGTGAGTGGCAGTAAGAGAGGAACTAAAGACACAGCTGTTAGATCGGAGGCTCGTGCACCTGCCAGAGCTTATGCTATTCACGCTCGTGAAGAAGCTTCGTCTCCAAATGTTATTACCAGTACTTTCACTCTCTATGACACTAGTGTTGTTGCATTGATTGATCCTAGTTTGACTCTGATCGCGTGTCAGAGTCTTAAAATTTATATAAAGAATGATCTAGCCTAAAAACTAACAATGACAACGATGGAGGCAAGTGCACCTATCGAACAGTAGTATAGTTTAGTGGAAAGACCGGATTGTCGAACCCAAAGGAACCAAAAATACTAATACTAATTTTCTTTTTATTATTTAGCATAAGAATTAAGGGAATTATTAATCTAAAATTAACTAACTATTAAGCTAAAGATGCTAAGACAAAGAGAATGAATTGGGGAAAATACTTGTAGGAAAAACCAATTGATTAAGACAATACCCGAGGAAGAATCCACCTAGACTTCACTTGTTATCTAACTCTGAACCAGACGATTTATTCACTTGACTTGATCTGTAGGATTCCCTAATTTATATTAATACCTCTTTCGAGACTACTAACGTCTAACCCTAGGTTTGATTAATTGAAATTTCTTTCTAATTAAAACCCCTAGAATTGTATTAACTCGATCTATGGACTCCCATATTAGGTTTGACCCTAATCTGGCAGATTTTCGTCATCCTATTTCTAGGGTTGTGATCAACTCCGCTTAACTATGCTAGATCTACTCTTAAACAGGGACTTTTGCTCCACTGCCTAAGCACATCAATACTTGAATCAATATCCTGAAATATCAAAGCAAGAATTAAGAACACATAATTAAGAACAAATCAAGTATTTATCATATAGTTCAGAAAACAATAATAAGGTCCGTCTTAAGTTTCATCCCCCTCAGGTATTTGAGGGGTTTAGTTCATAATCATAAAAGAATACATCTAATAAGGAAATATAAAACAAAACATAAGAAAACCCTAAAACCCCCTGAAGGAATTTGAAAGGAAGATCCTCCGTCTTGAGTATGATCCTGGCTTCTTGAGATGAATCAACTGGCTTTCTTCGAGTAAATCCCACAATTCTGGCCTCTCTGACTTGGCTCTTCAGCCTAACTGGATGCCCTTTGAAGGTTGGCCTCTAGGGTGTTTATATAGGTTTTTTGAATGGCTTTCTTTGCCTCTAAGTACCCTAATCCGAGTGAAATTCAAACAGGTCACATTAGGGATACGCCCGTGACACACGCCTGTGTGAATCGTATTAAGGCCGTGTGCGGGTCTGTTAAGGAGGCAGGGCGTGTGGTCTAGGCCCAGGCCGTGCCGATTTCGTGATTTGGCCCATTTAATCCGTTTTAGGCCCGCTTCTCATTCTTTTCATCATTCGTTACTCTCCTAAGTATAAAACATGAAATTAAAGGATTAGGAGTACCAAATTCCACAATTCAAGGCTTAAATCATCCAAAAGTATGCTAAATGGAGGATTAAAATATGTATATATTATGGTTTATCAGACTCATTCTTATGTATGTGAGACTTTAGTATCCAATAAGACTTTGCCTGTAAAGTCTACTGAGTTTATGATTAGAGTATCGAATCCCTTAGGCCGGTGTGTTTTGGTTGATAAAGTATGTAAGAATTGTCTGTTAATGATTCGAGATTCATATTTTCCGGCCGATTTGATGTTGTTGCCATTCGACGAGTTTGATATAATTTTGGGTATGGATTGGTTATCCTTGCATGATGCTATTGTGAACTGTAAACTGAAAACTATTGATTTGCGATGTCAAATTGATGAGATTATTTGAATTGAGTCTAATGATCTGAATGGTTTACCGGCAGTGATATCTTCGATGTTAGCTCAAAAATGTGTGAGAAAGAGTTGTGAAGCTTATTTTGCTTATGTGCTCGACTCTAAAGTGACCAAAAAGAAGATTGAGTCAGTACCAGTTGTGTATGAGTATCTGGATGTGTTTCCCAAAGAACTATCGGGTTTACCACCGATCCGAGAGGTAGAGTTTGGTATTGAGTTAGTGCCGAGGACGACTCCGATTTCGATAGCTCCGTACAAAATGGCACCGACTGAATTAAAAGAATTGAAAGCTTAGTTGCAAGAATTGACGGATAGAGGCTTCACACGACTGAGTTTTTCTCCCTGGGGTGCACCGATTTTATTTGTGAAAAAGAAAAACAGAACTATGAGTGACCAAAAAAGCTTCAAAGTTATTTTCCGTTAATAATTAACAATTGGTGACCAAAAAAGAAAAATTGATCATTTTATAACTTTTCATAGTTGAGTGACTTGAAAAAATTACTAATAGTTGAATAACTACCAATGTAGTTTACCTAAACAATAAAACTTTTAAACTGTATAATATGTCAGTCTATTTATTTATTGGGACTTGGATTTTATTTTTGTTGGCTTCAACATCGACCAGTCCCTTACGCTAGCAATCTAGTTAGAGGTTACTAGAGATGGTAAAACTTGAACTGCTCGATGGATTTCATTTTTTTTTTTTTTGAAAATTAGATGTAGGGTGGGGTAGGCTAGGGTGGATTTTTTTTATGGCAGGCATGGAGCGATTATGGTAACTGTTTGTCCGACCTACTCCACTATTTAAAATTACCATTTTATCCTAATATATATAAACTATTAAAAGAGAAAAAAATGTAATAACGTAATATAAAAAAATTATGTTTAAATATATTTACTCAACTTTAAAAAATTAAAAATATTAAAAATAAATAGTCAAAATTAAATTAAAGCGGAGCAAGGTAGGGTAGAGCGATGATAGATGCATATAACATTCATGAAAGTGGTGGTGGTTTTCAAAATTATACATTTATAGTGAGCGAGGCGGATGATGGAGTAGAATGTACCAACTATAAAACGATGAATTTAGCAATATCCACTCCACTCCGGTCCATAACCACCCCTAAATATTACCCAAGATTAGTTCTAAGGTAAAAACTTTTTGATCAACCACAATAGCCAAGTATGAGGTTAATAACTATAGTCTTACCACTGGAGGAAGTGTTAGGGAAAGTGCCATAGTGACTCTTGTGCATTTTAACACTAAACCTAAATCTAAAGGTACATTTGTATTATTAATTCTAAATTAGGATTAATCCAACCTATATTATTAATTGTTGAAAATGATTCTTGTGAATTGATGATGTAGTAGAAGCCACAACATTCTTTTGTTTATGGTATTTGCATTTACTGTACTTGCTTTATTTATTTGGTTTCTACTGCTTGACAATAATATTGTGCATTTACAATTATCGCGTAAGTAATGAATATTGTTTTTAAGGTTTTATTGAATATTTATTTTTAAATTGAAATTTTATATGCTATTCTCTACCGCGTTACACGTCAGAATTATAATTTTAATAGTTAGTCAAATTTTTTATCTAAGAAAAATAATTTGACTATTTTATTTTTTTAAATTGAGAGCCAAAGTGATAAAAAAAATTAAGATCAAAATATCAAAAGAAATAAATAAAAGTTAAATTTATTATTATAAAGTAAAATATTAAATGTTCAAAGTAAAAGAATAGGGATTAAAATGATAAAAATTATAAAAATCCTTAAGTAAAGAATAACATTCAATATGAAATTCAATTTTTTACTTATAAATAATTATTCAATTTGAAATCTTTAAACAAAGAATAAAATTATTGTTTAAAAATGAAACGCTAAAGTACTAAAAAAGCCCCTTAACAATAGTTCGAAAATCAGTTGGATCCTTGATTGAAAAGTGCAATCAATTAGATCCATAATCTAAAAATAACAATCAATTAGGCTCTCCGAATTGCGATTTCCGTTAATAATTTTTAAATTTTTATTTAATATTTTCATTTTTTCCATAACATATTGCTAATATTTTATAATAATTAATAGTTTTATATATTTTTAAAATTTTATGATATTTAAAATTTTTTATAGATTTTCTATCATTTTCAAAAATTTAATAATATTTTAATAATTTTTAGGCTAAAAATTTTATAATAATTTAAATTTTTTCATTTTTTTCATTTTATATAATTTCTAAGTTATTTTCATAATTTTTGTAATTTTTTAAAATTTTTTTTATATAATCCCTAAAAAACAATTAAGCCCTCCTAACATAGTTAAAAAATCAATTAAATCCTCTTAAATAATTTTTTTAAAAAAAGTCAATTAAACTCACATAAAATAATTAAAAAATCAAATAAGCCATTCGCATTAATATTTTTCCACATCAACCGCCACATCATCAAAATTTTTAATGTCAAACACTTAAAGGTCCATCAAAGATCTTAACGGAAATGATATTCAAAAAGCCCAATCGATTATCATTTTTGAATTAAAAGTCCAATTGATTGCAGTTTTTAACTAAGAGCCCAATAGATTTTCGAATGATTTCTTTAATACTTCAGCCAAAATTAAATAAATCTTACTAATAATAAAACCAAGATAGACTCAGTTTCAAGCGAAACAAGTAAACGTCTACTATTCGTAGAACAAGAAAAGAAGGGTAAAACTGTTCTAAATTGGATCAAAATTTTATCATTCATACATTGATTGAGCTCACCAGCTCTCAAACTGTAAACTATACATCAATTATAGCATGATCCTCTATGCTACTATGACTGCGAAATAAGCGTGTTTGATATCCGTATCCAGTATACATCCGGATATCAGTACCGAAACATGATCACCTAACGATCCTTCAAATACATGAAGAAACTTAGTTCTCAAACATAATCGTGTCCCAACTTTCACACCCGAGTCCAATTAACATAACTATTCACGTTAATTTTCAAACATACCCTCATCTGATATGCTAGAAGATTCAGTCCCATTAACAAGAGGTTGATTTGGGAACTCAAAACTGGAATCACTTAAAATGCTGAAATCAAAATCATCATCAGAATCATAATCAGAATCACTTACTTGATCTATCTTCTCATCTTCATCAGCTTCCATTTGCATTGTTCCTTTTGAATTGGTTTCTCTTTGCATTTTCTGCTTGATGGCATCCTCATAAGACATTTCGTACCATACGGTGCCTTTTCCGACAATAGATTTGTTGTGGGCATCTGTCATCCGTTCTTGTTTACTTTTTTCTGAGTTCTTGGGTTCTCCCCAGTAATCATACCGGTACAAAGGATTCGAAGGATCGTATTGATCCTTCCCAAAAAAACTCGCATCTTTATATCTTCCTGGCTCTTCCAATGGCAAACCAAGAGCTTGACGGCTGTGTAAAATCAGTCTATCAGTAGAAAGCAAAGACATGTATTTGTAAGCACGACGTAGTGCAGAATGAATCAGAAAGAATTGGATTCGGTATTCCCAATACAATCTTTCCATCGAAAAGATAAGAATTAACTACACTCAAAGTCATTAAACTATTAGTAAGTTTACGTTTTGGTCACTTAACTTCAAAAAGATATAAAATAATCACTAAACTATTCAAAAGTTTTCATTTGAGTCATTTGGTTGTTAAAATCGCTGCCGTATAACATTCTCTGTTTGCACCGTCTACATCAGTTGAAAGCTCTCCATTCACTTCTCTTGTACAATTCAGTTTTTTTCATGAAACAGCTTTAAACGAATCAAAATTCAAACAACTTTCTTCTCCGATCTCCGACACTAACCGTAAGATTGTCTTGAATCTAAGACATGCTCTTCTACTCATTGATGGATACTAATCCACCCATCGATCATCAAATCGTCACTTGAAACTCGCTAGTCGGACTTTTTGAAAAAATTTTAATAGCCTAGTGACTTAAATAAAATCTTCCGAATAATTCAGTGACCATTTTGTAATTTTTTGAAATTGAATAGCCAAAACTTACATTGGTTGCAGTTTACCAAAAAGATAATGTATCAATGCAGTTGGTCAATCAGATGGAAACGACAATAATTCTATTACGAGTAAAACACTGTTATATTACCCTGATTCTTACTATTCAAGTATCTTGATAATGCATCATTTGAAATAGCACTAATAGAAGCCAAGAAAATACGCCATTATACGATAAAGTCTTTCACCAGTTGTAATTTATCTATATAGAAAAAGGAGAAATAAGAGCAATGGGAATAAATACCAGCTGATGTCTCTGATTAAAGCTTCTCTTTCCTCAAACGATCGACGCCAATGTATACAGTCGTATTCATCCATCTCAATATTTCGCCTGAATTGGCTGATCTTATATTTCTCTCCTCTTTCTTTCGCTTCTCTTCTGAGTTTATTGTGATGCTGTACCGGATTCAAGGGAAAAAGGTAAAACCTCTGCCCAAAGTTCATTTATGTGGCAACTCAAAGAAAACAACAGAAATTTGTAAAGATTTATACGTTACTAGTCTTGGATATGTTTTATTTTTTTTCTTAAAAAGGGTTCGGTAAAAAGAGTTCTGTAGTCCTTCTCAATTTTGATACTGAGCAAATTGTCCCTCCCAAAAAGATTGGAGCAATTTAATCTTTATCAATTTCAAAAGTGGACAACTAAGAACAATTAATTACAACATTAATGTTTTTCATCAATTTTACATAAATTTGGCCGGTATAGTAACAAATTTAGCCCCCAAAATTTACACATTCTATCGATTTGGTCATGATTTAACAAATTCAACCCACAATACTTCAATTAATTGTCCGTAATTGCTCACTTTCGAAATTGGTAGGATTAAATTACTCCAATTTTTTTGACAGGGACTGGAGAGGTCCTTTTACCAAAAAGTTTTAACATGTATTTGGTGTTGAATGTGAAAAATGAAGAAATTAATACTGTTAAGGTGAAAAAGAAATTTCTCTTGAATATTAAAGCAAAAACTAGAAAAACGTCAAGAATAGAGGAAGCAGAAAAATATGAAATAATTACCTCGCGCTCTGCTAAGGCAGCTTCCAAATCGAGTTCTTTAACACTAGTTTTCTATCAAGAAATATGACCATATTAGCAGGTAGATATAAGCAGAAATTTGGACCATATTGAAATTAAATAACGAAAAGCTCACCACAATCATTTTTGGTAAAAGACCTTTCTTGAACCGAACTTTGGTATATTGAACATTGTTTTCTTCATCATAGTCATCGTCATCAGTTAATTCCGATAGCTTTTTACCTTTGTATTTCTCCGGATTGGCCTCCAAATCATCCAAAATCATTTGCTCAGCAACATGGATCTGCCACAACTGCATGACAGACAAAAACAGGTCTTGTAAAAAGAATGATCATTTGTTCTTTTTGAGCGTTCAGGTGGGTGATAATAACATTCAATTGTTAACATGGGGTATTTAAAATATTATCATTAGAAGGTTCATCAGCTCTCGCAATGTCCATAGACATGGCATGCATTCATGCACATGCATGAACAAACTATTACGAAGCAAACTACAAATTATCAATGAAGACATTACTGTCGGATTACCTTGTCAACATAAGGGTGATTTGACAACAGGGGCTCCACTTCGGGTTTAGTTCCTGGATCTTTTCTAGGAAGAGGAGGTCTCCCACAATCCCGCTGCAAAAGGAACGAAATGAGATTGATCTCGAAACAAAATCACACGGTGATACTAAATAGCTCAGTTGCATTATCTTTTGAAGTCATTTTAATTGAATAACTAGAACAACAGCTTTGAAATGGTGGTATAGAAGGTCTTTTCCCCACCACACAAATTAGATGGGCAAAACCATCATTAGAGAGTGAATATGAAGTTGTAAAATGTATGTTAGAAAAACCAAACAAATCAAGATAACAATTCTAAAGTTCAGGAGAACCCAGAATTTCTCCCATATCGACACCATAAAAGATGGTCTCAATGAGGGTAAAAGTATCAGACAACCTCTTGTACTATATCCTGGATTGCATTGTAGCCCTTCTACTGAAAAATGGGCAAATTAGTCCCTTATGTTAGATGAGTGAGCAAAACAGCCCCTCTGTTAAAATTGCACCATGAAATGTTTGTTTTGGTGTTTACATATAAGGTAAAATAACAAATTTAGCCATTTTTTCAATAGAAGGGCTAAAATGCAATCCGCATATAGTACAGAGGGGGGTTTGTGGTCCTTTTACCTCTCAATGAGTTTGATTCAAATACAGAAAAAAATAATCGAAACAGATATGATGCAACAAGGCATATACCCGTAACTCATCTGGATTAGTATCCTCATCGCGATGAAATATAGGTGGAAAGTCAAATCTATTAAATCTGGAAGTAAGGATGCAAATTAGAAAACAAAGAGGAAAATTGGAAAGTAATAAACTTAAGCAACACTATGAACTCCTAGTGATATTAGATGGCAGGTGGCTTCCATTTTACATCACATGGATTATATAATAGAAGAAAGAACTACCAATGTCCAGAATTACATACATCAGATGGTCTATATTAGGATGAACAAAACGCATTTCGATAGGAAACCTGAACCGGTAAGGATCTCGTTTGGCCTGCAGAAAGGGTAAAATGTAGTTAAGTGACATAAATTTACTAGATTCTTCATTACTTTGAATAGGAAGTTTATTAGAAGAAAATGGAAGAGGCAGAAATACTCACCAGAATTTCAACAATAACATGCATACCAACTTTTATATGATGGCGAATCCAATACCAATCATTACCTTTAATTGGGACCCACCTGAAATATATAAATACAACATATTAATCTAGTAGGAAATCCTCACAGTTAAACATAGACTTGATTTAGCTAATCATGTGCGAAATCATAGATCAAGTAATCAACAATAGAATTAATTTATACATATTAATCTAGTAGGTAACCCACACAGTTAAACATAGACTTAATCTAGCTAACTAGCCATGTCTGAAATCAAAGATCAAATAATTAACAATAAAACTAATTGATATCAAATCAGCTATATAGCAAATCAAGCCTCTACAATAGCCATTAATCAGCTACTGCATAATATTTGAGATCATTCTTGATCACATAGTTAAATAAATGTACACTCAAAATTGATGCATTGCCTTGGAAAAATGCTGGTAAAAGTATCATGGAATCCCCTGTACAAGGAGTCAAATTGCATTTTGCTCCCTCTACTAAAAAAAAGGGGCAAATTAGTCCATGTACATTAGATTAAAGAATAAATTGGTCATTCTTGTTAAAAATTTAATCCATCATATTGTTAAAAACTGGTGTGGCTCATAGAATAACTAGACAGTGACATGAGTAAAACTCGAAACAACTCGAAAAAACAGAATACAAAATTCAAATTTCAAGTTATTTGAATCAAGTTGTTCGGTTTTTCAAGTCAATTTGAATAAGCAAGTCGATTTTTTGAGTTTGAATCAAGTTGAATTTTTACAACTCGAATAACTGAAATCGAATTATCAAAACGATGTCGCTTTGGATTTAGGGTTAATTTCAATTTCTGTTACCACCCCCACCCCCGACGTTGTTTTGCTATAAAACTTAATGCTATAAAGTTTTTTAACTTCATCCTGTGTTTCGTATAACTGAATCTGTACCCCAAATAAGACAACAATTAAACTTGAGTTAAAATGGCGTCTTTAGTTTCTAAACTTATATATAGAAATATATAAGAGAATTAAAACTTTATGGTTTAAAGTTTCTGGTGAAAGCCGGTTAACTGGAGCAGCTTTCCCAGTCACGGGCCACAACGATGAAGTTGGCTGTTAGAGCTAACTTTGGACCCTGTGGCTCTGCAATTTAATGAACTACAAATTACTTCTCATTAACTCAAAGAATCATATCGGTGTCTAGGTTATGGAACCTCACTTCCATTACCAAGACTATTAAAACATGTCTTTTGAGAATAAAAATTATATGACAAGAAATATCCTAAATCTGATGTTAGCTAAGAATACTATCTTTGAGGGTGAGGCAAAGTACCATTAAGTAAAAATTTTCACCAGCATAAGATAAGTTGAATCTAGCATTGAAGATAGAAAATGGCACTTCAGAACTCAAAGAGTCATAATTGTATAAAATGTCTTTATTCAAAGAAGGGAATCTTTAATTCTTTCATCTATGTCTTTATTGAGCATATCATGTACACTTGATTATGATTATTTTTAAAAACAAAACTTTTTTAATTATTTTTGAATTGATTTATTTTTTTAATTTAACTCAAACAAATATATTCGATTTGACTCGAATTTCGCATAACTCAACTCGATTCGAAAAATTTTCAAATTGAGTTCGATTGATAAAATAAGATTCGTCAGCTCGACTAACTCGAATTTTTTTTCACTTGATTCGATTCGATCGAACACTCACCCCTAGACACATGGTGTTCCCTATGTACCTCATGTTGACATCCAGGGACCAGTTTTTAATAGCAAAAATGGATGAAAATTTTAACAAAAAGACCAATTTGCTCTTGGATCTAACACGCAGAGACTAATTTGCCCATTTTTTTAGTAGAGGGGGCAAAATGTAATTCGACTCCTAGTACAAAGACCTCTATGGTACTTTTACCACAATATGCCACATGGAGTTCCAAAGGCCTAAGAATCTCACAATTTCCCATTACTAGCAACTAAAATTAAAATAATAGTAGGAATGCAGATAATTGGATTGATGGAAGGAGCACAAAAGCACACATAGTTGAAGACGAGAACAAATTCAATGGTGAATGAATAGGGAGCTTTAGCCTTTAGAAGAGATTTATTTTGGTACTTGTGATCTTGGTTAGATAAAAGTCTTTAAGATAGACACAGTAAGAAAGTTCATAGCAAAAGTGATTTAAGGTAAAAGATCAAAACTTAGAATCTGGTGAAATTACTAACAACATTAGATCAAGTGATGACAATTACCCTTCATGTACACCACCTATGTCGACAAATGCTCCTTGATATAGGTGTAAGGTAGTCACTTTACCTTCACAAATCTATAAAGAAATTATTCATCAAAGATCTGTTCTTTCTTATGTGATCCTTAAACTCGAAAAGCATTTTTCATAAGAAACAACAAGTTTGGAAACTTACTTGTCCTGGATAATAAAACGGAAGCTCCAACTGTCAAAATACAATAAATGATGCATCATCAATAGCTTTATATATAGTTTAGAACAACTTGGAAAAAAAAAATGGCAATTCAATTACCATTTCCTCTTTGTAGTCCTTCCCTCTTTTTCTCCTACCAGGATAGTAATCTTGGTCATACTGCATCAACAAACATGAACCAAACTAGCATATAAGGGCTTAACAATTTATATAGAGAAATATAAACCCAATATATAAACCCAGCACAGAAACTTGTTAGCATGTCAACCTAGAAGAAAACCCATTTTTCAGTAAAAGTACCATGAGACCTCTATGCTAGGAGTCAGATTTAATTTTGCCCCTTTTGCTAAAAAAATGAGTAAATTAGCCTTTTTACTTCTGATCAAAGAGCAAACTAATCCTTTCTGTTAAAAATTTCATCCAATTCTATTGCTTAAAACTGACATTACTAACGGAATAACCGAACAATTTCACTAGGCATGCTATGTGTATCTCATTCAGACATATAGGGACTAATTTTAATAGTAGAAATAGATGGAATTTTTAACAGAACAAACCGTTTGCTTTTTTATCTAATGTACAAAGACTAATTTGATATTTTTTTTATTTTAAGTGGACGGGGCAAAATGCACTCCAAGATCCGACTCTTAGTGGACTCCATGATACATTTAGCCCATTTTTCTCTTCCCTGATAAGCTAGAATTCATTATATCAGTTCATGATTGATCTCACAAAGTTAAGAGCATCAAATGCCAACAAAATATTAAGATTTAGAATATTAATTTCACTTAAATGCCTGTTCAATGAAATACTTTAACCATAAAATTCATTGTAACCCCATTTCAAATGGATTAATCAAAATTGCCAAAAGTTTTAAACAAAAAAACACCCAAGCCACTCAAAACCAAAAAGAAAGGAAAAAAAAGTTAAGTCGTTTAAAAGATTGCAAACCTTATAAGACTCCTCTTCCAATCTATCTTTATTAGCATCGACCCATTCTTTATATTGCTTCAAAAACACTTTATATCTATCCAACTCCATATCTGCTTCACCAGTTATAACCTCCTTCTCCACTTTCTCCAAATCCACTCTCACAGCTTCCAATTTATGCGCTTCCCTTATAAACTCCAGCTCTTCTCTATCCACTTCCCATCCCCTAGGCGGCCAATCACGTGGCGGCACGAGTCTTAACGCCAATGGTCCCGTCCACAACGTCTCCAAAGGATCAGGAATATCCCCTTTAATCTCAAACTGTTTTCGATACCATTCATCCTCAGAAATCCCCATTTCTTTCATCTTCTTAAGCCTATAAGAAGGCTTCAACATCTTAAAAGCCTCGATAGCTTCAGGGGTTTGGAGAGGGACCTCTTCACCTTCATTGAGTGACTTTCTAGCGAAATCAGCTTCTGGGGTTAGGATTTCTTCCCATGGTGCCCATCCTCGTTCAATCCAGTTCCGGCGACGGGCTTCGTCCTCTGTTTCTTTGTCTTTGGGACCGAAGTTCTCGAGGAAGGTCTCGTCGACGGGGAATTCGTCGGAGCTGAAGGATTTTGGGGTAAATGAATGTTTGGGGAAATGGGTTTTGAAGAAGAAAGGGAAGGAACGGGGATTTGGGGGATTAAAAGAAGAGGGTTTTGGTGATGAAGGGTTTAAGGGTTTAGAGAATGAGAAGAAAATAGGGGTTTGAAGTATTTGCATCTTTTGGATTTGGCAAAGGAAGAGCGTTGTGAGATGGAGGGAAATGGATAACGTTTGTTTAAAAATTATCTAATAAATGGATAAGTTATAATTGGTTCAATTATGGTTTTAGTCCCTATGGTTTTCCATCAAAACATATTATTCTTTCATTCATTTGGAAAAAGAAATCACTTTTTATTATAATTAAGTTTTAACATTGGGATTGACAACCACCAACATTAAACATGATTCTTAAAATAGAAAGCACTTAATAAATTAATATTATTTTAAAATTAAAATATATATAATAAAAAATTATTCAATGCATTGTGCAAAGTTAAAAACAATGATTAAATGTCATTATGGGAAAATATTAAAAAGAGAATAAACTAGATCCATATCACTCTAAAATATTAAATGTCTTTTTAAATTTTTTTCTCAATTTAGTCACTTTTAATTAAGATATTCTTTCATAGAGCTTGCTAACCTCTTCTCTGATGCCAACAACAGCGACAAAAGCTTTTGATAACTCTTCACTTTCCTTGGATGCACGTTTACTTTTAATGCGGTGTGTTTAATTTTTTTTTCTCACGTTATAATATGATTATAGTATTTAATCTTACCATCACAACTATTTTTACACTAACCGCAACAAATTACCCATCCAAATAGGTTAATCTCTTCAATCTTATTTTAATTTATAGCTATCGATTCTTTAACCTTCTCTTCAATATTCGCCATTTTCTCCACCTTCTTCACTTAGCTTGCCGGATTTTCTAGATCCAAAACCTTCGATTTATCCTTCATACCAGCAGAGCTCAAATGCACATTGTCCTTTTTTTTTTTATTTTTTTTATTTTGTAATACTTTGTTCGATTTATCTACCATTTGAAATAAAAAATGATTGGTTAAAGAAGAGAGGGTGCTGAACAGAGAAAGAAGAGAAACAACAAAATAATAGAAGAAATTGGACTAATTATAGAGAGGTCCCTAAGTTTTAGTTAAAGTCAGAAAATATGCCACATGTCTACCACTCAATAGGTCTAAAGTGTCACGTCAATTAACAGAATTTTTAACTGTAATAACTAGTTCGAAGAATTATTTTAATTAGAGTGATTAAATTAAAAAATAAATTAAAATAATTATAACCCTTATTTTAGATTGACTATGGGTGTAGTTTACCATTAAAAAAATTAAAAATAAATTAAAAGAGGCATGTGTCATATACTAAACCTTGCTTGTGAAGTTAAAAAATTCATTAACAATATATAATTACTAAAAAAATAACCAAAGTTTTTATTATTATTATTATTTTGAAATAAAAATATATATAATTATTAAAAATACAACCATTTATCTACGTTCATTTTAGGTGTAAATAATATTTATGATTTTTTATAATTTATATTTTTAATTTCAAAAATAATATAAAACTTAATACTTTATAAAAAAATTAAAAAAGTATATTAAAATTAGCAATGAATCTTTTTTTTTTTTTACTTGTATTAATTTTCATCATATATTATAATAAGATGCCACCATGTTATTGATTATTACTGTTATATCATCGCATTTTAACTATATTATTGTAAATGTACCCAAATGTGATAGAATTAAATTGAAGTACCAATTAAATATTAATCACGAGGTTAAGTGAAATGGCGAAGATCTTATTCTATTTTTATTATTAAAATTAAATAATTACCTTTATTATTATTAAAATAATAATAATAATTATTAAATTTAAATAAATGCTTTTATTATTATTAAAATGACAACCTTTATTATTATTATTAAAATAAGATCAAAATTACTTTGCATTTTGATTCCGGCTTTTTATTATTAAATATAATTAATTACATTTATTATTATTAAAATGAGAAATTCTTTTACATCTTGATTTCATTTCAGTTAACTTTATTTATTAAAATGGGTCAAAATTCGTTTGCAGATTTCCAAAACATTGTTTTAAATTTAAGTAGTTACCTTTATTATTATTAAGATGAGGTAAAATTCCTTTGCATTTTGATTCCGGTTGGTTTTTCTTCAAACATGAATCATAAAACTAACATGGATTATAAAATAAATTCGGCCACGAGCTAAAGTTGAACTTCATTTTGCCATAGATTCCCATTAACAATATAACGTAAAAGCACATCTTTAAATAGCAGAAGCACATCATTAAATAGCAACTCTTGAATCCTTTTGTTTCTATCATTTTAACTAATTTCAATGAATTGATTTGGATACTACAAACCTCTAAATGCAAATAAGAGTCCTTAAAATCACTAAAAACTATTGCTCTTTAGTATTTTCTCTTTCCTTTTTTACATTTTAAACCATGATTAATTGCCAAGTTTCATCTTTTTCGATGCTTCTGGCGCAAGAATGTAACCACCGACTTTCCTAAGTTTCTGATTCTCCACTGTTTGGTGGATTTCTCAGTTAAATATTAACAGTAATTGTTGTATGTTAAAGCCTCTTTTTTTTTTTTTTTTTATCTGCATAGCATTTAAACACAAAGAAACTTGTATTAAATCACAAATGAACAGGCCAAATGAATGTATACAGCAATGTGTTATGGACTGATAAGCCTACCTTGTTCTTCAAGCTAATTAATATCTCCGGAAAAATCTGCCCGGGTTACTTACTTTAGTCCGGTTTGCACCTGAAATAAGACCAACCCAAACTTGAAAATTACATGGAAGACAATTCAATATGCAAATCCAAGGATTATCGGTAAGTTTTTGGTCGGAATTTTACACACTTATACTGCACTTGAAGTCATTCAAATGTCATATTTGCTCAAAATATAGATAGAGCACGAGTAATGAATCAAAAGGCTGGATGAATCACTGATCTGACCGGGAAAAAAGTAGAAAGATGTTTCTTGACGAAAATGTAGTTCCGAAAAGGGCCTTTGGCCCATTGATAAGACGCCATCGGTACAAATGTGACACTAGTTTTAGCTTATAGTTCAAAAAGGATACCTTTTAACCTTCCAGCATTGTACAAAGCCTCTTCCGCCATGGGCCTCCATTGCTCCGCACATGAGTAGTTGATTCCGAGACCAACACTAAGTCCTCTTAGAAGATGTACCGTACGAAGAACAGAAAACAATTCCTCTGGAAAAGACTGGCATAACC
This sequence comes from Gossypium australe, assembly GCA_005393395.2. Taxonomy (NCBI): domain Eukaryota; kingdom Viridiplantae; phylum Streptophyta; class Magnoliopsida; order Malvales; family Malvaceae; genus Gossypium; species Gossypium australe. The sequence goes on along the minus strand of CM016620.1, from coordinate 106,799,767 downwards.
AAGAAAAAAGAATTCACTATCACAAGAAACAAATAGACAATTTTTTTTTTTTTGAAGAGTTTACATGCACAATTGTAAGCACAATTACAATTATAATCAATACATCTGAATAACTACAACCAAAAGCAACATTAGAAAGCACAAACCTGACTGATGATCGGAATATATCCAGTCCTAGTCCAAAATCATTTAGGACAGAGCTCACACATGGTGGAACATAAACCAGAAAAAATCTAGACTGACAACCCACACATGGTTTACATAGGGTGGGACCCAAATATAGAATCTCAAAGTTTCCAGGAATTCAATCTTACCATTAAGCCAAAGGCGAACAAATAAACATTAAATGCTAAATGAAGGGACAAATCTTGTAAGAATGAGTACTATGAATATCATCAAACAGTAAGAAAGAACAATGATCAGCTTCCCTTACCTGTACACCGATTTTTTTTATGGAAGCATCTTCTGAGAATGGTTGAAGCATTTCCACTCCTGGGGGTAGTTTTGTATCGAACATCGTCTGTGCCAACCGAAGCATTTCCTGTTGTTCATTCTTACAGTTGCTTACAGTATCTATCCCAAGTTCCCTAAAAGCAAATATAAGAAAATTGAAACCAATTAGATATTGAAAAAGTTAAGGATAACAACGTCAAACCAACAGCTATTAAAGTTATTCATAGATCATGTTGACCATCCTGCAAGTTGCCTATTATTCTTATTCTATGCAACAGAAATGACACAACCCGGAATTAAGTTCTGTTTTTGTCTGGTCAACCAACTGAAATTTATATTGAAAGGTTACTAAAAGCATAGAAACACCTATAGCTTTCTGTTGCTTTTACAGGATTACTATCAGCCATGGCAAGAACCAAATCAGCAAATCCAAGCCTCAACTGGTCTGGTAGATCCTTCACTTGCCCGTAGTCTAGCAAGGCAACCTGACTTAAGCAGAAAAAGCAAAATGAAATAGTCGCACAATCAGTATGGAGAGTTTGAAAGTTACAACTAACAATGCTCAACTCAATCAGAAGTATGCTATATGGAAGATTATAAATGAAGAATTGGAAAATGTAGAAATCCAAAGTTAATCCCTACGATTTTTAAGGATTAGTTTCCCTAGTTTCCTTGTTCGAATAAAGAAAATAGGAAGGTTTTCCCTAGAATTTTTCTTCTTTTTTTTTTTTTTTTTTTAGAGATCTAATTTGATTGTATCTCAATATGAGGGATTTGATTATTACAAGAATTAAGAAGGAACTAGTGACAAACATGTCATTTTGTCCTATGAATTCTAGCAGCTTCATGTTTATGGAATAAGAAAAATTAGAGGGTTAAATCACTTTTTAAGGCTTGAACTTAGCAACTTTTTCCACATTGGAGTCTGAACTATTTTTACCCAAGTTAGGCCCAGAACTTGGCGACTTTTCTCATATTGGTGCCTGAACTTTTTTTATTCAAGTTAAACCCTAAACTTGGCAATGGTTCCCACACTGGTGCTTAAACTTCTTTTGTCCAAGTTGGTTAAAATAAAGTTCAAGCCCTAATGTGTAAACAGTTGCCTAGTTCAGGCCCCAATGTAGGAACAATTGCTAAGTCATAAATTGAAAGCGAAAATGTTGATAGCTTACTAACAACACTGACAGCTTAGGCAGATAGATTCCTAACAGCCTAGCTTGACCACATAGCATGATCTTAGTAATTACTGATTATTAGGGACTTTTGAATTATGTACAGCTTACTAGTTTCCTTTGATAGGCCTAGATTGCTTGTAAATGTATTTTTCCACCTCAATTCAAGAGTAAGAATCGGTTTTATCTCTAAACCTTTTTCTAAATTTTTAACTCTCTTGAAAATACTCAGGTTTATTCATGGTATTAGTGCTATAATTCCAGATTTAGAGGTCCAATTTCGAATTTTTTTAAGACTCTCTTAAACGCTAGAATTCAAAATTTTGGTACTTGCACACTTAGCCTGTGCTTTTATTCTCACTGCCACCTATAAGAGATCCTTAGCCTTATTTTTGGCAAAACTCAAAAGTTCAGCAGCCTCTCTCTTTGTACTTCAGTCTCACACACCGCCAAAAGGATTTTCACACTCATCCACATGCCAGCGCATGAAGCACACACCCTAGAGGTGGTCTTTCCAATTCTCGCCGTTGACTTCCTTGGATTATTTCCTTGGTTTTTCCAATTAATATAAATTTTTTGTAGCATTTAATTTGAATATACATCATAAATGAGAAGGGTGGATTTATAATTTCTCACCAATGGGCTTTTGCAAAAGCCAAAACCTGGATTTTCTAGCTTTTTGGTTTGGCTCGAAAAGCTAGTTTGAAGGTAAAAGTTAGTTGCTTAGCAACTAGCATTGCTTATGAGTCGAAAAGCTGATTTGGCTTGAAAAGCAAGTTTGAAATGCAATGCTAAACAAAGCTTTAATATTATTTCGGTTTTGCTATATCTAGCAACCAATCTAGACTGGCCTCTTCATTGGTTAGATGTAAAAAATGTTTTTTTTCTCAATGATGAATTGGAAGAAGTGAATATGGAAATCCTATCAGGCTTTGATACAGGAGGCAATGCAACCAAAGTCTGTAAGCTTAGAAAGTCTTTCTACGGTTTCAAGCAATCTCTTAGAGCATTGTTTGACAAGTTCACAAATGAAATTAACAATTATGGGGTATTCCCAAGGTCAAGCTGATCATACCTTATCCACAAATTTCTCTCCTAATGGGAAAGTTGCTATTTCATTGTTTATGTTGATGATATTATTGTTGCTGGGGATTATGCTAAAGAAATCTACTACCTAAAAGAAGTACTTGCTAAGGAGTTTGAGATCAAAGACCTAGGATCATTAAAATATTTCCAAGATATGAAGGTTGCGCAGTTATAGGGATTTGATTATTATAATTAAGGAGGAAACAGTGGCAAACTTGTTTTCATTTTTCTCCCTTGAATTCTAGCAGTTTCATGTTTATGGAATAAGAAAAATTACAGAGTTCTTCTCTTTGAAATTCTTCATCTCTCAATTCTATTTCATCTTTGCAATTCTACAGAAAGAAGCTTATAATAGAACTTAAAATTTTAAAAGAAAAAAGACAGACAACTCACCTCTGAACCTTTACAGATCAGTATATTTCCGGGATGGGGATCTGCATGGAAGAAACCGGTCTTTAGTATCATCTGCCCATAAGCTAGTGTCAAACTCTTAAGTATATTCCTGCATTCACAAGAGTTACTTCATTTCAAGTTCAAACAAAGAGATAAATGCAGTAGAACATAGCTGGTACAGTACGACCAAATGAGACAAGAGACCCAATAGTCTCTTTGGTATTTAAGATGCTTACTGCTTTGCTGAAGTTGCCATCTTACCACCGGGATTTATTCCTCTTTTAGCCATTTCATCACCAAGATTCAAGATTGGGACTCCATCGATATAGTCCATCACTAAAACCCTCCTGTTTAAACAGGTAAACGTCGCATTACTGAAATGACAGCACTGTAATGAAGCAATAAAACAAGAAAAAAAAACAATATAAAATGCATCATCAAGAAAACATGAAGAAAACTCGACATAAATACAGAAGGAGCTGAGATCCGTAATCCCTTTGTCTCAAAAGCCATTCCTCATTTCCTGCTAAAGAATGCAGCTTGATAGTCTATCAACTGTATTATTGTCCTTCCAGGATCCCAATACCTTTAACTAAATAGGTAAAACATTACATGGTTTATCCATCGTTGAAAAAAGCGAATAGGAGGTCAAACAGGTTGGACTATCTATTTCTGATTTTTTCTGGTTCAGTCTTTAAAATTTTCCAATTCAACTTATAAAGTTGAACTGCCAAACCAACAGATTCCTGGTTCAACCTGTTGAATTAGCCGGTCTGGTTTTTAAAGCCATGGTTTTATATAAAAAGCTAAAATATTTTAAGGGTCAATGATGCAACATTAACCTGGATAACAAACCTCATTACTAACTCGCTGATAAGCACGCAAATTTAAAAAGACAAAAATGAGTGAATCTACATCGGTACAGCCTTTATGCTTGTCTATCAAACCAAAAAAGACAACACCAAGTCCTAAACTACAACACGTAATGCATTTTCAAACATCTTTTCCACATATCCTTGGATAGTCCTAGGACAAACCTGTACAAGCAATATGAAGAATTACAACAAAATGAACTTGCCTTGTAGCCAAACCCCGAAACACTCTTGGAACCAGGACCGGAGCCTTTTTGTTATTCTCGTATAAGAAACGGCGAATTCTCTCCATAGCATTGGCTTCTCTTAGAAAGTCAAACTCATATCCGATCTTGACAGCAGAAAGGATAAATAATTAACGACATGCAGAAGAACAAAGAAATCCAAATCCAAGTGGAGCGATACTCTCACTTTACATAATCTGAAAAGTACATAAAATAAGGATAGATGTGTTTTGCAAGGAACATCAGTGTGAATACAGATACCTGTTTTTCCATTTCCTTGGTAACAGAAAACAGATCAAATTTGATATCAGTCTTTTGAATGTACAGTGCAAATGCTTGCAAGTTACGGATGTCGGTCATCATAAGATCCTGGATTCCCGGATGTTGCACCTGCCACAAACTTGAATGGTCAAAATCACATGGCATATGAGGCTTTAAAATCATTTTCAAGGGGACTTACCTTAACAACAACATCGTTCTTATCACCTCTCAATCTTGCTCGATGAACCTAATTCAGATACGAACATATGTTAAGGTATATCCATTCGGTTCTTGTAAGCATTATCCTATTTCCGGAACCCGAGAACCCCGCAAAACTGTTAAACTTTATGGTAGCAATAAAACAGCAAATGTGCCATATCCTGCTGTATGTTGGCCAGCATGAAGCTTATTTAATGAAAATGTTCAACCTTCAAAGATTTTATATGTTTAAATACATAAACCTATACCCTTCCCAGCATGCTCATATAAAACTTCAAGCCAGGTAAAGAAATGAAAAAGCAATACCTGCGCAATCGATGCTGAACCGAGAGGATTTACATCAAAATTCTCAAAAATTTCACCGATGCTTTGACCAAACTCCTTCTCTAAAACAAGTTGAACAGCATCAAATGGTGTTGCTGGGGCTTGATCACACAAAGTAACAAGCCTTTTCACCCATGCTGCTGGGGCTAGGTCCGGTTTTCCAATAATCTGAGCAATCTAATTCAATTCAAGCATCCACCAAGCAATTAAAACAGACAACAAATTACAATATATCACCCTACCGATGAACAACATCCATGGCATGATTATTGGGAATAAAAGTAGGTAAAAGTTCCATGGAGTCCCTTGTACTATGAGTCAGATTGAATTTTACCCCCTCTACTAAAAAATTAGGCAAATTGGTCCCTATAAGTTAGATCAAAGAGCAAACTAGTCCTTTTGTTTAAAGTTTTATCCATTGCTACAGTTAACATGTGGCACACCACGTGTATTTGTCTGGTTATTCCGTCAGCCACACCAGTTTTTAATAGTAGAAATGGATGAAAGTTTTCTACATAAACGATCAATTTGCTCTTTGACCTAACGTACAGGGACTAATTTGCCCATTTTTTGAGTAAAGGGGGCAAAACGCAATCTGACTACTAGTACAGGAGTCTCCATGGTATATTTACCAATAAAAGTATTCAGTACCAAAGTGAAAAGGGAAATATCAGTAAGTAAAACAGGATTTCAAAAGGAACATAAACAAATTTGAACATACAGGTAAAATTCAGCCTTTAATTGAAAGCAAATGCTGTGCAGTTTGCCAATAGCTAAGAACAGTAAAATCAACAAAAGGAGCAATCAATAAGAATCAAACAGTACAAAAAAAAAGTAAAAACAGACAAACCCATTTAAATTTGAACTGAAAGAACACAAAAGCAAAGACTGTAATTTGCAAAGAGCTAAGAACAGGAGAATGAACAAAAGGGGCAATCACTAAGAATCAAACAGTACAGGAAAAGTAAAAACAGTCAAACCCATTTTAATTGAACTGAAAGAACACGAAAGCAATGACTCTAGTTTAAAGAACTAAGAACAGCTAAATCAATCAATAAGAACCAAATAGTAAAGAAACTAAAAAAACAGAAAGAAACCCATTTAAATTTGAACCATTTTCAAACCAATCAATGTGTATACCTTAAGGAAAAACCCACCAAGATCATAACACATAGCGTAAATTTTATCAGCAGCAAGCTCATGTTGTTTATCCCACATTGCTTGTTGCTTTTGTGGATCCTTCACAAAACTCACTCGAAGTTGAAACACCTATCATTTCAACAATTACCCAACAATCAAAAACCATCAAATTAGCAAGAAAAAGAAGAAGAAGAAGAAGAAGAAAAAGAAGGGACCTTATAGCCGGTATAAATATCAGCTGCTCGAACCCAGAATTGAAATGAACGATGCCAAGGTCTTAAATGAAGAGAAACCTTGTCTTGAATCTCTTTGAAATCAAAACCAGAAGCCAATGCATTCATTTTAATTTCCCTCAATTTTGGGGCTTATTAGTAATTGTAACTGTTGAATAAAGTAATGTAAAAAAAAATCAAGGAGTATGGTTTTTGAATAACATAAAATAACTACGAGTTTGGGTTCCCCTTAAACAGTAAAACTTTTCATAGACATGAAAGGGTGAAGTAGAAGCAACGGCAATTAGTTTAAGGGTTAAAATGTACCTATAGTCCTTGTACTTTTCAGAAATTATAAATTTAGTCCTTGTAGTTGTATTTCTAGGAATTAATCTTCATATTTTTCAGATTTTAAAATAAAAACAAAAACTACTCACTTGATAGCTATGTAATTAAAAAAAGATGTTATAATTAACTTGAATTTAACTAAAAATTTTTAATAGTATTAATAGTTGAAAGGGAATTTTGAAATCTGAAAGTAAAAGCACTAAATTCCTAAAAATACAATTATAAAGACTAAATTTCTAATTTTTGAAAAGTACGGGACTATAGGCATATTTTAACCTTGGTTTGAGATATAAACGTGGCTGAAATTGCAATTTGTGGTCTACTTCTTCCTTGTCTTTCAAGGCTTTGCTTTTGGGTGTACTTCTTTGTTTTTTTCTAAACAAATAGGCCAATGGGGACAGTTAATAGTGACAAGTGACAATCAAATGAAAAGAAAAAGAAAAAAAAAGAAAAAAGAAACTTCACCTAAATTACGGTTAAGTTTTTATTTTGGTCACTTAATTAAAAAAAGTTATAATTTGGTCACTAAATTAATTGAACGTTTTCATTTCAGTCATTAGGTTGTTAAAATCAGTATGACATTCTTTGTTTGCACCAATTGAAAACTCTCATTTCCCTTCTTTTCTACAATTCAATCTTTTTTTTATGAAACAGCTTTGAATGTTACGAATCTACAAATCAAAATACAAATAATTTTCTTATTTAATCTCTAACATTGACTATCAAATTGACTTGAATTTAAAATAATTTTTCTACTTGTTGATGGGTATTGATCCACTATATCGATCGTCAAATCGTTGCTTGAAGTTTGCTACTCAAACTTTAAAAAAAAAAAAAGAAAAAACCTAACAACCCAATGATTTAAATAAAAAACTTTTGAATAGTTCATTGATTTAAATAAAAAAAATTCAAATTGTTCAGTGAACCATTTTATAATTTTTTAAAGTTGAGTGATCAAAATATAAAAGTACTAATAATTTAATGACCTTAGATGTAATTTATCCAAAATATAATTAGGAGACAACATTTCGCTTTTTTACCAATTCTTTTATTAAACAGACTCAACTAATTATAATTTACAAAGATAGATCAAATTAGAGCTCAAGAATCGACGTAATTGAACTAACTTTTCGTTGATCGGTTTGGTTGGTTAATTAACTTTAGCTTTAGTTATTGGGCTTAAATAATATATATTTATTTTTATATATTTTAAATATATTTTAAAATTAAATTATACTATTAGTCTTTATACTTTACAAAAGTTGTGAATTTAACTATTGTACTTTAATTTAAACAATTTTAATCCTTATACTTTTTTAATCAGTCAATTTTAGTCCCTGTACTTTCCAAATTTTAAAATTTTAGTCATGACCCAAACCGTGGCAATTAAGTCTATTTTGTTGAGTTCAATTACTGGGCATATACTATGCGTACAATTACATATTTAATCCATATTATTCAATTGGATCATTCTAAATTGTAATACTTTCGAATTTCGAAATTCTAGCCTTTATACAAATGATAGTTGTTAACCCATTAATTGGATTTTTAATAAGTAATATGTAAAAATAACAAGTTGGCATGACATTACATATGTGATAATATATTTACCACATCAATTTTGGAAATAACATAATAAATTTAACAATTATTGTTTGGTGAAGAAATTTTAAAATTTTAAAAATATAGAAACTAAAACTAATCAAATTAAGTACATGGATTAAATCCACAACTTTCAAAAACTACAAGGGATAATAGCAAAATATAACAATAAAAAAATTAAATTAAGTTAGCTTTTTCGGTCAATACATTTGAAAATTCAAAAACCGGTAACCGAATAAAATAACCAACAAAAAAGAATCCATAATTGAAAATACAACCTAAACCGTCTAAACTAAAATCGACTAAACCGATTGGGTCAGTTTAATCAATTTTCTTCATTTTTGCTCTCCCTTAAAAATAACAATCAGATCAATGCAATCATTTCATTTTTTATTTCATTACAACAACAGGACTCATGTCATCAACATGCTAGAGACGAGATTTATTCACTACTACAAACAAATCTTACTATTTTTCAAAATTTGTTAATTGCATTAAACATCTATAAATCATTTATCAAATTTAAATTCATATTAAAATTTAAAATATTTTAAACCTTAAACTATAAACATAATTCTAATTTGGTGACATGCAACAATTTTATTTATGGTAAACTATAATAAAGGTCATCCAACTATAATATTTATTTTATGAGAATTAAGTAGTAAACGTAGCTGTTTAAGCTCAAGTGAGATGTTTTGGGCCAATAACTCGTGCTTAGGCCTAACAATTTATTACACATTCCTTAAGCAAGTCCTTAAATTATTTTCATAGTTAAATGAACCCCTGTCCTATAATTTTACCCATAAAAGCCATTTATTTTATCATTAAAGTAAAATTAAGCTATTATCTAAATTTCTTGTTAATGAAAGGAAATTATATATACTTTTAACACCAACAAAAAATTTAAAAGAGTAATTAAAATTTTCAAATGAGCGATTAAGTGTGTTATATATATAAGCACTTTCAACAAATTTTAAAGTATTATTTCGTTTTACTTTCAAGAATATTATTTTATTTTTATTTAATAAACTATTATCATTAAAATCACATCAACATAAAAATAAAAAGTAATTTAAAAATTTAAATTAATTTTCTTTATTATTAATATTAAGAACTTTCATGAGTAAAAATGATAAGTTAGAGACTTATTTAACAATAAAAATAATATAAGAGATCCTTTAAATAATGTATATCAATGTAAGGCTTATATTATCCCAAAAAAAAGAAAAAGGGGGTTGAATTTTTAGTGGTTTCCTATCTTATTTTCAATGTACGACCTTATCTGTAACAATGACATATCAATGTCTTTAATTTGGGACATGTTTGTTTTTGTTGATCACATTTTTCATGTTTTTTTAAAATATTTTTCTTTAAAAAGATAAATTACACAAATAGTTATTTAATTATAAAAGAAACTTATTTTAGGCACCCAAAATAAAAAAGTTTATAATTTAAGTATTTGTGTTATATAACTCGGTCATTTTTATCACTCTCGTTAAAATCACAAATGGTAAGCTGACGTGGCAGTTAAAAAATTAGTATAATAACAAATTTAGTCCTAAATTTTTACATATTATATTAATTTAGTCATAATTTTAAAAAATTGACCATCAAAATTTACAAATGGTGTCAATTTGATCTTAATTCTAAAAAAATAAAGAAATATATAAAAATACATAAATGTTTTCAAAAAAATTAAATTTTATATTAGTACTAAATAAAAAAAAATTCCCACCACCACCACTCCCGTCCCTCTCCCTCTTTGCTGCTGCAGATTCATATTAGGGTTAATTGAAGGAAAATGGAAGCTGTTTTGGAGAAGTGCAATGGGTGAGGAGGCGAAAGAGGAGTGGTTTTACAAGTTGGAGATTTAAAAGGATTGATTTTGGATGGGATCTTAGGTGATCTTGTTAGATAGAAGGAAAATAGGGTTGATTGGAGCTGTAGACAGTGTTGAAATATGTAGAAAGTTTTCTGATAAGTTTCCCAGTAAAGAAAAAGACTGGGATTTGCAATTGTTGCCCATTACTTCTTCCAATACTTCATGTGATGGGGCTTACTCCAAATCCGGGTGGGCATTCTTACTTTAATTACAAGGCTTCAAATATATTTCAAATGGAATTTAAAGTAGATGAGTTCATCGATTGGGTTTGGGTTAAATTTAAGTATAATGTTAATATATTTTATATTTGTCTAAATTCAGCTCGACCCAAAATATAATATTAACATAATTTTGTCTAAACTTGTCTATTTGTAAAAGACTAATCCAAACTCATTTTAGACCTGCCTATATTATTTAAAAAAATTAAATATTATTTTATTTTAATATTTAATAATTTTATACATTTTTTATTTATTGAATGTTTTTATATAGTCATATTAACATTATTTTAATATTTATATTAGAGTAATATTATATCTTTAGTATAAGTTTTTTTTTTAACTATTTTTCTAAATTACATAAAATACAAAAATAACATAATATAAATTATTATAAATTTAAAAATAGATCGAGCTCGAGCTCGATTTAAGTCCGAGTCTGACTCATATTTTAAAAACGTCCAATTTTTTTACCCAATCTTATTTTTCAAGCTTAATATTTTTAGACAAACTCTCTCAAATTTCGGACAAAACTCAACCCAGAAAAGTATAATTAAAACCATGTTTTTTTTGTTATTGTTTAAAAAAGTAGGTTCTTTCAATTGTTTTTATCCACCTAATGTTGTTGTTACTCTTTTGAGTACAAAAACAATCAATAAAATAATCGTACTGTACTGCTAGTTTAGGAAAAAAGGTTTTATGCCTCATGGACTTGTGTAAATAGGGAGAGGGACGGTAGAGGAGGAGGGAAGGAGGACGGGAAAGATGGTTGGGGGATTTTTATTTTATTTAATATTAATATAATTATATTTATTTAATATTAACATTAATATAAAATTTTAATTTATCATTATATTTTTTGAAAAATATTCAAGTATTTTTTATATATTTCTTTGAATCTTTTAGAATTAGGATAAAATTGAGATCATTTGTAAATTTTGAGGGTTAATTTTTAAAATTATGATTAAACTGATATAATATATAAAAGTTTAGGGTTAAATTTGTTATTATACAAATTTTTAACTGTCATGTCAGCATGCTATTTTAAAAATGACATAATTTCAAATTTTTAGCTAAATTAGCCCTCATTAAAAAGAATTAAAATTGATCATCAATCTTTCAAAAAAGAGTCAATTTGATATTCTTCAACAAAAATACTAACTAAAACGTTAATTTTTTAATATTTCAATCTGCATGGCAATCCACTACTCCATGCTAATTTTTTTGAAATTCATTAACTTTTTATGAATTTTTTAATTTTATTCTTTATTTTATAATATTTTTATAAATTTAAAAATTATTTATTGACATAGTATATATGAAAGATAGTGTCAGTATAAATAATTTAATAATTATTTTGTAATTTTTAAAATTAAGTAACTAAAATATAAATTTGTTAATAATTTAGACCTTGGGTAGTTTACCCTAATCGTTTGTGTATTGAATTTTTTCTCCTTGCTTACCTTGTTACAACTTTATATGCAATAATAGACGGGGACCGCAAGAGACAGGGACAGGACAATAGTATTTTATTTACTTGTATTTTATTTGGCTATTGTTCATCATGAGATGGTTGGATCGGTTCTGAGTATTAATATAATTTATGTTTACTTAAATTTGAGTTGGTGTGTTAAAATTTTTATTTAAGTTTATTTCACTTTATAAATGATTAATCCAAATTTATTTTAGGTTTAATTATATTATTTTTTATTTTTAAAATTTCTATTTATACTATTTTAATTAATTATTGAATACTTTTATATATTTTTCATTTATTAAAATTATATATAGACATATTAATATCATAACATTTATATTATTATAGATTTAGTTTTTATGTGATAGAAATTAAATAATATATAAAATTAACATAATATATTATATTATAAACATAGTAAACGGGTCAGGCTGGGTTGGGCTCAGGTGTTTTAAATGTTGAATCCTGAGCTTGGCCCATAACTTAAATGGGCCTAATTTTTTGTCTAAGCCTATTTTTTCGAACTTAATATTTTTACCAAATCCTCTCAAATTTTGGATAGGTAGCCCCCGACAGCATTGGGTTTTATTTTTTTGACAAAATTATAGAGGTAAATTTTAAATATTACAATATGCTCTAAAATTTTCTTTTCTATCAAGAATTTAATCCTTATATTATTATTTTCGAGAATTTTGTCTAGTTATTTTTTCAAATTTAAAAATTTAGGTTCAGTTGTAAGCACTGTTAAAATTCTTTTTTTAAATTCGCTTGTGTGACATTCTAAAACTAAAAAAAAAAATCACTTGGTAACTATGTGATGAAAAAATGACATTGTAATGAATACAAATTTAATAAAGAATTTTAACAGTATGAACAATTTTTAAAAATCACGTTAGTATTTTAACCAAAATAAAATATTTAAACTAACTAAGAACATTTTAAGCATGGAAGAGCCAAATAATATAAAATTGAAAAATTAAATCTTAAATCTGAATGTAATTTAGGGATGGAAATTGAAATTTAACTATTACATTAATAATGTAAATATATATATAATTGCGTGTGAAAGAAGAGAAGGTCTTAGGGCTTCCTTTTATAGTAATATAGATTTTGCATCATATTTTGCTTTGTGTTGCTTTCAATTCATTTTTTACTAATGATTTCTTAACTTAATATTATAAAATATAATTTTAATGCATGAAATTTAATATATAATATATTCATTTCTCTATTATAGGACTTGATTAAATTAATCCCTTTTTGATTAAATGGACCAATTTAGTCTCTTGTTATGGTGTTCGTCATTACTCACCCACTACTCAATTACCCGATTGGGTCTTGACCCGTAACCTACATGGTTCGCATTTTAGGTTCACATGTGAGGTGTTTGTGTCCTTTCACGGGCTTGTGCGATGTAAGTTTGCACCACCATGCAAACAAGCCCACTCATAGAAAACACGTGTTAATCTTAGAATAAGGTACGTGTTGGCATGCATGTGGACCTACCTACGACACCACATCCATGAATAATAACCGTATCATATAAATAGAGAATTTAATCATTTTGAGGGATATTCACACTAAAACAATCAACATCCCTATATGATTAAAAAGAGTCAAATAATGTCAAATTGGAATAAAATTAATATTTACTATTTATATCATTCATTGTTTAACAAAGTTAATATTTTTAAAGTTCTTATGGTTCTATGAAAATTTTCTTTGGAATTGAACGGCAATTGAAAAAAAATATCGAGACATTTTTATATGGTAAATGTGAACTTATTTAATTCTTCACTCCCATAACCGACTCAGAGAAAATTAGGGATACTCAAATACAATTTTGAATTTAGTAGAAAATAAATTTAAAAAAAATATAATGATCATAAATTTAATTTTAAAATAATTAAAAAATATTTTTAGAAAAACTATTATTAAAATTTTGTAAATTAAATAATCATTTTTGCATTTAACTTTTTAATATTATTGTATATTTTTAACTGTAACTCATATTTTAAATATTTTATATTATATTTTCAATTTCTTTTTGCAAGTAAAACAAAATGTATAAACAAATATTAGGTTACATTACATAGTCGAATTGTAATGAAGAAGACATTATATATTAATAGGAAATCATCAAGCCATGTAATGTCCAAAATTTTATATGAAAAATATATTACCATATGTATAATATCACATCAACTTATTATTTTTATATATTACCTACAAAAAAAACCACACCATTTTACTTAATGTATTTAATGACAACTATTTAAGTCAAAATGGAAATTTCGAAATTTGAAAAAGTATAAACACTATAATGATCAGATGGAAAAACATGAATTAAAATTCACAATTTACACATAGTATGAAACACAACAAAATTTAAGTAGTATTATTTGGATTAAAATTGAAATTTCAAAATTTAGAAAATACAAAAATTAAAATTAATCAAATTATACGCAACTCACCCATAATAAGATAATTCATCATTGAAATTAACCTTTTAAGTTCCATATATTTGAAAATCATATCTGTACCCAAATTTATCATAGGTATATACATAAAAAAGAAATGAAAACTCGGAACAACATAAATTAAAATGAAAATCCTGAAAACTGGAAAGAATTCAATTAAGCCAAAACCAAGAATTTATAACCTGAAATTAGGTTGAACGAAATAGAATTTAAGATGAAATATGGTTTAATAAGGCAAGTCTCCTTCAGGAAGCTCCCAATTATCTCCATCTTCTTCATCCTCATCCTTCTTACTGGCTTCCTCTTTAGATTGTGCCGAATCCTTCGGTTTCGGGCGTCTGAAAACAAGCAAAACAGATGGTTCAATAAACCATGTTATTCGGATTTGGATGTGAGTGCCTAATACCATTACGTGTTTGAATTTTATGTATTCGAAGGACCTTTAGAAAAGACAAATCTATATACTCATGTTCAAACATCCATCAGATATGGTTATGACACAAGTATTTTTAAGAAAATGAAGAAACAAAAAGCTCTCACTGCCATCCATAACTTCCATATTAGTTAAAATCAATGTTGATTCGATTGGATCAATCGGTTGAATGGAGAAGCGGGGATTCATTCAGACCAGTATATACCACTCAACTAGAATTTTTTTTATTGGACTAATAAGTAATAGTTAGTTGAACCGGTTAAAAAACTGATAAAAAAAATCAGAAATTCAGTTTTAAATTTAATTAAATTTTTTTAATAAAAAATAATTAGATGTGATAAGATTAGGACATTTAACCCCTTACAACTTATATTAAAAAATTTACAATTTAATAAAATAGATTTGAAAATTAAAGTTCAATTGATAACATATCTTCAAATTTAATAGAAGTCAGATAACAATGTTATCGAGTGAACTTTAATTTAAATTAGATAGTCAAGTAGAAGTACTAAATTCTAAAAATTAAAAAACAAAGGGACTAAATTTCGAAAGTCCAGAGAGTAGAGTGATTAGAGGCATAAATAGACCAAAAAGAAACCTGCAAAGCAAAACGACACTGACCTAATTAGGTCTCCAGTCCCTATTCCCTCCAAAAATTTTAAATTTAATCCTTAAGATTTTAACTTCAAGAATTTAATCGCTAATTTAAAAATGAAGTCTAATTAATAACAAGTTAATTGAGCTATGTTAAATTTATTTGAATATGTGCTATCAATTGAATTATAATTTTTAAATCAAAACTTTGAATATTAAAATGTCATATATTCAAATTTAACAGAATTTCATTAGTGGTGTTATCAATTTGGTTTTAATTTTAATTTTCAAATCGGATAAATAGGTAGACTAAATTCCTAAAAATAAAAGCAGAAAGACTAAATTTCAAAAGTTCGAATAATACGGAAACTCAGGGCATAATTAAACCAACAAGATTCTCTATAAAAGTTTAGACCAACCACCATGTATTCAAAAGAAAATTAGGCAACATGAAAAGAGACAACTCACTCAAAAATAGACAATAGATACGAGAATTTTAAGGATATATATATATATATATAGCAACATTGTTATTGTAGGCAAAAGAAAGAAGGAAAAAAAAAATATATATATATATATATATTTGAAAGTTTAAGCATTAAAAACAAAGAGACCAAAGTTTTGACATGGCAATGAGGCGGAGCAATCTTCTACTCAAGAAATGAGCAAGTTGCATTTTACTTCTCTACTCAATAAATGAGCAATTACTAAATCAGAGATTCCATCTATTTTTATTGTTAAAAATGAACTTTATACGTGAAAATGAGGCATATATCATACACCACATATAATTATTTGATTAGGCTAATTTTTAACAGTAAAAATGAATAAACTTAAAAAAAAAAGAGACTAATTTATTCTTTTATCTAACCTACAGTCACTAATTTATCTATTTTCTAGATAAAAAAATAAAATTAAATCTGACTCCTAATACAAAAATTACATGATGCTTTCACCCTCAAATTTCATTTAATACTTTAGCACTCCACCTTGAAATAAGCCCTTCAGGAAAATAAAGAGATACATGTATTATCTTTTACAAAGTTCA
Source organism: Gossypium australe (assembly GCA_005393395.2). Lineage (NCBI taxonomy): Eukaryota > Viridiplantae > Streptophyta > Magnoliopsida > Malvales > Malvaceae > Gossypium > Gossypium australe. The sequence goes on along the minus strand of CM016620.1, from coordinate 106,783,326 downwards.
ACCCAATATACATCATAAAATCTTATAAAAGGAATTATAATCAAAACATTAAAATTTTAAAATTTAAAATTTTAAAAAATATGGTTTTCAAAAACAAACCGATGATCAATCCCGCTCAAACCATCGATCCAGTTAGTTCAATTAAAAATTTATAAAAATAGAAAATAGAAAAAATCGTTTTAACTAGTTCAACCACTAATTGAATCGGTTTTTTTTTTTAATCCGATTCAATTGATTCATACTAATTAGCGAGTGAATTAGTCTAATCTCTTGTTCCGGACCGATACTTGACCTATTCCGGACCAATCAGTCCAGTTCCGAAACATAAAACTAAACAATTATAACTAAAAACATTAACTTGAAAATTTTAATAAATCGTCCATGTCCGCGAACACAAGAAAAAAAATCTGTGCAAAAAAAGCATATAGGAAAGCAGGTCCGCGCTTCCAAACATGGTAAAATTATGATTTTAGTCCTTCTAAAATTTGTAAAGTTATAAATTAATACAATGATAAAAATTTCATTTCAGCCCTCAAAAAAATTCAAAATTCAAATTTGAAGATAAGAAAATTTTTTCTGCCTATTGAGTTAAAACGATGATCCCAATCCAAGATTATGAAAATTCACCAAAACTACAAACATCAAATTCGAAGCACAGATAATAAACCCCAATACTGAATCTTTTTTTTTGTGGTTAAATTAAAAGCTATGAAAGAAACAAGGGAAAAAGGGGAAGGAAAGCTAAACCTTCTGCGGTTCCTTTTAGAAGCTTCTCTTACTTTACGCTTCTTTTTTTCCTGTGAGCTCTCAAAGAACATCCTCCTTTTGCATTCCTGTATAATACCGGCTTTAAACACGGCTCTCCTGAACCGGCCCAACAGCTTATCCTCCGGTTCGTTGTCGGCCACCACCACCTGGACGTTGTAGTGACCCGATTTGAAGAAAAGGGTATTGGCGTAGGCTAACGATGGGCATGTTATGGCATTGGTTTCATCGGCAAGTGTGGTCAAACAGGAAGAAAGACGAATGGATGCTGATTTGGGGTCCGATTGAGAAACCGGCGGGGCGAAATTTGGTGGGTTTTGGGGGAGATTTGGTAGTGAGTGTTGGGAAGGGAGGAGAGAGGAAAGTGATTTGGAGAGAGAAGTGATGGAAAACGCCATTGATGCTGACTTGTGATTCTTCTGGCTTTGGCTCCCACTTACAATATCAATCTTTAAATTTTGCTTTACTCAAGTTCTATTATATTTGGGTAAATTACATTTGTAGTGATTAAACTATCGATACCTTTCATTTTTGGTCACTCAATTATGAATATTTACAAAATGATCATTCAACTATTTAATTTTATCTTTTTGATCACCAAAGAAAAGATAATGTCGCAGCTTTTAACATTGCCATAGCATCTTTAACCCTCAATATTTATATATTGTGTCAATTTAGTATTGATTTTAAAAAATTAACCCTCACATTTACATATCGTGTAATTTGGTATTCTTTTACAATTTTTTAAAACTCTTTCATCTAAAAAGCAAAAAAAAAAAAAAAACTAAGTCTGGTAAAAAATATACCAAAAATGAAAACAACCAAAAGTTCATTATAATAATTTTCATCTTTTCTCATTGTTTTAAATTTAATCCTCAATGTCATAAAGAAAAATAAAACTGTAAAAAATACCAAATTATACAATATATAAATATTGGTTAAATTTTTTTGAATAAGCCTAAACCGACACAATGTATACGAAATTAATTAAACCTTGAAATATTAAAAACGCATCAATTAAGCTTCTATCATTGATCATTATTATGCTACCATGCTCGAGAATAAATCCAGATAAATAATTCATCTAAATTTGAACTATGATTTTTAAAATTAGACCGATGATCAAATTGATCATGCTATCAATTCAATCGATCTGATTTCAATTAAATAAATTATAATAAATTCATAATTTTTTTTAAAAATATTAAACTATTTCAACTGGGTCAATTACCAACTCAACTGATTTTTATCTCAATTCATATTAATTCACGGGTTGACCGACTCAATTGACCAATTCAATCCAATTTCAAGCATCCGTTCATCTAAATTCATTCTAAACATAGTCTTTTAGTTTTATATAAAAATTTAAAGACGATGGTTCTTGCTTTAGTCTTTTAAATTATATAAAAATTTCAAGACGATGGCTCTTGCTTTTGTTGCTATAAATCCATTTGTTCAAGTTAATGTAAAAAACTTTTCTTATCATCTCACAATAGGTAAATCCCATAAATTTGAACACATGGCCATATGATTTAAAACCTTATCCTTTTATCATCTATACTAAACAAATTCATTACTATAAGTCTTGTTTTCTTATTTTAGGCATATGTTTAATCAAAACAAAAAATATGTTTTTCAACATTATAATTTTACATCTTGCATCCGAAAAATGATTATAAAAGCATATCAAATACCAATGTCACAACTATCAAATTAGATAAAAAAGAAGAATAAAACAACGGTAAGAACTTAAAAAACTTGTTGAAAAATAGGATTTTCCTATATTGTAAGATAGCAAGAACTAGAGGTGTTAATAGACCGGGCCGGGTTCAACTAAAAATTTAGGCCCATTCATCGGGCTCGGGTAGGGCCGAGTCCAAAAAATGAACCTAATTTTTCTCAAGCCTGGCCCATATAAAAATGCTAAAACCCGAGCCCGGCTCGGCCCGTATTAAATTTTATATTATTTTATGTACTTTTTAAATATATATAATACATCAAAAATACTAAAAAAATCAAAATAAATATTTCCCAACAAATTGAAAATAAATTTTAAAAAAATATGTAGACTTAAATAACACTAAGATAGATGTAACTTAACAAACAAATACCTCTAAAATAATAATAAAATTAACAAATGCCTTTAAAATAATAACAAAATTAACAATAAAATAAGTTTTATACAATATTCAATCAATAACAACAAAATAGTAGTAACATAATAGTAATATGGTAACAAAATAGGGAGAAAACAACAAGAAAATAACATTCAAAAATAAAAAAAAATAGCAATTTTTTTTGTCATTAAGCCAAAAATACCTTACCCGAGGCCCGACCTATTTTTTAAACAGGCTTTATTTTTTGTCCAAGTCCATTTTTCAGGCTTATATTTTTGCCCAAACCGTCCCAAATTTCGGCCAGGCCTTCGAGCCGGGCCAGGCCGCCCGACCCATGAACACCTCTAGCAAGAACTACCCTTTTTCATTTATTTTCGTAATTTTTATAATGTTTTATAATTTTTATATGTTTTTAAAATTTGTTGTAATTTAAAAAACTATATCTAAAATAAATCTACACAAATGGATAACGAGATTCGAACGACCTTGAATGTTCATTTGTCCAAGTTCATTTTGGACTAAATTTTTTAATAATTTTATGAACACCGACATGGATTGTCACATAAACATCATAATGACTAAATAACCATTAACAACACATCAACACAATAACAATGAACAAAAACAGTTATTCAAAGGGTTTAATTGATAAAAAAGACTGGGAGTGATAAAGGAAGAGAGCATTTTCTGAGTTTTTTGATCCGAAGTAAACAAAGTAGATGAAGATTCACAATGTATGGGTCAGTTTTAATATTAAGTGCTTTTAACTCAAAATTCCAAGTGGATTATTCCTTTTTTGCTCAACTTTAATTAATATAAAGTTCCACGTAAGCATTTAATGAGTGACCATTTTGCTCATTTATCTAATGTTTAATAACTAGTTTGCTCATTTTTAAAGCAAGGAGACTAAAATGTAAATTCAAAGTATAATACAAGAATTGCTATGGCACTTCTACCTACAAAAGAGAGCTTATAAATAGGGAAAAGTTATCATAAATTTAAACATTTTAAGATGAACCAACTGAAATAAACTGAAACAAGGTTTTATATAAACACGAAGATGATTTCGAGCAGATTATATAATTATATGCAAAATGGGAAAAGTTAAAATGTAGTGAGAAAAAGCTTACATTGACAAGCAATGGATCTAGTATTATTGAATATTGGAGTTGGGGATTTTGATTGTTCCTTTCGAAAGATTGGGTGAAAGACTAATAGTCTTGGCTTTGAATGTAGTTTCGGCTGACTCTAGCGCTCGGGAAGCTAAAAGGGCCATCTCAGAATGTAGTTGGAGACATGATACAGCCATCTAAAACCAGAATTAAACTTTAGCATTAAACAACATAATGATTCTAATAAATCAACCAAGTAAATGAAATGCAGTTCTAGGCACTAAACTTGTCCGAGAGCCGGGCTACTAGTCTAAGCTCAAAAATTAAAAATAATATGAGCGATGTTTTTAGAACTAGACTGGATTGGCTGGCCGGACTGGGAACCGGCCGAGGTATTGGTCTAGAATAAGGGGTTGGACTGATTGACTTGCGAACCGATTGAGCAAGGCTAAAAAACCGATTGAACCATTGGGTGAACCTATTTTCTCTATTTGTTAAATATTTTTATGATTTTTTAATAATTTATTCAACTGATCCAGACAAACCGGTCGGACCAGATAAATTGGGAACCGGTGGTCTGAAGGTTCAACCACCAGTCCGAACATGCCTAAATGGGATTGGATTAGCCATTTACAAAAATGAATGAACTTGGACAAAATATTTAAGCATTTTTTAAAAGGCATAGATCAGAGAGATATCTCTTGAAACCGAAGCAGAGATGAGATAAGAAACTGAAAAATGTGGTAAGAACTCTTTGCTTACCATATAGCATTCTCTATCTGGGTCAGAATCGGCAACGTGAAGGGCCCATGTACGAATCCATTCAAGCCCTTCAGAGATTTCGATATTTCCTTCAACCAAGGAAGATGCTATAGAAGAAGGATGAACAGCAATGAGCACACATGATGCCGCAAAAAGGACAGCTCTCCTGACATATGCTTCTTTGTGATGGCACACCTCCCTGAGTTAAACAAAATCGTGGAAAATGGCAGAATAGCAAATTATGTACGCATAAAGATTTGATGTATTATGAATAATAAATATGAACCACCATGAATGCAGTTGCATGCATGCACATACATCCATCATGACCATGAGAAAAATATCCGATGAGGTTGTCAATCTATATGTACTATTAGACACTAGTCAGCTTTTGCCATAAAAGCTACTACGTCTAAGATCTGGAATCATGCCAGTACATTTACATATTGATGTTGAGTCAAGTACCTGGCTCTTAACATATCAAGAAGAAGAGGAGCCAATGCAGATGCTTCGGGATGCATGGAAGCACATTTCATACAAACACCAAGCATATAGATGAGTTTTCCAAGGACAATAAAGTCTTGACCAAGCAAGTCAACACCATGTCTTTTCTTATCAAATCCCTGCATAGCTGGAAGCATAAATGCTGCCGCATAGAGCGGAAACTTATTCTGAGACCATTCAGTTTGGCTTTCATGTATATTTCCTGATCTAAGGTTCCACCGGCGAGTCTTTCCTCTCTTGACCTGACCGGGTTTTAGTGGAAGTTCTCTTTCGTTTCGGATCGACCAGTTCAGAAGGGTTCCCATATTTGAGACCTCTTTCCATGATCCAGCGCCAGGAGGCCCTGTATTGCTAGGCAAGAACCAGGGTTGAGGTTCTGAAATGGTTGATATGAGGGGCCCTTTTTGATGTTTAGGTTTCATAGTTTTAGCATTAGCAAGCTCCTCTGCTGCCAGAGTCATGACATCAAGTATCATTATGCGTTGACAAACATCTACATTCGGTGAATATAATAGTTTGTTTAGGGTATCAAGAGATTCAAATGGACGTTTGACAACCAATGCTATCAAAGCTCTTTGCCGCTTCTCTTCAGCCGATTCTTCCTCGCCTTCTACAGCTACATCAGAGCAACGAACCTGTACAAGAGTTCGAACAAGATCACCTGCTAAATGTGTTAGTTCATCAGGTGATGCTCGTATAAGACTTTCAGCAACATCTAGAGCCCTCTCCACCTGCAGTGTTAAAACATACATTACCAATTAAGACCTTCCACTAAGATTCTCTAGAAATAAGTTAAATGTGTTCATAATAAATATCTGCCATATAACTTCCAACAAGGGAACAATTTCTAATATATGTTTAAGCTTATAAACCAAGTCACTTGAGCAACCAAAAGGATAAAAAGGAAAATAAAAACTCAATTAGGTAGCCGAAATCAAATTTTCTAGCAAATTTTACCCGAAGAGTCTTCATATTGCATATCAAATTTATACCTCATAGATACTGCAAACTGAATCATCTTCGTGAAGAAAAGAATGAATGGTGAACTCAAACCACTTACCCCATCAGCATCATCAGATTTCCTTAAGGCTCCAACCACATCAACCAGCTGTGAAATTTTTCTTTTTAAATCTGTGTCATCATCTGTCAAGTCGTATGGCTGCAAAGAGGAGTCACATGAATCAGAATTCTCACTCGCATCATCATCATCATTTTCATCAGAGACCGATTCATAATTTAGAGTAGCTGGATCAATAATCTCATCTGGATCAACCAAACTGAACTCCGAGGATTTCTTGCTTTTACTCTTCACCCCACTTCCTTTCCCACCATCAGCTGCACGTGCTAAGTCTTTACTTAAAGTGGCGCTGGTTGACGTCCCTGTTTCATCAATTTGTTTTTCTGCATTTGAGACTGACAAGCTCCCTTTCTCAGAGGTGGTTAATCCAAATTCCCAGTCAATGGTCTCCCCATTGCAGCTGTCATCAAGATATAGAGGATTTTTTGGATCAACTACTTTAGAGAACACTAAAGCGATAGTGCTAGCCATTTTTCGCACTAGGTCTGCAGGGCTCTCCAGCCTACCTGTTAACGGTATTAGTGCAAAAGTAAGTGACCAGCTAAAATCCATGACAATTTGGAAGCAAAAGTTACAAGAAGTTACAGCTGACTCCTTGAAGAATTGAATGCATTGCATCCTTTGTTTTATCTAGTTCCTCTTTGGACATCTTCTCCAGACAAAGGCCTAAAGCAGCAGTTATATCTGTTTTTAAGTTAAAGGGAAACAGAACATGACAAATAAAAAGACGAGAAAGGAATGAAAATGGATGGACAGATGCAGTTGGAGGTGTTGGTATGGTTTAGAAGAAAATAACTAAAACAAGATATGAATCTTTGATTCCCCTGGTAAATTTTTAAGTTTCTACATCTTGCATGTTCAATAATTGTCAACCAAATTGAGAACTTCTAATTTGATTTGTGGAAGTAGTAAAGGATACAAGCTTGCTGCTCTAGTGGGGCTGATTGTACAAAGTCCCTTTTTGACCATACGGCAGCCAGGCGTTGCACTATGTCTAAGAGACCATTGGTGGTTTCGTGACCTTTAGTCCACGAATCTTTAATGGGTGAGCATTCAAGAACAGCAAATTGCAAGATCCACTGCAGGCAACAAACAGGAAATACTTTCCACAGTAAAAACTTGTCAACAAACATGGACCTGAGAAAAAAGTATGAAAAATAAGATCAGCTATAAAAAGAAACAAAGCAGTACAATGTGCCATCTATATAGTGAATTTGTAAATTGCATGGATTTACAATAAAGTATAACAATCTGCTACACTATTTATCTATCTATTATGAAATACTTCTGTATCACACAACTATCACCAAAAGAAAACAACAATATGATTACGGTTGGATATCCAAATTTCAAATTATTAATATCCAATTTGAATTTATTTATAGATAAATATACAGGAAGGAAAAGAAAAGAAAGGTTCATTCTCCAATTTATTGTATTTCAGACCATCAATATGCATGCAAGTTATCCTAATTAGCGCTGTTAATTGTGATGATTCATGACTATAAGATTGTCATTCCTTCTAATTCTGAATGGCCTAGATGCAATGAAAGGAACAACCTAATTAAAATAATCAGCTACACTTGATCGAAGATATAAACTAGCAAATGTTCACCAACCTGACTGATGACTGAGATTTTAGTAACTGATGAAACAATATCCAAAGAACCCAGTAAGCTTCAATATCACTTGCATGCTCAGTTGCAAGCTGACGCAAAAGCTGTTCTGCAATTCTTTCAACAGTGTAGGAATCTGTTATTGCTTCCATTATCTTTAACCAAAATTGAGATTCAGGGTTTGACTCAAATACATCAGTGTCAACTACATCAGTGTTTGAAGATAAGCAACTTCGAACATGTCTGAGAACATGGGGAGTTACTTCACTTAACAGCACATCTGCAAGCAATGAATTTAATTTACTTCAGTGTCAATTTCACCACCATCTTGCTTGCCTAAAGAGGAAAAAGAAAAAAGAAATTAAAGAAATACCTATCAGCTGAATGTAATGTAATCAACAGAATACTTGGATAGCATGTCATTAAAAGAAGCACAGTTAAATTTCACGTAGTTAATGCTATGTGACATTCCAAACTATAGTCCACAAACATTCATGATTCGGGACCCTCATGCCTGTTTACCATAATTGTCAAATTAATAGCACTGAATGTTCCTTTAGTAATTTAACCCTACACCATAACCCTTGGATTTAAATTACACATTCCTTTTGCCTCATCAAGATGAAGATCCTAGTATCACCATGCACAATCTTCACATTTACCTTAGCTTCTCCAGCTTCAACTTACATAAAAGTTTCATAATCTTTGGCAGCATTTAAGATGCAAGATAAATATTTAGAACTAGGAAATAGTAAATGCACAAACACCAGTATGTAATCAAATCACCATATATGACATGAGATGCAATCTTAGATGACCAAATATTTCTGCATTCACAAATTAGAAACTCAGGTTATACCAAATGACACTAGTCTATTTAGCACAGAATTACTTATTGAACTATCTGAAAGAGTGAGTAGTAAATACTAAAGAATGGATGAGAGTAGAAAGTCACACTCATACAAATTGTTCTTCATTTAACAAAATCGATATATAACTCATAGTGGAGCACAAGTTCACTAAAATGGAGATGAATAAGCAAAATGACAGAAAGAAAATTTAACACTACCGCTTGAAATATCTCGCTACCTGAAGATCCACGTCGAACGATGCGGGAAAATATTTCTCCAAGAAATGAAAGGTTAACATCCATCTCACTTTTATCAGCGATGGCCTGCCTTTCTACCATGCCAATCAGAAGTTGAATAGTGATCTGCTTGAAAAACAAACTATAATACTTTTGTAAAGGAAAATCATTAATAAAAGGCATTTTTGAAATAAACACATGGATAGACAATAATAAACAAACAGAATAACTAGTGCCGCAGAAGTAAAGGATACTGTGATGAGAGTAAAGGCGGGGCTCTCAATCGTGCTTTGTCGGGAATAGATGTTACGATATGTGCTACCCTAGACACAACTGACTTGAGCTTTTTATTTGTAGTATCTTCTGAATGGGGTGAAACATCTAAGTCTAAAGCCATTTTAAACACCCCATCATTGTCGAGAAGGCAAAGAACAAGCAACCTGTCATCAATTCAAAACATGTCCAAAGGTATGCTATGAATTTACTATCATATCTCATAATATGTTTCATAAGAATAAACAATGGAACCTCTTCAATAGTATCATTTTCAACTATTCCATATATGGTACAATGAATGATTACACTTATATACCAAATCCAATAAATTACACATATAGCAATCGATTTAAACAGAAGACCCAGCTTACCTTTCTACATTTGACTGAACAACATTAACATCGAAAACATCACTGCTGGTCAGCTGTAGGTGAGGAACCAAAACCTGTACAACTTCAGTTGAAAGTCCATTGACAAAGAAAACATCATAGATATGTTTCTTTGCTGAAAGAGGGAAACATGTGAGCCAATTGGAAGCAACATCTGCAAACAACAGATTCTATATAAGAAAATTAGTGGATTTGATTCTTGCCAAAGCAGTGATAACTTCGAAAAAGAATACAAATTACCAAGCAACAAAACACGAGCTAGTGTTGGAAAAGCAGCTCCTTGATAAAATGCCCTCCACCAATCATCCCTTTCATTTGCAGCATGAACTTTTGTAATAATAACCTTTAATAAAGCACAAACACAAATAATGAAAATTCAAAGAAAATTAAAAAAAGAATAATTAAAAAAAACGAATAGAAGAAGAAAACCTGGTCTTTATAATGCTCGTCAAAGCTCCCTGTAATTCCATGATAGTAATACAAATATATATATATATATTTTAGAAACATTTCCCGACAATAATTGTTATAAGGTTAAAGAGAAGAGCGAAAAGGAGTGACCTGAGAGAAGAGAGGAATCGATGGGGAAGAGAAGAACAGCTAAAGAGTGAAGAGCGCAAATCACTTGCTCGACGTGCTTTGCTCTTTCTATTTCCCTTATCACTTCGCCGACCTTCTCGATCACTTTGCTCTCCACCTCTCTCTTCCTCTTCGCCGCCGCCGCCGCCGCCGCCTCCATCTCCACCGTCGCCGACTCCTACCAGTTCTCTGTTTCCTCCAAAGCCAAAACAGAATACTTCAAAATTATTGAAACGCTGTCGCTTGAACCAAGTCAAGTTTGTAGATTATGGAGCATGGAGTAAGGACCATATATTATATTGCCAAAACTATGATTTTGGTTCCTCTTAGTCTGCGATATCTAATTTTCATATTTTAAAAGAAAGAATTAAGTTATAAATTTTGATAAAAATTAAAATGTAATTTTACTTTTATATATTTTTATAATTTTTAAAAGAAATTAAGTTAAAATGTTATAAATTGAGAGATGAATGTACAATTTTATTATTTTTCTAAGCGGTGTCTACCCTTGATTTTACACTCTTCTATTATTAGTTAAATCTAATTACTGGTAGACAAGAAGATTGAATCAAAATAATTTTATTAATTAAAAATGTTGATATGAATTTTTTTAAAAGTTACCTTTTTAATTAATCATATTTAATGGTTTTCTTTTTGTTGGAAAAGGTGTCTTTAGAAGAATTATTTTTGAATTTCAATTAGAATAATTAATGATATTAATTATTTAAACTAATTATTGTTTTTATCAAATTTGAATTAATTATGATATTATAAAAATAAGGATCCAATTGTGTCAAATTAAATCCAAAATGTAAGCACAATAGAGTAGAGGTGTTCATGGGTCGGGCGGCCCGGCCGACCCGAAGGCCCAACCGAAATTTGGGAGAGTTTGGAGAAAAATATAAGCCTGAAAAATGGACTTAGATGAAAAATAAGACCCGTTTAAAAAATGGGCCGGGCCTTAGGTAAGGTAATTTTGGCCCGAGCCCTGCCCGAATTCACTAAATGACAAAAAAATCTATTTTTTTTAATTTTTGAATGTTATTTTCTTGTTGTTTTCTCCCTATTTTGCTACCATATTACTATTATGTTGCTACTATTTTGTTGTTATTGATCGAATATTGTATAAAACTTATTTTATTGTTAATTTTGTTATTATTTTAAAGGCATTTGTTAATTTTATTATTATTTTAGAGGTATTTGCTTGTTAAGTTACATCTATCTTGTTCTTATTTAAGTCTATATTATTTTTTCAAAATTTATTTTCAATTTGTTGAGAAATATTTATTTTGATTTTTTTAGTATTTTGATGTATTATATATATTTAAAAATTATATAAAATAATATAAAAATTTAATACGGACGGGCCGAGCCGGGTCCGAGTTTTAGTATTTTTATATGGGTCGGGCTTAAGAAAAAATTTAGGCCTATTTTTTGGGCCCGGCCCTACTGAAGCCCGATGAATGGGCTTAAATTTTTAGTTGAGCCCGGCCCGGCCTGGCCCATGAACACCTCTACAATAGAGGGAGCAAAACATGAATTTGACCTATTATATAAGTCAGATGTTATAGCAAACGCTGTCGTGTTGAGGTTTATTAGTGTTATAACCCCTTTCTTTACTTCACGTCGAGCATTATTTTCAGAAATTCAGTTACCTTCATAGTACAATGGCAACTGCCGCCATAGCTCCGGAGCTGAAGAAGCTCCCGCGCCCCGGTCGGGGCGGATTTCAAGCCCACGGTCTAACCGAAGAAGAGGCCCGAGTACGAGCCATTGCTGAAATTGTCAACTCCATGGTAGAACTCTCAAGGAAGAACCAAAGAGTGGATCTAAACGCGATCAAATCCGCCGCGTGTCGGAAATATGGACTCGCACGTGCACCGAAGCTGGTGGAGATGATCGCTGCACTTCCCGAGTCGGAGCGCGAGTCTTTACTCCCTAAGCTTCGAGCCAAACCGGTTAGAACCGCTTCCGGAATCGCGGTCGTGGCGGTTATGTCGAAGCCGCATCGGTGCCCGCATATTGCGACTACAGGGAATATTTGTGTTTATTGCCCCGGCGGACCGGATTCGGATTTTGAGTATAGTACTCAGTCGTATACGGGATATGAGCCAACTAGCATGCGAGCAATTAGAGCGAGGTAAGCTATTTGATGTTCATTTTCCCTTGCTTCGTCGAGCTCGTTGATTTACTGTTTTCATGTTACGTTAGGTTTGCGAACAATAATTTGAGATTTTCGATTAGGATTTCATTTGAAATATTAATTGTAAGAATGAAATACTAATGAATTAGTTGAGATTCAGTATAATTATATATTTGAAAATTGAGTAGTATAAAAATATGAATATTGTCAAATTCATAGATACTATAGGAATTTCAAATTCTATACTAAATAGGTACATGAGTCCATGGATTTGAGAAATAATCAGGAATGTTATTTTTGTATGTGTTATGTATCACACAACTTGAAGTATTTTTAAAATCCAGGTTCAAAATTTGGAATCTAAATTCCCAAAAGCTACCTTAAAGAAACTTTTGAAAGTAGAATATTTAGTTAGTTTTTCATTCATTGAAATCAATGGGAGATGGCTGTTGGCATTAGGTTGAATTGGAATGGTGGGGGTGAAAGGTCCACGTTTTTGCTTGGTTAAATTAGCTTCCGATTCTGTTTGTTGCTGGACTAGCTTTTGAGAATCCAAATGTCATGCTGAATTTAGCAGCAGTGAGGTTTCATGATTGTTAAGAAGAAAAGAGATGAGATTTTTGCATTTGCTTAGTACTGTCTGTCTAAATTCTTCGAAAAACTTGGTATATGATGATTCCAGGTATAATCCATATGTCCAGGCAAGAAGCAGGATTGATCAGCTGAAGCGACTGGGTCACAGTGTAGATAAGGTTCGAATTATTCCCTGGATTAAGTATCTGCTTTTGTTTTTATTGCATTGAGATCTATAGTTTGAAAACACTTTGGCATTTGTTAAAATGATTATTGGATATTTGTAGGTTGAATTCATCTTGATGGGCGGCACTTTCATGTCACTGCCGGCAGATTACCGCGACTATTTTATTAGGAATCTTCATGATGCTTTGTCAGGTCACACTTCTGCCAATGTTGAAGAGGCAGTTACCTACTCTGAGCATAGTGCTGTAAAGTGCATTGGAATGACAATTGAAACGTGAGTTATCATGTTGCATTTTGAGATATATTCTCATCTTTTTTTGCAGTCGAGAACTTTCATGTGTAATTTACTTTTTAGTGGTTCAGACTCAAAATTGGTATGGTGTTAGTTTGGAAGACATTTACCAGTGTTAATGCTTTCCTTAGTCTACTTTCTATATATATATTGCTGCTTGACATGTCGCATAAAACTAGGCAGCTATCTTGGTCCACTTCTTCATTTTTCTTGAAGTACCCCATGTCCAACATGAGTGTAGGGATATGATCCTCCAAGGATCCTCAAAAAACAAGGGGAAATTAACCCCCCGGGGGGGGGGGATAAACCTACTCGTATCGGGCACATATTTGTATCCAACACTCATACCCAAGTACGAGTAACATCATTAAGTAGGAGTCAGTAGTTGTTTAACAAAAGATTGTAAAGTTGAATGTGTTCTTTTCTGTGTCTGAAATATGTAAAGAAAAATTGTTTGCTTTTTACTTATTTCACTGATTGAAACACGCCACATATTTAATAGAAGTTCTCATTCTTCTGTTTCTAATCTACAGTAGGCCAGACTATTGCCTTGGTCCTCACCTGCGTCAAATGCTTTCTTATGGTTGTACACGATTGGAGATTGGAGTTCAAAGCACATATGAAGATGTTGCTCGTGACACTAATAGAGGACACACCGTAGCTGCAGTGGCTGATTGTTTTTGCTTGGCAAAGGATGCTGGTTTCAAGGTATCTGTCTCAACGCTCTGCCGTTTCTCCCAAGCGAAACGATTGTTACATTTCCCCTAGTTACCTCTATATAGTATAAAGAATCCCCCATTATCCTCTTTAGGGATGTAAATGAATATAAATGGCCAGAACATGACTTTCTCATGTTTGGTTCCTTCAATAAATGAGTCTCAAAATCTTGTTCATGTTCATTTATTTAGCTTGTTAAATGAATCGAAGCCGAACTGTTCATGAATTGTTTACTAAACGCTCCATTCATTTTACACCCCTAGATTCTTCATCTTCTTCATCCTCCTCCCTCCTGTCTTTTCTCTCTCAGCACATCCATTGAAAAAATGAAATGAATCTTTTTGTCCGGCACAAATCACATATCAAATCGACTAAAACAGATTTTCATTATCACGGAGTATGTCATATGTGGCTTAATTAACAGTTTTTGCATTTATGCATTCAGCTTCTTTCAATTGGATCCATTCCTTGCTGAACTTTTTTCATTGCTTTTTTGAAGGTTGTTGCTCATATGATGCCCGATCTTCCTAATGTTGGTGTTGAGAGAGACTTGGAAAGTTTCAAGGAGTTTTTTGAGAGCCCTTTATTTCGAGCTGATGGGCTTAAAATATATCCCACGCTTGTGATCCGTGGAACTGGCCTTTATGAGCTTTGGAAAACTGGCAGGTATGGTTATTTACTTATTTATATTTCTTTGTTAATGATTTCATGGGTACCTATGAATTTTCGGTTTCTTCCAAGTTTTGACAGGAAATAAAATTTTTATTTATTTACTTTGCAGGTACCGAAATTACCCGCCTGAGCAGCTTGTGGACATTGTGGCAAGAATCTTGGCCATGGTACCGCCTTGGACACGTGTTTATAGGGTCCAGCGTGATATTCCTATGCCTCTGGTTACCTCAGGGGTTGAAAAGGGAAATCTTCGTGAACTAGCTTTAGCTCGTATGGATGACTTGGGCTTGAAGTGCCGAGATGTTCGAACGCGTGAAGCTGGAATTCAGGTAACAAGACAATGTTGTTCCTCAGAATCTGTTCATGCTAAAAAGCAATAACCTGTTGAGAGTGTAATAATGGCATGTTTATTTCAATACAGGATATTCACCACAAAATTAAACCCGAAGAAGTTGAGCTTGTTCGACGTGATTATACAGCAAATGAAAGCTGGGAAACATTTCTGTCTTATGAAGATACACGCCAGGTACTGCAAGGCCCTCTCTATTGCTATGTGTGTGTCACTGTGTCTACATATTTGATATAATGTTCTCTATGTAACAGTTTGTCTGTGCTGAAACATGATACGATGATACAGGATATTCTTGTTGGGTTGTTGCGACTGCGTAAGTGTGGCCAGAATACTACTTGCCCTGAACTAATGGGGAAATGTTCTATTGTCCGCGAACTCCATGTATATGGAGCTGCTGTCCCAGTTCATGGCAGAGATGCTGACAAGTTACAACACCAGGTAATGGTTAAAATCTTTAGTTCTAAAAATTACCCTAGAAAGGAAGTTGAATAAAAGTTTCCTATGAGGTGGATACACTTCAAGTTCTACATTTCGAATTTAATTTTTATTTTGAACACAATAAAATAGAAAGGTCATGAAGTAACCTATACTGCTCCGGTTTTCTCACATGTTTTTGAAATATTCATGTTCGACACTCATATCCGATGCGTATTTGGATACGAGTATGGAAATATAACCCACCAAATACATTGAAAAACTTCAATAAAATTGAATAGAGCTGTAATCGAGCTGAACCGAGCTTGAACAATGAGAAGCTCGATTCGAGATTCACTGCTTGAAACTTGGCTCTAGCTCGATGGAGTACTATTACAGAAGCTTGAGCTCAGCTCGAACTAAATCGAACTATTTGAGTTGGGCTCAATTAAAGCTTGCTGACATGATTTATATACTCGAGCTTGAGTTTGAACTTGAGACAGCTCGTTCATATGCAAATTTTTATATTTAAATAACAAATTTTAGGGTTTGGGTTTAAAATGTACATATTAAGGGAAAGGTAGTAATTTAATACGAAAATATTAAAAACATGACTTGCAAGCAGCCTGCTTGGATCGAGTATTAAGATACTCAAAAGTCTGCTCAATAATGACCAAAACAAACTTTTCTTAAAGTCAAACTTGAGTAGCTTGCAAGCAAAGATGTCTAACTTCATCCTTAAAATTTAGCGGAAATGTACCCATGATAGCTCTATCTAATACTTAAAATCAAATCTAATCCGAGTAACATAAGTAGCTTTATCTTCTTTTTCTGTTTTTTGCAGGGTTATGGTACACTGCTAATGGAAGAAGCAGAGCGTATTGCAGGAAGGGAGCATAGATCAACAAAAATAGCAGTGATATCTGGTGTAGGAACCCGGCATTATTATAGGAAACTGGGGTATGAGCTTGACGGCCCTTACATGATTAAATATCTGACTTCATAGGAAAACCTAATTTTGAATGTAACACCAATTTTTGTATGCTTTTGTGTAAAATTCTAGTAATATATATCAATTTGTAATTTTGTATGTTATATTACATGTTGAAATATTATTGTGTTTAATTTATTTTCTTTTAAGTTCATCGATTGATCTCAAACGTAATACTTGTTCAACAATCAAATTATTTGGTAGACACGATTGCAATTTAAATAAGAATTTTATAAAGGTTAAATTATGGTGTTAGTTTTTGTATTTTATAGAATCGAGATTTAGTCTATATTTTAAAAGTTAAAATTTTTAGTTAAATTATTATCTTTGTTGATAATTTTTGTTAAATTTTATCAATATAATATATTTATTTTCCATTAATCATATGTCACGTGTGGACTATCTAATTAAAATGTCAAATTGATAAATTTTGATGTAAAATATTTACTATTTGTATGATTAGATTGGAATTTCCAGTGATTAAATCTCAAATTTATCAAACTACAAGAACTAATAACACATTTTAGCCACGTATAAATCTGAGTCAAATTATTCAGAATTTTCTTTATTTAAATTTAATACTAAAATATATTATATAATGATTTTGAATCATGTTTCTGAGTTTGTTTTTTTCTCAGACAACTATCTAATCCAATTCTAAATATTAAGCTCGATGATTTGAATATTTTAAACACGATTATGACATGAAAGTTACGATACAAATACATGGATTAGTATCTGCTTATATTCTCTAACCTGAATGGACTTGAATCAATAACGTCCAAAACTCAAGGTTGAATTGCAGTTCCAAAACACTCTTAATCTCTATTCAGAAACTCCTTATAACCCTTGTAGAACTAACCATAGTCCAAGCTTTGCGGTATACTCTACAACAGTCTCGAAGCGATTCAAATGATTTAAGTTCAGTTAACTCATTCCATCAGATTGTACAACACCTGTTTGCTGCCATCATCAAAAACATAACGTCGGTATCAAGAGGCATTGGCATCGGCATTCATGCCACTGAAATTTCCGTGACATTCAAAGGACACAAATCACACTTTTTTCAACTTTCTGACTCGAAGATAAAATGAAGTTAAGGGCAAAACTCGGAGGAAGCAATATTCATCGTTTTATCATCTTCCTCACTGCAACCAAAAACGAAGGAAAGTTAAGGGGACGGTCAAGATAAGGTTTGAAACAGTTATAAATACAAGTTACCTGCCAAGCATAAGCTAAACCGATTAAATTATGGCAACAATTTGTTAAGCACAAGATAATGAGCTAAACTAATACCAAACAGCTCTTGTACTTCTTTTATTTGGATAACAGGGAGTGAAAACAGCCTCTGATTGTTTTCTAACCAATATTCATATACATATATATAGGCCCACCCACACCACCTTTCATATTTAATTAATGGAGTTCCTTTTAAACCAAACTTTTCTCCCCACCGACATAAATGTCAAAAACAAGATATGCAAAATCAAACCCTTAGAAACCAATGCTTTGTTGGTTCAAGTGACAAAAAGCTCGGTCCCTCTTTCCACCATGAGCTCCACTAAAAAACTTAGGAAAAGTAAATCCTTAGAAATATTGGTAAATCGTTAAATATTTTGGTAAAAACTTTTCCTAAGCTTTTTTTTAGTGAAGCTCATGGTAGAAAGGATAGACAGACTCTAGAATAGTCGAGGCCTAATGTACCTTCCCATATTGGGGGATCTTAGACCCCAAAAAATAAAGGCATAATAATAAATTTAGCTTTTAACGTTTATCTCTTTTGTCACTTTAACCCTAATTCTTTTGTTTTTGGATCACTTTGGCTCTCAAATTTTAAAATTTAGTCAAATTGCATTCTTTTAGATGTAAAAGTTAACTGAACCATTAAAATTTTAATGGCACTGACGTGGCTACCTGCATGGTAGTCCATGTATAATTCATAAAAAGTAAAAAAAAAATTAATAAAAAAAATTTAAAATTTCACCAAATTTCAAAGAAGTTCATAAAAGTTTTTAGAAAAATTATCTGTGTTAACAGTGAAATATAATGGTTTAGTTAATATTTTCATCTAAAAGAAAGCAATTTAATTTGAAGGTTGATGGCCAAAATGATCTTAAAAAAAAAATAAAGGTCAAACTAACAAAATGGATAAACATTAAGGACTAAATTTGTTTTTTGTGCCCCCCAAAAAAACTTGGAAGCTGTTCAAATCACACGTTGCTAACCGAAAAGTGGAGAGTTGTATCAGAAGTTTAATATGCAAAGCTGGTGCCATTGGTATTAATCTACCACAACAACTGATTAATAAAGTTCAAAAGCAAAATGCAAAAGAAAATTACCAACTATGAAGGTTTTGCTTTCCGTCCAACTTGTGACACTCGTCTTAGCACTTGGGTTTCTTGCTTCATGTCTCTGCAAAATAAATAAAAGTCATAAATATTGTTGCAGACACTCAGTCAAGCAGAAATCTTGGGAGTTTAAATTTGTATGAGTGTATGTATATATATTACCTTTGATATAAATAATAAAGAAGATAGAAAAGAGGAAGCAGCATCATAAGTAGTATTGATGTAGCCATGTAGAGTAAATTTGTTTGCTTCTGAAACAACAAAAGCAATTTCAAATGTTAAATCATATTTCGTCAATAGTATAAATAAGTTAAAAGGACTTCTACATCATTTTGAATAAATGATAATGGGAAGTTTACGAAAATGACGTTCTGAAAATTTAGTATTACACTTTAATAGTCACACGTAGTTGATCTTTGAATTTATTGGAGTTTTTGCAGATATCCTAGAACACAAGGCTATTAATCTAGGCAGCATAATGGGATTGATGATAAAAAAAGCGAAGGTTAAAGTACTTGGGAGGTCCCTATATTATAGGGACCGGATCAAATTAGTCCCCCTATTATTAAATGAATCAATTTAGTTCCTATACTATATTAAAAAGAATCAAATAAGTCCAAATTGTAACAGAGTTAACATTTACTATATGAAAAATATCTTGAAAATTATTTTTTTCAATTGCAGCTCAATTCCAAACAAAAATTTTCATTTATAGGACCATAAAAACTGTAACAAATATTACCCCTGTTAAACAGAAAATGATATTTTTTAAACAGTACATGTTAGCTCTATTCCAATTTGTGCTTATTTGATTCTTTATAACAGTACAGGGACTAAATTGATTCATTTAATAGTAGAGGGATTAATTTAATTAGGTCCCTATAATAGAAAGACCTCTCAAGTATATTCACCAAAAATTGAACCCCATTCACCCATGCAAAGTTCAACTTTTAACCCAACTCCAAACTAAACCAATTACGATTTAAAAAATAAGCTTACCTTTCCTCCTCTAGGGAAAGGTTTTGCTTTTCCAGAGCAAGTGTGAGCATCACAAAATTGTCGCAGAAACAATTCTTCAAGGGACAATGCAAATAAAAGTAAGAGATATTAGCAATAGTATGACCGTACCTCATTTTAAGTGAAAGATATTCACGTCACTACAACATTATCAGTTTTTAAATAACAGAACTCGGGATATATGAAAAGGCAAATTTATATACCATGGAGGCGTCTGGCAGATGGACCCTGACTAATAGGAAAACAGCTATTGGCAAGACTCTGCTCACATGAAAGAATAGATGTAAACGAGCCAGAACATTGGAATCAACAAATTATGAAATTACAATAACTAGAAACAACCTCACAAAGATGGCGGTTCCTCACTGCAGCAGCAGGATTGCACTTGGCCTTGAGCAAATTGGAATTTATCACAAAGTCACAATGCAATGCTCCACATAAGTCAGCCAAGCACCTACTTTGATTCTGAATTGATCGGTTAAGCTTTGTCAGCAATGTAATAATGAACCATACATAAGTCAGCCAAGCACCTACTTTGATTCTGAATTGATCGGTTAAGCTTTGTCAGCAATGTAATAATGAACCATAATTTGTTTATGAAGACTAGAGAGATATTGACACCCTAAACTGAATGATGTTTAGCAAACAATTTAATATGTAATGCATGTCAAGAAATGTAGTGCAGAAGCAGGTAAAAGTACCATGGAGGCCCCTGTACTAGGAGTTAGATTGCATTTTACCCCCTCTACTCAAAAAAATGGACAAATTAGCCCCTGTACATTAAATCAAAGAGCAAACTGGTCCTCTTGTAAAAAATTTCATCCATTTTTGTTGTTAAAAATTGGTCCCTATGCATCAGCATCACGTACATGTGGCATGTCACATGCCACTGTCTATTTATTCCGTCAACCACGCTAGTTTTTAGCAGTAAAAATGGATGAAATTTTTAACGGAAATGACCAATTTGCTCTTTAATCTAATGTACAGGGACTAGTTTGCCCATTTTTTAGTAAAGGGGGCAAAAAAATGCAATCCGGCTCCTAGTACAAGGGCCTCCATGTTACTTTAACCTGTAGAAGCATTAGTGAAAGAAACAAAGCACAAGATAATACAGAGGATTACCATAATTTGGAAATGATATATAACTTGAAATCACAGAATTACAGAAAAGTAAGCACTTTATGTTATGGCACAAGAAAAAGACCTAACATTCGTTGCAAGAAAAGGAACAGGAGTCTAACATACAACATTTAGAAGATTGTAGTGCCTGTTGTCAAAATGCTGGTCGAGAAATCTTTCAGCACGAAAGCTTTTCTTACAATATCCACACCGCCACTCGTTTACATCCAAATGAATCTTGTGTCGCTCTTGATCCCTAAAAAGATCGTTGTCTGGATGAAGCCTACAGTCAGTTGAAATCTGATACCCTTCTTCTTCAACAAATGGCATCAAATACTACCAGGTGAACATGAAGAACATTTTCATTAGCACGACGCAGAACATCTAAATGAATGAAAAAAGTACTCCTCAGAAACCTAAAAGAGTCATTTTGTTCTTACATCATCTATAATCTGCCAGGCTGCCCCTACTTCTTTCTCTGGAACAATGTATTTCATGAGTACCATGCGATTCCTGCTTAAGAGTCCTAAAGAATAAGGATAATGATGATATCATCAGCGGAACTTCATGAAAGAAGACACCACATTTTTTTCCAACACCCACGATCACTAGTCATCACAAAAAAAGGCAACCAAGTACGAGTCAACCCAAACTCCCATCTCCCCGACTGGAACAAGTTCAAAACAGCATTACCTCGCAGCCGAAGATTCTTCGAAGCCTTGCTGCATAACAATAAACAGAAGAGAAAACACAAAAGGTCAGGTTGGAAAAACGGTGCAGCTTAACATATTCTGATGTTTTCATTTCAAGAAGGGGCGGAACGGGGGGAGGGGGGTGCTGGGGCTGGCAGGGGCCCTGGCCCCCCTAAAATGAAAAATTTTCCCTTTAAGCCCTTTAAATTCTCTAAATTTAAGTTGATATATAGTAAATTTGCACTTTGGCTCCCAAAAATAATAAAATTATGATTTAATCCTCATAAAAAAACAGTAAAATTATAAGCTAATACAATGATAAAATTACATTTTAGATCTCATATAATTTATATTTAACTTTGGCCCTCTAGAAAAAATTTCTAGGCTTCACCCCTGATTTCAAGAACGCAAATACAAATACAAGCAAACACTGTCCCAGAACTAAGCATTGAACTCCAGACTTAGGAGACATATACAGAGAAATGAATCATGCATATCTTCATATAAAAAATTTCTTGTTAACAAAAATGACCCTTATAATATATATATATATATATGAAGTAATGGTCTCGAATATACAATATACAACCGATATGAATATACTCGATTTTTTTTCCATATATTTGGAGGATCATAGCTTTCTATCAATATCCATATATATGAAGCACTGATACATTCAAGAAAATGAAGAGTTCATATAACCTAACTTATATGTAAGTACCAACTAAATTGGATTAAGGAATGTAAAAAAGAAATTAAGTGGAAACCGATATGAAATATAGCAAAAGGAGCTGAAATTGAAATGAGGCATTAGATTAAATTACTGAAGTAAATATTAGATATTTCTAATCAAAATGAGAAATTTAAAAAAAAAAATACCTGGGGTTTTGTGACATGCAGCAATATAAATTGAATGAGAATAATTGAAGTTATTTCTTTGGCTCTTCCCATATCTAATCTTCAGTCCTCGTCTTCTTCTCTCCCGAATGGGAGAATTAAAGCTTTAACTTTTAATTCTTCTCTGCAAAAAAGGAAAAGAGTGAAAAACTTTTCCCGGAAAATTCACTGTTTTTCTAACTTCTAAGCTATCTCGGTTTCGTGGAACTTCAAATTGGGCCCTTTTGGGTATAAAGATAAATTGAAACTAATGATGGTTGAGGATGTTCTCATTTTATGGAAGGATTGGTTATATTTGAAAGGTGTTGGTTTTAAGGCCCGTCCCATCTCATCATTCTCAACCCGGTCTTAGGCCCATTCAAAAATAAAAATGAATCATTATTAATATCAAAATTTTAAAAAACCTGGCCCAACTTTTAATTTTGCAAAATGTAACTCATCTGTTTCAATTTTGTATAATTTGATCTATGTTTTAAATCATCTCATCATTCTCAACCCGGTCTTAGGCCCATTCAAAAATAAAAATGAATCATTATTAATATCAAAATTTTAAAAAACCTGGCCCAACTTTTAATTTTGCAAAATGTAACTCATCTGTTTCAATTTTGTATAATTTGATCTATGTTTTAAATCATTAACACCTCTGAGCCACCTACTATGATTTTAAACCAAAAAAAATGATATTTCAAAATTATAGATTAACTTTGATCTAATGTATAATTCGATACATGAACTTTGATTTAGTGTAATTATGCACATGGAACTTTGATTGTGGTTCAAATACATACATAAAACTTTAATTTTATTCAATTGTACACATTTAAAAGAATAAATACATCAATTTATTTTTATATTAGATATATAATTATTGGTATTGCAATATATATTTAAAATAGTGTTAAGTCGATAATTGTGTTAGTAATTTATGAAAATTGAATTAAATTAACATTTCATGTATAAATTTACGCAAATTCAAAATTCATGTGCAATTTTGAGATTTATCCAAAATTCTATATATGGTTAAAAGAAGTGAAATTGTGGTTATCAAAATAATATTCGTTTTTATTAACTTATCATTTTTAAAAAATAAATTTAGTCTTGGACTATTTTATTTCTTAGTTTGTTATACATTCATTATTGGCCTTAAAAGTTAAATTTTTAAAAAGGGAAAAAAATATTTTGATATAAAAAAAAAGTCAATTTAATTGACAAATTAGATTATGCAATGGGAAAGTAATTGTTTTGTATACTTTACAAGCAGGGTTAAGGGGTTAACAATTATCTTATAAAAGTATAATAAAATATTTAAAAAATTATTATTTAAAAAAAAACACATGATAATTGTTTAAGGTTGACTGTGAAATAAAAAAAAATTAACTTCCAGTATCAAATACTAACCCAATTAATAATGGTAGGGATGAAAAATAATAATCTAACCATTATTTTATGGAAACTTTTTCTATGGTTAAAACATGCTCTAAGTTCATTTACTCTACATATATTTAAAATTTAGTCTCCCTAATTTTATTTTAAAGAATTTAGTTCATCTATTTTCAGATTTAAAAATGCACGTGGACATGTTACTACTGTTAAACTTTTTTTATTAAATTTATAACAATGTCATTTTCTTATTACATGACTATTATGTGAGGTTTTCTTGTTAGTTTCAAAATATTACACTAATAACTTTAAAAAAATTTAATAATGTTAACAACTTTTAACATATTTTAACTTTTTTTTTAATCTCCTACTTATAAGTCTCCAAGTTGGGAAATAAAGAAAAAAATCAATATTAATATAACAACTCAAATTATGCTAAACTAAATTATTTACTCTATCCAACATCTTTAAGTACAATTTTTTGTACTAGACATGTTAATGGGTCAGATCAATATCGAATTTTGAAAAAAAAAAATCAAGTCCAACCAATCTAAATTTATTCAAATAATTTGTTTTACTGTTCAAAACATAATCAACATGTTTTAATTTTAATTTAATTATAAATTTTTTATAGTAATATTAAAATAAATTTGTTTTAAATTATTTTATTATCTTTAAATAATTGATATGAACCAAGTTAAAAATTTTAAGCTCAAACCTAATCCATGAACATCTCTACTCCATGTATTCCAAACAAGACAAAAGATAAGTTTCAAAGATAAAAGAACTTATATTTCAATATTTATTCTTCTCGTATTCACATATGGTACAAAAATACTTGTCGGGTTAAGTTTTATGTCTTTATTCAAGTGTTTATTTATAATAGAGAGAGCTTAACTTGTAAATCTGCACATTCGAGAAGTCAATCTAAGTTTGCTAAACTAGTATTCTCGTTCGTGAGAGTTTTCTTAAGTGTAAATATTTTAGGGGGAATTAGTGGCTCTGTCTTAGCTTTCAAAGGATAAAGAGATTACAAAAGTTATACGTTGTTACTGAAGAAAATCATTTCTAAATGAGAGAATTGAGGAAATCAGAGAAGTCAATGAAGGTAGACAATTGACATAAAACCACTATAATTAATTATTGCGTAAATTTTATTTTCAATATTACTAGCTTTCATTTCAGATTTTCTAAGTACCAATTCATCTCATTTTGATATTTTTGAGCTCATAGTAGCATCTAAATTCAATAACTTAAAATTTGTCATTAGTTTCGCATTATGTGTAGATTGTGGATTTAGTCACTATTTTTCAATTTGATCATTTTTAGTCTTCATACTTGTCGATTTTTTAAATTTCAGTATTGACTCAAAACAGTAGTTGTTAAATTTATTACCCAAGGGTGTGTTTGATAAACATTAAAAAATTTTAACGTTTAATATTTTAAATGTGTTTAATAATCATTTTAATTTTTTACTTATCACTTAATATAGAAAATATTTAGTTGGTTCTATTTTATTAAAAATTTGAAATAAATTATATTTTTTTAAAATTAAATGTTCAAATTAATATATTTATTTTCATCCAAAATAACATGAAATATTATATTAGCAACATCAAAATTAAAAAATATATTACCTTTTAAAAATCACTATTTACTTTTATCAATCAACACAATTATATTCAGAACAACACTTATTAAATTTAATAGTAAAAATTTAGTACTTAATTTTCTGTTTATCAAACACACCCTAATACTTTATCTAATAAACTATTGAAAAATTAATAAACTATTAAAAAATATTTTCAATGATTTATTTTTTTACATGCGCTTGATAGTCCATAATAAAAACAACCCTATAAAAATATCAAATAAAATTTAATGAAAAATAATTTTAATTAATTAATTAATTAAATTTTAAATATTTAAAATTAAGGATAAAATGTAAAATATATATAAGACGGTTTAATTATATTTTGTACTTGATTTTAAGTAATATATCAGATAGATTTTATAACTTAAATTCACAATACTTAGTTTTTCAACACTTAATTTTTTTAGTTTATTAAACAACACCTAAAATAGCTTATATGACAATATACATGTGATAACATATTTGCCGCAGAAGATTTTAGAAAATAGCATAATTTATAGGTTATCATTTGGGCTGGCTTGAAATTTTAAAATTCGAAAAATACAAATAATAAAAATGACTAGTATCATAGTAAAAGGACTGAATCAACAATTTGTGCATAATATAGGGACTAATTGCAAAATTTAACCATCAAATTAATAGGATTAAAATTACAATTTAATAATTGTTTTATTGTAATTTTTTTGGTTAAAAGACACTTATCCTCTTAGGTTTAGTGTAAAATATACTTACCCCTATTGTCTCAACAATGCTATAAACTGCATCGAGATCTACTAAATAAATTTCAAATAAAAAGACAATTATACCTTTTGTAAGAGCCCAAATTTGCCCGGGGCTCATCAAGTAATAAAACAAAAACAGAAATAAAAAATAGAGTCCAACAACAGTCCATAAACAGTTACAAAAACCTAGAAATAAAATTACAAGCCCAATCCTAATTCTGGCCCAATATTAACTAAACAGAAACCCTAGCTAGTGTGCGCCGCAGCTCCCATGTGCGCACCACACTCACCGCGTCCCCCACACGCTTCCCTACGTCGCTTAAACTTCCCACGCGCGTCGTTCCCCGTGCCCACGCCTCCTGACGACTGGAGCTCCCCCAGGCGCCTCGGCCTCCATCGTTCGCACCATTGCCCATACCCTGCAAGGAAGGCACGTAGCAACAGAAACAGAGGCAACCAAAAGCAAAATATGGGGGAAATAATAGAATAAGAAAAGACGTTGTATCTTTCGGCTATAAGGCCATTGAAAATCGATGTAAAGGGGGCTCTTCTCTTTTTTTTTACGAACGCTTACAAACAATCAGAAATCAAAAAGCAGAAAATAGAAGGTTGATTTTAGTCCTTCGGTGTTCATTTTACATTACGCTGTTACTTTTGTTTTTCTTGGTTCTTACACTGTTATTCACCAACAATAATAAAAGAATAAACAGGGGGGCCTTACCGAAACCATCGTGGCCGCAGCGTCGGGGACCCTTGCTCTCCGTTTCCAGGCGCCGAGGGCCAAGCCTTCGAAGAGGGCTGCGAGCGAGGCACTATGGCCTATCCCCATGCGTTGTCGGCCACCGGATGGCACGGTGGTGCAAAGACTCGGCAGGAGGGAGTCCGATCGTCAGGACGGAGAAAGGGCTGCCTTCCTTTCGTTTTTGAGAGAATGGGGGGGCCCTTTTGAATTTTTTTTCTCTGAAACGTCAAAGATGGTCTCAAAACAAAATTTTTGGATTTAAATAAAATACGAAACGGCGTCGTTTAGGGGGGTAGATCCGCGCGCCGACCCGCTTGGCGACCCGGATCCGCTCCTCTCTGCTTTAAAAGGGTTATTTTCGCGTTTAGTCCTTCTACTTTCTGATTCCGTCGCAATTTAATCCTATTAAACGCAACGTTTTTGCGACTGGCGATTATTTACTGGTTTAGTCCCTGAACGATTATGCGTGTTTCATTTGAGTCCCTCGATTCTCCTTTGTCTTCGATTTTTACCCCAAACTCCTGTTTTCATTTTAATTTAATCCTTTTTATATAAATATTTTGTTTTCTTTAATCATTTTGCTATTCGACCATTATTTAATATATTATTATTATTATTATTATTATTATTATTATTATTATTATTATTATTATTATTACTGTTTTACTATATTCAAACTATTATGTATAGCGTTCTTAGCTAACAAATTTCTATTGTTTTGTTAAATTATTTTCTTCATGCATGTATTGTTATATTATTTTCAACGTGTACTCTCTTTTAAATCTATTTATACATATAGCTATACCAATATAATTTATTTTCTCTCGAGTCCATATTTTCTTATATGTTTTTGTTTATTTCGAAAATCATTAAATATTATTATATTCCTGTCGTAACCATTTTTTGACAAAACGGGAATCGACTTTTAAAAATAGGGAGTCGCCACCGATCTTTATTTGGTGTGATCGGATCACCCTTGTTTGGGTTATTTTAATAAAACATTTTGATTTATTAAAATAATTTTGGTCTACGAATTTTGAGAAAACGGGTTCGGGAGTCGGTTACGTGCAAGGAAGGATTAGCGCCCTTGCAACGCCCAAAGTTGGTACCAAATTGATTAATGTTGTCCTAATGCTGAAAACTCGAAAATATTTAGGATAAAAAAAATCAAAACGGGTTAAGTAAATTGGAATTGAATCTCAAAATTAACTCGTTTCAAAGGGATAAAAATATCATACCCAGCGCGTTAGGATATAACACCTTTATACTTTGACATCGAGATCATCTCTGATTTTCAAAACGTATGAAAGGGTATTTGGTTATTTAGTTGAAAGAGAAAATGGACACCCAGCACGTTAGGATGTAATTTTCCGTACTTCTAAACACACGAATGTTGCCTCATCTTTGAAAAATTTATGCTTGCTTGATCCGTTTGGATGAACAAACCTTTATAGATAGGTCGGGGATTTTATCCACAAGACAATAACGAAACAAAAGTATAATTGCAGAAGTAGAAATAACAACATATAACGATAATAACAACACCCGTGGGTAGATTAGGGTTATGAGAAAGACAAATATATAAAGTAATATGCAATTAATAATAGATGTATGAAATAAGATGATTTTAAGATGAATCACATGTGCGTAAATAAATAAAAGAAACTTAATATGAAAAATATGTACGTATATAAAAAGAATAATATATAAATAGGAGTAGAATAAGTAAATACCATTTAAAAACAAATTATACGCACAATAGATACATATATATAATAATACAAAATATATACATAAAAGTAGTTTAACATAAACCAAAAAATATGTATATAAAACTAATAAAGATAATATGTAAATAAAATAAATAATATCTAATACAATTATAAATATATTACACTGAACATTATTTAAAAGAACGTTTAAAGAAACTGATAAGCCGATAGACCGATAATTGACTAAATGATACAAGGATCATATCGAAAATTAGGACAAAATTTGAAGGCTAAAAGACGATAAATCGAAGGTAAAATATGAAAAGGGTCGAATGCAATGTGCATGAATTAATAAGGACTAGATCCGTAAATACTCCAGTCAATTAGAACGCTGCGTTTGGGTAGGACTACATTGCGATCGAACTAAAGAACGGAGGGACCAGTCGTGTAAATATTCCTTTTTAAAGCAGAGAGGCGCGGATCCGGGTCGCCAAGCGGGTCGACGCGCGGATCCTTCCCCTTTAAACGGCGTCGTTTTTTGTTTTCCATTTAAAAGCCCATTTTTTTTCCCTTTTCTGTTTTGACAGACCTAGCTTCAAAGAAAAAACGAAAATAAAAAAGTTCTCTCTCCCTCTCTCTCTCGTACTCGACGATCGGGCCTCTTCCGGCTGCCCATCGCACCACCCCCATGCATGGTGGCCGACTAGGCGCAGAAATGGGCCTTTAGCCCTGTTTAAAGCCCCCACTTCGAAGGCCAGCCCTCGGCGCTTCGTCTTCAACGAAAGAGGAGACTTTCGGTCCTCGTTTCGAAATCGAAAGCAGCGACGACGAAGCCCTCTGATGCCGCATCCGTGGGGGTTCAGGTGAAGGTCCCTTCCCTCTTCTTTCGTTTTTTAATTTCATTTAAAGTTTTTGAAGCAAAATAAAAAAAATAAATAACAGTAAATACCAAAAAAACGAAAATGAAAAATCAACCTTTTATCTTTTTCTCTTTTTATTACTGATATTCGTAAAAAATCCCAGCCCCGTTACCATCGTTTGCTTCGGTTTATATAACCGATTTACATTGATTCTCGTTGTTGTTTTTTTTTATTCTCCTTGTTTTCTCTGCTATTTCTTGTTCTTCTCTGTTTGCAGGGTATGGGCAAAGGGGCGTGCGAAAGGTGTCAGAGGCGTGCGGGAGGCCTAGCATGGGCGGTGGCCAGTGGTCAGATGGAGGGTCGGGGCGCGTGGGCGCGTGTGTGGGCAGAGACCGAGGCGGTTACCAATGGGTGTTGACCGAGGGAGCAGCGCCTAGGGTTTGAGGGTTTTGATTTCTGTGCTTTTAAGTTTTTGGGCCTGTGTAGGTTGGGCCTGGTTGGGTTTGGGGGGATATTAGGCTAAATTATTTAGTTTCTAACGGGCCTCCTGGTTTGGGCTGTAAATGGGCTTGTTTTTGGACTGTTAATGGCTTCTGTTTCATTTTTTCAATGGGCCTTCATTTCGGGCTTGTAACTGGACATTTGGACTACTTTATTCTATTGGGCTTCAGAATTATTTGGACTGTAAATGGCTTTTGTTTTGTTTTTGGGCTCTTTATATGGGTATTGGGCTGGGCAAAATTCGGTTATTACAATTCCTATATAAATTGTTAGTATTAAGATGTATTTCATATATTATAGATTAACATGTTATTTTGTACATTATTTGTTTGATTTTCTTTGTATATAATATTTATTTGCAAATTCATTTTATATCATTATGTCATGTACTAATTATTTTCATCTTTGATGTTATATTAGTGGTTAAAACCTCAAACTTGTTCATACAAAGTTTTCATCCAAATAAACTTAAATATATTTTGAGTTATCATTGAAAGTTTTTCAAAATAAGGAAGTACTCGTGCGTTTGGAAATTCGAAGAAATCGTGCCCAATCGTGCTGAGTGTGATTTTTTTGTTTAACCAAATAAACGAATACCCTTTCAAATTTTGTCTACATTTTCAGAATAAGGTAATCTTCGCGCGTTTGGAAATTCAAAGAATCGTGCCCAATCGTGCTGGGTGTGTTTTTTTGTTTGACCAAATAAACGAATATCTTTTCAATTGGAGAATTTTGGGGATAATCTTGAATTCTAGGACTCAGATTATCATATCCAATCGTGCTGGATGTGAGACTCTATTCCTTCGAAACAAGGGAACCTCAATATTCAATCAAGTTATTTAAAATAATAAAGAAAAACAAAATTTCAAAATCATTTCAAACTTTTCGACATTAGGACATTGGTCAATCAATTTGGTACCGATTTTGGGCGTTGCGAGGGTGCTAATCCTTCCTCACACGTAATCGACTCCCGAACCTATTTTCTCGAACATTCGTAGACCGAAAGCACCGTTTTAGTAAACCGAAATGTTTTATTGAAATAAAGGTGATCCGATCACACCTAATAAAATGGCGTTTTATTATTATTTATCTATGTGTTTACTAATTATTTTTTCATTTATCTATTTTTAATTATTAAATAATCAAAATTTTAATTACATATTGAAGTTTTTTAAAATTAAATATATTTACCTTCTTCTATTAAAATTTTATATTTTACTTTCAAAAATATTTATATTTATATATTTAAATTTAATTTAATTTTTTAAATTATATTTAATTCAATTACATATTAATCTTAAGATGAATTAATTATATTATTTTATGTAATATCAATCAGTTACTATTATTAAGAATGTTGAAATGAAAATTTGATTAAAATATAGATTTAAAAATTTATCTCAAAGTTAATATTATAATTAATTAATTAATTATTTCACATATATTTGCATAAAAATTAAACAAGAAACAAAAAGTAAGAGATGACATGAACAAAATATAATTATTACTGCATGAGTTCAAATCCCACAAATAGTAAACATTGAGATTTCGTTGGTAGATGACCATGTGTGTCCGCTTGGTCCCCTTATCAAGCACCAAACTAGATACTTCTATTTTGTGAACTCGTCGCCTCTTCAGACACTTAGGCTCTTATTACAGTTTAGAGACTAAACTTCCACTGGAGATAAAATCAACACATTGAATGGTTCGTCAACTCCTAGTGGGCAACACTTTGCAAATCTCTCTTAAGGAAGTCGTTGTCCCACTACGAAGCCTTAGCTTAATGGTAAGGTTAAGATCTTGAAAACTTTAAGATCTCATGTTTGAGTCTCAATTTGTGTAAACCAGTGTGGGTTTTCAATCTCTATTTATTATGGTTTACGTCTCACTATATGTGAACTTTGTATAAATTTATTTTAATTTTGGTTTAAATATATTCCAATTATCAATTTGATTATTAATTTTGGTTATAGTTCTTCAATTGTATGTGTAATTTAAAAAAAAAAAGAGAGCATATGTTAATTGAATAATACATTATGCTTAACATATGATTACATTAGAATATAATACAATTTATAATGTAATTTAATAATAATTAAAATATTTTTATAACTAATTAATTTTTTATTTTTTTAATTTAAATTATTGAAGATTGAATATAGCAAAAAAAAAAAAGAATAATAGTTAACAAAGGGATTAAAAAAGTCCTTTTATTTAAAATTCATTTAATAAGTAACCTTTAGGAATTATTAAATTTTTCATGAAATAGAGGTGAATTTAGGAGGTGGCAGGGGACTCGACCCCCTTAAAATGGAAAATTATTATTTAGGTCATTTAGAAATTTTTAAAATTTTAAATTAATAAAGTTAAACTTACACTTTGCCCCTTAAAATTATGAAAATTTGATTTAATCTTTTAAAAATTATAAAGATATAGACTATTAAAAATTAAAAATTCATTTCGGCCCCTCTAAAAAAATTTATGACTTTGCCACTTTCATGAAACCGATAATTTTTTAGAAAAAAATATTTTTTTAATCTCTTGCTTTCAAGAAAGTTTTCATTTTGGGAAATAAAAAATAAATATTAATATCAAAAAATCAAAATGTGCTTAATTAAATTATGTGAAATTATTAACAATAGGGATGAACATATATAATTGAAGTGGTATTTTATTATAATTATTTTTAATCTCCTACTTTTTAGGCTTCACTTTGTCTCTTAAAAGAAGAACTCACTGCAGTTTTAATTCCTCTACAAAATGATCAGTAAAAAAAAAAAAGGAAAACCTGTAAATTACCTTTTTACGCATGCAATATTTAAATTTTAAACAATTTTCAATGTTTAGAGATTTTTTAAAGTGACCCAGAGCTAGACCTGTCGCTGACTCGCTAGACTCGGTCCCGGTCCGCGTGTGGATAAAATATAATCCGGGTCGATTCCTCCCGGCTAGAATTACCGTTTAATGATTTTAACATATTTTTATTCTAATTTAATAAAAAAATAAACTACACTCAATGTCATAAAATTATAAGTAAGTTTGTATTTTGATTATTTAACTTTAAAAGTTATAAAATAGTTACTAAATTATTCGAAAATTTTCATTTAAGTCACTAGACTGTTAAAATTATTATTGTATGGTTTTCTTTGTTCACACCGCTTGCATCAATCGAAAGTTCTTCTCCCCTTTTCTCTTCTATAATTTAATTTTTTTTCAGTAAACAATTTTAAATGTTATAAATCTGCGAACTAAAATCCAAATAGCTTAATTCTTTGATTTTCGACACTGACTATCAAATGAATTTGGATCTAACATATGTTCTTTTACTCGTTAATGAGTATTAGTTCATCATACCAATCGTCGAATTATCACTTAGAGTTCGCTAGCTACACTTTAGAAAAAAAAAACCTTAACAACCCATTAACTTAAATAAAAACTTTTGAATAATTCAGTGACTTAAATGAAAACTTTTGAATAGTTTAGTGACCGTTTTGTAACTTTTTGAAGTTGAATGACCAAAACTTGAATTTACTAATAATTTATTGACACTGAGTGCAGTTTACCTTAATAATAAATATTAATAATTTATTTTTTTATATATTGACTACTTCGATTCCTAACCTTTCTTCAATTCTTAAATTGGAGAAAATAATGCGCTTAACCCACGTTCTCCTTGTTGCTATAATAACAACTATGCTAATTGAGCTAAGTTTAATCAAAATATTAATAATTTATTTTTCTTTTTGCCTTCCATGTATATATTCAGGTTTCGTAGTTGTTCCTTAGTAATATCATCCTCAAAATTTGAACATATATTTTTTCCTTGGAGAATACAATATGCCAAAATTTTCACTTTAATTCATATTTTATAAATTAATTTACTTGTCATATAATTGTTACTTGTTAATATTTTACATGTTTATTCTTTTAAAATGATTCGTATACAACATATATTATAAGGATTAGCGATAGTTAAATCTCACGTGAGACCCCCGTTTAATACTGGTTCAAATAATGTGACACCCATCCCCTACTCCAATAAAAAATATCTTCATTCATGTTAAATTATTAAAAAGTATGGAATAATGTTGAAATAAATTATTTCGAAAATAATGATTTAATTTTTTAAAGTATTATTTTTCAAACATTATAATTTTTAATATATTTTAATAGATAAAGTGGAAACCAATTAATTATATATATATTTGTCTTTAACTAGGTAATAGTTAATGTTTCCCAAAAAGAAATTCCTAAATAATGTCACTACGTATTACTTAATGGTGTCCCCAAAAAATATTATAAAAAAAATAACGGTTCCCAAATAAAGAATAACATTGAGGAAAAAAAAATAAACAACAAATAATCCCCTTTTTTTAGTATCTAAACTTTTTATTCTATATTTATATTTTTATAGGTAAGAACATCGTGAAGAATTTTATAGTAAGAGTTAACATTTTATTTTTTTATTCAAAAAATAAACAAATTAATATCTATATATTAAATTAAAGAGTAAAATGATCATTTTTATTAAAAGTTTCATCTATTTCTACGGTTAAAAATTGGTGTAGATGAAAAAATAACGAGACAATTATACGTGGCATGTCATGTGTACCTCATGTTAATGTACGATGATCAGATTTTAATAGTAGAAGTGGATGAATTTTTTAATTGAAGGATCAGTTCACTATTTAATCTAATGTACAATGACCAATTTGTTTATTTGTAAGTAGAAATGACAAAATACAATCCGACTTCTAATATAATAATCTTCAAGTTACTTTTACTTTCTTTTTATATTATATCTCTCTTCAAAAAGCTTTATATTATATAAATTCGATTTAATTCCATCTAATTTGAATTTAATTATAAAAAATATGTAAAAAAGCTTAAATATTTTTAAAGTAATAAAATAAGTTATTGAACTCGTTCGAGTGCAGGTTAATTATCTTTTGATACGTATAATTTCAATTTTAAATGGATATAAAGTAATTTAAGTTTAATTATGTATATTTATTTATATAAAGAATATTATTTTAGAAATACAAAAAAGTCAAGACATATTAATAGGAATAGGTACAGTGTAGCAGCCAGCCCAAGCCAGGCAGCATGCGTAACTTTGGTAATTTTAATGCTTTATTTTATGTATTTTGTCTTAATTAATTATTAGCGATGGAATCTTTTTCAAGCAACGAGAAAAACGAAATCAAAGTTTTCGATCTAATCCAATTTTTTTCTTTAATCCTTGGGCTTTAAGTGTAAATTGTAAAAATGGTCACTTTTGTTTGTTTCAAATTACATTTTAGTCACTTACATTATCGTTTTGTTACGAAGTGGTCACTCTACCGTTAAACTCCATTACCTCCCTAATGGTAGTCTTACGTGGTTGTCCAAATGGATTTTAAATGTCAACTTGGATGTCCAGTTGCTAGGATAAAAATATGTTTTTAATTAAATAAATTTAATTTGGATTGCCACGTAAGACATTCAAGTTGGCATTTAAAACTTATTTGGACTGTCACATAGACCGCCATTAGGGAGGTAGCAGAGCTTAACGGTAGAGTGACCATTTTATAACAAAACAATAATGTAAGTGACTAAAACGTAATACTTTAAACATAAGTAACTAAAATGTATTTTGAGACAAACAAAAGTGACTATTTTGTAGTTTACCCTAATAATTATTAGTCTGAGTTAAATTCTAATTCTGTCAAGCTTGATTTGAAAATTGAAATTCAATATTCGGTTTGAGTTCGATCGAGTATTTATTTTTAACCTCGAGTTTGATTAAGCTCATTAATGAATTTCCATATTCAAGCTTCATTAAACTCTTACATATTCAAGTTTGAGTTCGACTTAATAATTAAGCTTAGAGTTAATAATACAGGTTAAAGGCAATAACATATTTTGATAATATAAAATATTCAAAATATATATTAAAAATAAAAAAAATTCGAAATGGCTCGCAAGCCATTCAAGCCAAGTATTACTGAGATCAAATTTGACTCGATCGATAGCTCGAGTTCGATTTGATAATTACCAACTAAAGTTGAAATTTTTTTATTTAGAAGTTAAAAAATTTATTAAATTAAGACTCCAGGATCACGCAATTAAATAACAAATTTGGTTTTGATTTTTTATTATAAAATTAAATTTAGTGATCATTCAAAGATTTCAGTTTTGGAATTTTCGAGCTACTACACTAAATATATAGTTTTAGTAAGTAAGCAAGGGCTGTTTTTCTTTTGATTAAATTAACATCATATATCTTTTATTTTTTTCAGTATATAAAATTGTTGCAATTATTTATTACATAATGTATTCTTATAATATTTGCAAGCAATTGTACTTATTTATATCTATAAGGTTGATTGAGTTTTAACTCGATTGGTATAAATATTGTTGTTAATGTAAGAGAACATGGGTTTGAGTATGCTGAAGTGTATTATCCTCCTGTTTATGGGTTGGGGAGATACTATGGGTAGCTTTTACGCATTACGTCAAAAAAGCAAATATAATCAGAACTTATAACGAGATTATTCAAGTATTAAAAAATTTAGATTTTTAAAAAAACAAGTGGTTTAGATTTTTAATGTATTAAAACAAAGTCTTATTCTTTGATTTGTATAAAATAATCATTTATTTTAAAGTGAGAGTTTAGTTGAATACAAATTAAATGTCAAAGAGTTTATTTGAATAGATTTAAGGGTTTATTTCTTAAAATATTTATATTTAACATCTATATTTGAAAAATGATTTTTTGAAATATTAAAAATAAATAAATGAAGCCAAATAGATACACACAATTTATCCAACATTCACTCCTAATCTAGATTTTGTCAAGATTTTTTTGTTATTAATTTCTGCCTTAACTTTGAAAAATAAATAAATAAATTGTGCCTTAATATG
This sequence comes from Gossypium australe, assembly GCA_005393395.2. Taxonomy (NCBI): domain Eukaryota; kingdom Viridiplantae; phylum Streptophyta; class Magnoliopsida; order Malvales; family Malvaceae; genus Gossypium; species Gossypium australe. Next base: position 106,746,151 of record CM016620.1, on the reverse strand, counting down.
CCATAGGTCACTATGCTATTTACAAATTTAGAATTTAGTCCTATACTTTTATTTCCAAGAATTTAATCCTTCTACTATTTGAATTTCAAAATTTAGGTGCAACAATTAACGCTATTAATTTTTATTTTTGTTAAATTTGTTGGTGTGACATTTTGAAATTAAAAAGAAAATTCATTTGGCAGTCATGTAATTAAAAAAATGTGTTGTAATTAACCTGAATTTAACAAAAAGATTAAAAATGTTAACAGTTGGACTTGAATTTTGAAATATGAAAGTAAAGGGACCAAATTGCTAGAGTTAAAAGTACAGAGACTAAATTTCAAATTCACCAAGAGTATAAGGACTTATAGCATATTTTAACCATTATATAATTAAATTGTGAAGGGAGAAAAGTTGCTTTCAAAGATTACAAATTGACTGGAAATTATTTGTTTAATTGTTGATAGGCCATTGGACCACAGACCACAATGACAAATCAGTCAGTCAAATTTATTTCAAACCCAAACCCTAACCATCAATTCTTCATCAATAAAATACTAGTATGATTACCCTTAGATTATTAGCAATTAGTTTCGGGATTTTGTCATATACCCTCCAAGTTGCCAATATATATAGGATGATACATTCATCATTGTTTTAAATCTGGTATGTATAAAAAGTATATATTTTTTAAATTTGGTTAAAATATGCTACTCTTCATACATTTGGAATTTAGCCTTTCTATTTTTATTTCTAAGAGTTTAGTCCTTCTATTTTTTGAATTTAAAAATACAAATCCAATTATTAATGCAATTAGAATTATTCAAATTCAAGTCCATTACAATGTTTTTTTTTACAGGACTACTAAGTCAATATTTTTATTATTTCAGAACATAATACCAACGACTTTAACATAATATTTTTAATGATTTTAACAATTGAACCTGAGTTTTAAATCTAAAAAATAAAAGAGACTAAATTCCTTGAAATAAAAGTAAAATGGACTAAATTCCAAACATGCAAAAAGTACAATGATTTGGAACATATTTTGACCTTTTAATTTTTTTTTGCGTAAAAGTAATAAAATAAAATATTTTTATCAGTTTGGTTGTTGAATGCAAAATCATACATGGCATAAGTTTCTAAATTTTAAACAGCATTGTTCGTTTGTTTTAATAGGTTAGATATGAAATATGCTCCAAAAGTATTACGAAGGATAGTGTATTAAGAGTTAAATTACATTTTATTCTCTTTACTTAAATTAATCTTTGTATGTTAGATCAACGAGTAAATTAGTCATTCTATTAAAAATTTCATCCATTTCTACTATTAAAAATTGGTCTCTATACATTAGCATGAGGTAAATGTGGCACATCACGTCCACTATTTGGTTATTTTGTCAGCCACACTAGTTTTTAATAACACAGATAAATGAATTTTTTAATAGAAAACACTAATTTATTTTTTGATCTAATATATATAAACTAATTTATCCGTTTTTAAATAGTAGGGGTAAAATATAACATAACCTTTAATATAGAGTTATCCATATTACTCTTTTAACTCCTCGTTATATTTAATATCACAGCTGAGGAAAAGTTAATATAGGAAGCAGCTTTTGATATATAAAATATATAATATTATATAAAGTAGCCAGGTAAGGAGATTGAAATGGGTTATAAAATCTAATAGGATTCCCCTCCATTATTTGACATTATTACTCAGAGAAATCTAAAAACCACCATAGACATGGGAGGTGAAACGTGTGGAGAAATGGGGTTTGGGGCTTCATTGAAAAAGCTCTCAAATTCATGGAAGAAAATAGAAATGAGTGTCAATGATGCAATTTCAAAGAGCAAAGTTGGCAAGTTTTTTAAGCTTGAAGCAAGGAAAACTTGTTTCACAAGGGAACTAAGAGCTGGCACAGCAACTTTCTTAACAATGGCTTATATCATCACGGTCAACGCCACCATCATTGCTGATTCCGGTGGCACTTGTTTGATGGCTGATTGTACGGTTCCGGCTAACCAAACGGCAGCTTCGCCAGATTGTATGTTGAAGCCTAATCTGGGGTACGATAACTGTGTATCGAAAACCAAGAGTGATCTTGTTGTAGCCACTATTTTATCAGCCATGATTGGGTCATTTGCAATGGGAGTGTTAGCCAATTTGCCATTGGGGTTAGCTCCTGGTATGGGACCTAATGCTTATTTGGCTTATAACTTAGTGGGGTTCCATGGATCTGGGTCTATATCATATCAAACAGCCTTGGCAGTGGTTTTAATTGAAGGGTGTGCTTTTCTAGCCATATCAACATTAGGGGTTAGAGCCAAGATAGCTAGGCTCATGCCTAAACCAGTTAGGTTAGCTTGTGGGGCAGGGATTGGTTTGTTTATTGCATTTGTAGGGTTACAGATACACCAAGGGGTTGGCCTTATAGGACCTGACCCAACCACATTGGTCACTATCTCAGCTTGTGCTAAAACTGACCCTATTTCAAACACTTGTGTAGGGGGCAAAATGAGAAGCCCCACATTTTGGTTAGCCATGATGGGGTTTTTAATGACTTGTTATGGCTTAATGAAAGAGATTAAAGGAAGTATGATTTATGGTATTTCATTTATCACATTAGTTTCATGGATTAGAGGGACTTCTTTTACAATTTTCCCAAAAACCCCACTAGGTGATACAAATTATAACTATTTAAAAAAAGTAGTGGATTTTCATAAAATAGAGTCCACTTTTGGGGTTATAAGTTTTAGTCATTTCAATAGGTCTGAAGTCTGGATTGCTTTAGTCACATTGTTATATGTTGATGTGCTTGCTACAACTGGTACATTATACACCATGGCTGAAATTGGGGGGTTTTTGGATGATAAAGGGAGTTTTGAAGGTGAATATTTAGCATACATTGTTGATGCTAGTTCGACTATCGTCGGTTCGGCGTTAGGGGTTTCACCTGTCGCTACTTACGTTGAATCATCTGCCGGGATTAAAGAAGGGGGTCGAACAGGATTAACTGCTGTCGTTATCGCCTTTTATTTCTTCTTATCGTTGTTTTTTACGCCGTTGTTGACAAGTGTACCACCATGGGCTATTGGACCTTCATTAGTGATTGTTGGTGTGATGATGATGAAAGTGGTGAAAGACATAAATTGGGAGAATATTAAAGAAGCAGTCCCTGCTTTTGTTACAATGTCGATTATGCCATTGACTTATTCTATTGCTAATGGCATTATTGGTGGTATTGGGGTTTATATTGCACTTAGTTTATATGATTTAATGTTGGGGTTTATCAAATGGATGAATAAGATGAGGAAAATGGTGATCAAAGAACAAAATCAAGTGTCCAATGGGGTTGAATCAATGGTTGAAATCATTTGAATTTGTAGAGAAAAAAAAAAAAACAGTTTTTGATTAGTATGATGCAATTTTCTTGTTAAAAATTATGTCTTTGTTTTTTTTATTTATTATGTTTTTGCAGGAAAATTGTGTTGTAATATAATAGTTTTTGAGTGTTTTTTAATATAAAAGAAGCTCCATTTTATTATTCTAATTAAATTTAATTGCATCAAATCAAATATTCCTAAACTATGATTTTCATTTTAAATTAGTCTTTAGACTTTAAAATATTTTAATTACATTATCAAATTAGTCTTTAGACTTTAAAATATTTTAATTACATTATCAAATTATTAATTATCAAATTATGGATGTTATATTGTTAAGATCCTTCCATTACTAAAATTGTTAATTTAACTTTAAATGAGATCTCAATTATTATGCGACATAATATGGTAAAAATATTAGTTTTGAGATTTTTTAAACTTTTACAAAAACCATCATTCACTTTTTTTTTTTTGTTTTTTTTTTAAAATTTATGCAGCAACATTTTACATGTTTGAGAAGACAATTAAAATGTTTTGAAGTTTTAGGACCAATTCAAAATTAGGGCAATCGTTTGAGGATGTTTGTGCAATTAACTCATTAAAATATTATGATATTTCAAAAATAAAAGATATATAAGCCGGACCGCCACCCGCCCCGGCTATGGCCCGGCCCTAGAAGTAAAAGATGTTCAAACTTTCACTTGCATTAGTTCCTAGGATAACGTAAAATACCTGCCATAATTTACATTTTTCTGGATTTCATTTTCAGCTTCAAGCACTAGCACTATCACTAGCAAAAACAATACATTTAAGTATACAGTGTTCATATATAATGACATTCCCTGAAAAGTTTATGGCTACAGAAACACGAAGAAAGTGGGTCGAATCGACTTTTCCGGTTGAAAAAAAGGGAAAATTCAGAATCCTTGATAATAATGTGGGAGATCTAAGCGGTATGGACCTTTGATCGAAGAATCCTTGTTTTACACAGATTGCTGAACTGCGGTATCAGCACGGTTGCTTCTGGCAATTCCAGCTTGTTCTGTAGCGGTGGAATGGCTGAACGGTCGAGGCTGATCTAGTCTGGACACTGTTGGAGGAGTTGCCTGTATTGAATGGTCAAATTTACAGGCTGGCCCAAATTTGCAAATGCCGTATCGACTATAGTATGAGCAGATGCTTTGATCCTGGATTCCAAAAATATGAAACCGAGAAAGCATTAAACGTTAAGCACGATGAGAAAGAATTTATTGGGTATAAGTACCATGGACACCCTTATACTAGGAGTTAGATTACATGTTGTCTCTTCTACTAAAAAAATTCCATCTATTTCTACTGTTAAAAAAACTGATCCCTATATATCAATATGAAATACATGTGACACGTCACGTGTAACCATCTGGTTATTTCGTCATCCATGTAAAATTTTAACAGTAAAAATAGATGAAATTTTTAATACAAAAAACCAACTTACCCCTTTTTTTGAGTAAAAGGGACAAAATGCAATCAACTCTTAGTACAAGAACTTCCATGGTATTTTTACCGAATTTATTGTCTTCACCAAAAACACGAATCATTTGCAGGAACTAAATGCGAAAAGAGTAATGTATGTTATCAGGGTTAATCTCGGAGCCTAACAGTACATTTGGTTTTAATCGTTGCCTAGTTTATATGAATCAAATTGCAACTTCTAAAATATGCAATTTTTTGTTGATTTCTCACAAGGAGCTTGTTTCAAAATACAAGAGGAGATACGGAGAGTTGGAATTGCACTAAGTACGAAACAGGAATTGTGAAACATTTGTAGTTACGTGAGTTACGTATGTTTTCATTTTCCACATACAAAGAAAACTTTAAAAGTATCTACCTGGTTTATATATATTTCAAAAGCATCACAATCTAAAAGAGAAAAAACTTACGGGTCTCAATGGCAAGCCCTTGTCGCTGAGAGCACATGGAGTCGGCTTTGGAACACGATTTTTTGGATGATGATATTTGCAATTAGATTTGAACTTACAGTCCCCAGTTTTGAGGAAGTAACTGCACTCGGGTTGGCCGGGCCGTTCAGGGAAATCATCCATCTGTGGCTGATGATGAGTATAGGCAGTGGTTTCAGTTGATGGGTTGCTCATTACATACGCTGGAGTTGGATGCAAACCCCTTTCCAGTGGGGGATATAGAGTTGTCTTGATAAGGCACAACAAAATCAACTCATTATGCAGAACCATATTGGTTATAAGTTTTCATTAAGCATATCTAATTTCTGGGAGAAGAAAATAATATGCAGAACCAATTCCAGACCTACGAGGCAATGTAAAGCATGGGCTTCTTTAAGAATAGGTCGTGGTAAAATAAACAAAAGGTAAAAAAGTCAACCAAGCAATAAATACCCATTGGACAAAGGTTCTACTTGGCCTACTTTGGTGCAAGTCTATTTTAGAGCCAAATGAAACAATCCATCATCCATGTAACTTAACCAACACCAAGGTTCTACTTAGTCTACTTTGGTGCAAGTCTCAACATATTAGACTACGACAAAGCGTGAATATAACAGTTTTCTTCAGTTGAATAAGCATGAAAATGGAATGTTTTTCCACATCCTGTGCATTGTCTCTACATGACTCTGCTTACATTTTCAAGTATTTCAGACCTTGAGATAACAAAGTGACCAAACTGCATGATGAGAAAAGTGAAAGTAGGATTTTCAACAAAAACCTTGAAGCCGGCCAAGTATAATATGGTTTTTGCTAACAAGTTCCTTACATGCACTTCTTTAAGTTAGTTCTAAATACCATTTATACTGATTCTTTTGTATTAATGCAGAAAATAGCAGTTAGTTTCATGAGTTCCAAATTGAAAAATAAATTATTCAAGTTAGTAATCTTACAAAGTGCCCTGACGACACCTCTAGAACTAGTTTTAACCATCTGACCTTCAGAATTGAAGTATTCCATTTATTACCTGAATATGGTTGTTTGCTATTGCCAGTAAGAATTGCAAAATAAATTTACTAATTATCAGTGCATGGGATCATGACATCCTAAACCAGATTATCCATTTCATTCATGCAATTTATATACTGAAGGTGCAGAAGCATTTTTACACAATTCAGAGTTATAAATATGGGGATGCATACTGGATACTTCAAGGTATGAATACAAGAATCTAGGAGAACATTTTAAAATCAGGTGTGCATTTCGAGAGGAAGGTAAGGACCATTGCAATGCTAAGATATTAGCAACTATAGTATGCTAATATAAATTTAATACATGCTATAGACTATATGAACAGAAACTTAAAACAACATAAGAGCCATGGTAGTACCTGATACCCATTCCATTCTGGATTTGGAGGTGGAACACCTTGAGTTGGTGAAAACATAATTGGCAAATAGGCAGCACTATCATTTAATGTCATTGGTGCTGACCAGGATGCCATATTCACTTGTGACGCAGCTTGCAATGAAACAGATCCACCATTACCATATCCTGAAGGTGGTTCACAAGCTCCAGCAAGTTTAGGATCAGGATGATTAAACCTGCAGTTGGCTCCATACTTGCAGGACCCATTACGCATGTAATAGGGGCACTCTTTCTCTCCCTGTGATGAATTAAAAAATTCAAATTTCCAAAATGATTACTCCAATTAATCACTAAATATATATCTCATAAGGTTTGAAGGATCGTATGAAAAATGCAATTATGGAATTTGCTAAAGTTCCACTGGTAGTGTAAAGACAGAATTAACACCTTTCGGATGGGCAGCCCCAGAAAGTTAAGCTCTAAGATAGGACTCACTGAAGAATTTTGTTTTGAGTGGTTGTATCTGCAAGCCTTACCAAACTTACACCCACCAGTTCTTAGGTAGTACTGCAAAATCTCGAGCAAAATTGTAAAACTACAGAAATGTTACTATCAAACTGTGCACATTTCTTATATACACATAGATTAAAATAGATAAAATATGAACTTCAGAAGCAACTGAACAAGCAGGAACAAATATGTTATGGGCCAAAGTAAACCAGTCTAAAAACAAGATTTATTAGAACCAGTGATTAAAGATATTAACATTAGGCACTTGAAATGCAATGAAAATGCTATAATAGGCGGCTTCATTGAAAGAATGAAAAAAAATACACAAATTCAGTCATAAAATTTCCTGAAAAGAAGCAGCATAAATTCAAAAGAATTTCATCCTCAGGAAGCAAAGAACTTAATCTCAAAAATAAACTTGTCAAATGTGTTCAAATACTCAAACTGATCCAAAACAAAACCGAACATAAAAAACAGTTGAAAATCAAATTAGTAACACTCGTCAACGTGATAGCAGTTACGATCGTAAAGAGCACATTTTGCAAACATAAATTATGAAGATTGACCTTGCATTCTTGTTGGTTTGTTTTCTCTGTTGATTCATCCTTTTCCTTAACAGCCTTCAGGCAACATAATTCCGAAACACCCAGAATGAAAAAAAAAGTCAGAATAAAATGGATAATAGGTATGTATCAAACAAGTCAACCACAAAACAATAAAACAACCAAAATCACTAATTGTTAAGGGATAGGGTAGGGTACCTATGTGAAGCACAAGGCCCAAAAATCAAAACTTCCTTTGTTTGAATAACATATCCCAATACTAAATTATATATCAGCTGGTAATTAATCAAGTGCTACGTCAGAAAGAAAAGACGAAAAGACAGTTTTTTGCCCTCACAAGCCGACAGAAGTAGAAATGGTTACATTTTCCTCAAGGCACAAGAATTAACAACTGAAACAAATGAAACTTCAACACTCACAGGCTCACAGCATAAACAAACAACTGGAAAAAAAATCAATCAAGCAAAAAGACAGTTTCTGTTCAGCTAAAGAGAGAGCATTTTCAGCATAAAATGAAACGGACTAACAATGAAGTGAGAAAAAAGACCTGGTTCTTCCTTCGAACAGGGTGATTGAACTTGCAATTGAATCCAAATTTGCAAAGTCCGGTTTTCATATAATAAGCACAATCCTCTGCTTCCGGTCTCACCGGATAATTCGTCCTCCTTTCTTCATCCTTCTTCACATCATCATCATTCTCATTCTCGATTATGTCCTCCTCCTCCTCCTCCTCCTCTTCAACGTCGTTTTGTGTCTCTACGTCATCTTTCTCCTCCTCCTCCTCTTCCTTCAAATCGAGGTTATTCAGCTGCTGTTCGAGATTGTCTTCGTGGTGGTCCGTTTCCTTAACCGAGTGATTGACATCAGACGGTGAGTCGTCGAGGGGAATCGGAGTCGGATCGGTCGAGTTAAGCCCTAAACTCAGAAGGGCGGAATCGGTGTGAGTGGTTTCCTCAGATTGTGACATCGTAAATCAACATTTCAAAAAAAAAAAAAAAAAACCCTAAAATTTGCAAAAAATAAAAATGGAGAGAAAAAAAAAAGAATAAACTAAAAAGGATAGAGACTTTGTTATTGGGAAATGGCATGCAAGTGCTAAAGTGTGTGTCTGAACATGATGAAAAGGCAACTAAAAGGTTAAGACTTAAGAGAAAAGAACCCATAATATAGAAATAATAATTCAAAAAAAGCCCCCAAACTTTAACGTATTTCACATTTAGGTTCTTAAACTTATTTTTTGGTAATTTTTGTTACCATAGTTGGTCTAAAAAATTTTGGAGCCAATCCTTATCTGCCATGTGGCATCTGAGATTTAAAAAAAATATATTAAAAAATCTATGTTTTAACACAATTATTTAAAACATTTCAATGTTTAGTCATTGAAATATTTCATAGCATAACCTAGAGCAACCATGTTGATCACTGAAATATTTCATATATCTCCCTTGTAGTATTGTGTTCGTTCATGTATATTTCATATAATAGATTGTTAATTTATCACAAATATTTCGATACATATACAAGGCACTAAGCAGTGCTAAACCCAAACAACAAACATACATATCTTTAAATTACTAAGACAAGTTAATGATTCGAAGATTTCAACTTTTTTCTTAAATAATATCGATTTTAAAAAATGAAATAGTTGAATTTTTTTTATTACACGATAGATTTGAGAGTTTAAGCTTCTCAAATCAATTTTAAAATTTCAATAAACAAAATCGATTCAGAAGAACACAAAATAAATCAACAATCATCGAAAATCGATTGAATGGGTTTAGGGATTGAATCGAAGAACACAAAATCAATGGGTTCTTTTGACTGAAAGGGTTTTTTTTTTTTTTGGTTTTTTTTTTGGTTTTTTTTTTTTTTGGTTTTGGCTGTTGAATTGAATCAACCAAGGACTTGGGTGGGTAATTTTTTTGAGATTCGGTAAATTAATTCTACTAATAATTTTTTTCATTTCTACGATAAAATATGTAATGTTATTGATATGCTTTAAATCAATAATCTACCAATAACAAGAACTTCTACATTCAATTTTTGAACAATACTCGTTAATGTGTTCAACATGTTTACTAACACTAAGGTTGATTACATGGGTTTACAGATTAAATGGTGTAACAGCCCAAATTTCAGTGTTGTCAGAAATAGTAGTTCGAGACCACCAAATCTGACAAATGAACTCGCAGACCATATTATTTAATATTTACAAGTCAAATGTAGCTTTTAAAATATTTTTAAAATAGTAAATTATGTTTTATAAAGATTTATTTGGTCAAGAAATCGAGAAAAAGAGGTATCGGGATCTCAGTGTTATAAACCGAGTCATAAGTATTTTTATAAATATTTACGGAATGTCAATAAGTTAGTATTAAAATTTCTTTAGAAAATTTTGACGTTTGGGTGGTTAATTAAATAAAAAGGACTAAACTGAAAAAGGTGTAAAAGTTGCTAGAAGGATTAAATAGATTAATTGTCAAATGAGGAAGGACCTAAAGTGAAAATAAGCCAAAGGAGATATTTTGGGTGGCAATAGCTGAGAAAAATCAGGAAATGGGTGAAATAAGGGCAAAATTAGAAAATTGCCAAAATTAGTTAAATAAAAATGGGACCAAATTGGAATATCTAGAATTCTCTTCATTTCTCTTCATTTTCTTCAGCTTAAAAACAGCCATGGGAGAGAGTTTCAAGCTGGTTTTCATACTCAAGCTTCATGTAAGTTTAATTCTTGCTTTCTCCTTGAAATTTCTATGTTTTTAGACTTTTACAATTGGGTCCAACTTACTATGTCATTAGTTTTTGATTCTATGGCTAATTTTTAAAGTTTATGTGGATTAGTGCTGGAAGAATATGATGAATAAATATTGAATTGAAGCTTTAATTTTGTTATATGATGATTTTATCAAGTAAAATTGATGGAAATTGGTTTTAGGACTTAATTATGAAAGAGTTGAAATTAAGGCCTAGTGTTAAAATTCTGATTTTCAAAGGTTATGAAGTAGTTTAAAATGATAGAGAAAAGTATTAATTGAGAAAATTAGCTCAAGTGAGGGGTTAATTGAGCAAGGATTGAATTGTATGAAATGTGGAATTTGAGACAAAATAGAAATCAACATGTCATACTAAAGCAGTTTTGGACAGCAGCAGTTGTCTAACTTTAAAAAATCATCAAAAATGGTATAAATTGAATTAGAAGTTGAGTGAGATATAGAATTAAAGCTTGTTGAGTCTATTTAAATATAAAAGAAACAGAGCAAGCAAAGGAAATCTATATTTTGAGATATTTAAATTTTGGTAAGACTGGTTTAGAATAACTTCGTGAGCCCCTGTTCTTACTTTAGAAATTCACTAAAAATTGTACAAAAATAATTATGAGTAATAATTTATATTTCTGTATTCCTTAGTGAGCCTATTTTCATTAGAAATAATCGGAAACACTATATGAAAATTGTACTATGAGATAATTTATTTTTAGTGAAGAGAGGTCAGAGCAGTAGGACTGTGTAACAGGGGAGAACTTAACTAATAAACTATACTAATTGGCCACACCAAAAATTTTGGAAAACTTATGGTAAGAAGATATGTGAGTCTAGTTTCAAATAAAATTAACGGATCTTAATTTGGAGTTCTGTAGCTCAAGATAAAAATAATTTAGTGACCATGACACGGATGGACAGCTTGAATATTCACATAAGTAAATAGTGAAAATTATAGATAATGTTACTTACAAGTGTGTTGTTTATACTAAGGATGTGGATGGAGAGGAGGAGGAGGAAAAATAATAAATGAATGACTTGTGTATAAATTGATCACATGTTCGATTATAATTGATAAACGTTGAGGTAGAAATGATATAATGTTTTATTTCAAATATTTATTATGAAACTAAGATTATCGTTATGGTATAAAAATCGAATTGTAAGTTCATGTAACTTGAATTATATTCTTAAATGCTTGAAATGTATGTTATTGATGTGAATATAATTTGAATGTTCATTGTATGAAAATTGATGAAACATTGATATATTTAATAAAAAGGGGAAGAAATCCCGGTTGAATGAAAGGAAAATTCGATGGATCTCTAAAAAGGAATTGACGGTAAAAAGGATCTAGCCCGGACGGGTGATCCTGATATAGCCCTCCCGAAGAATATGTGGAAAATGGATTTAGCCAGGACGGGTAATCCGAATTAGGGTCTGAATTTAGCCTGGACTGGTAATTCAGATCCAAGCTCATTAGAGTAATTGTCGTTGTAGGGGATTTAGCCTGGACTGGTAATCCCGACAATACTCTATGAGTTTATATTACAGGGGATTTAGCCTGGACTGGTAATCCCGCTGTAAGGATGAGGTTCGCGGGAGTGTGCTCTCTTACAGGGGATTTAGCCTGGACTGGTAATCCCGCTGTAAGGATGAGGTTCGCGGGAGTGTGCTCTCTGAAATGGAAATGTGCGCACATAAACATAAATTGACGGACCTGGATTTGTACATTAAAGTGTACCTCTGAAAATCCATCGAAAATTCTAAGAAATTCAACGGGATAAATATGGAAAAATATCAAGGGAATGGAAATCATGGTATATATTATGTGATATAAGGAAATACGAGTTGATGAGACATGAACGTAGAACTTGGTTGACGAATGAGTTCATTTGTGATTATATATTTGTACATCCTCATGAATTGGTATTCCAAATGAGTGAATGAGAAGAGTTCTAATATGAAATAATCTTAATTCTAAATGAAATATTATGAAAACGTATTTGAAATACATTGGTATGTCTTGTATATGTTATTTGAGTTCATAATGTGCAAAGTAATGTATGTGGAAATATGAGATGATGATACCTGTACATGGAATTTATTGGTGGATACGTACATCCAAATTTATATGATAGATTGTAGTGAACATTAAAATTGGGCTTAATAAGTGATTTGTCAATTTAAATTGTGATTGGCAGGAAGGGTTAGTGAATTGCATGTTTATGAATTGTTACACGTATTTGTCGAAATACGAGGAAATGATGGTAACTGATACATGGAAATATGAGACTATGATATATATAAAAACATGACATATGTTTGATAAATGTGTTCATTCATAATTATGGAATGGTGCACCTCAAGTGCACTATATGTGTAAAGAAACTTTTATAGTCAATTTCGGTATTTGAGCGATAAATAGCTTAAATTGTCTGTGAATATTCCGTGCTCCTCGGTAATGCCTCATACTTTATTCCAACAATGGATACGGGTAGGGGGTGTTACATGGTGATGAGGTTAGATTTGTAAAATAAATTTAAAATAAAACTGAATAAATTAGGATTTATATGTCAAATCATCAAGAATAAATGAAGAAAAAAACTAAATGCGGAAGCGTACCTGAATCCATGAATTTCTTGAAAGTTTTACCGAATCTTGGGGATTTGATCTTCCAAAGATATTTTGTGTATAATTTGGGGAACATAACCCTAATATTTATAACTTTGGCATATTAGTTCTAATCAAATTCTAATTAGCCTATCATTAATTAGAATTTGATTAGAAGAGTATCTACACATATTTGACCCATACTTTATTTAATAATTAAAAGCCCAATAAAATTCTAACCAAATTAGATCACTTTTAATTTAGCTAACCTATCATGATAATAAATAATAACATGTAATTATCCTTATTATATATGTGATGTCCAAATTTTCCAACAGATGAGGCATTTAATGAGCTCCTATAAGATGTATCTCCTATTTAAATTCTTCAAAATGCTAGATCTTACATCCTCCAAATTATGGTGTGTTGATGCCAAAAATGTTCAACAATAAAATTCATGTAATGTATGCCTTGTTGTTAGTTGATTTCTGAATGATCACAAGATACAATTAGGGGTATGTTGTTTTGGCATGCTTATGTAGAGTGCATGTATAGCTTGCAAATAGGAGAACATGGAGATAAATGGTTTGCCTTAGAAGTTTGGGTAAACTACATTAGTAGTCACTCAACAATGATTTTTTTTCCTTTTTTGGTCACCTAACTATGAAAAGTTACAAAATGGTCACTCAACTATTAATAATTTTCTTTTTTGGTCACCTAACTATCTTGGATTTTTGGGTGTTTTCATTTTTACGTTAGCAGCTAGTGTTAGATTTGTAAAATAAATCTGAAATAAAACTTAATAAACCAGGATCTATCATGTCAAATCATCAAGAATAAATGAAGAATAAAACTAGATGCGAAAGCGTACCTGAATCCATGAATTCCTTTGGAGTTTTACCGGATTTTGGGGATTTGTTCTTCCAAATTAGCACACAAGAAATTTCGCTCTCTCTTTCCTAATGATGGGATATTAGAAAAGATATCTTGTGTATAATTTGGGGACCATAACCCTAATATTTATAACCTTGGCATATTAGTTCTAATCAATTTCTAATTAGCCCATCATTAATTAGAATTTGATTAGAACTCAATTACTAGAGTATCTACACATATTTACCCCATACTTTATTTAATAATTAAAACCCAATAAAAATTTAACCAAATTAGATCACTTTTAATTTGGGCTAACCTATTATGATAGTAAATAATAACATGTAATTATCCTTATTATATATGTGATGTCCAAATTTTCCAACAGCTAGTGACCAAACAAGACAAAACTGAATAGCTGGGTTACTATTTTGTAACTTTTCATACTTGGATGACCAAAAAAGAAATTTACTAATAGTTGAGTGACCCTTTTATAACTTTTCATGGTTGACTGAAAAAAAAACCCATAGTTGAGTGACCTCTACCGTAATTTATCCTATAATTTTACTATCATAAGCATGTTGTTGAACATATTTTTCTCTTATTAAAAGGTAAAATTATAAGCATACATTATAAAACGTATTAGAGTATAAATGTTTTATATTTTTACTAATATTTAATACTTTAGTAGTTGGACTGATAATTGTGACTATACAATTTATTCGAAGGATAATGCAATCACAAATTAATCTTCAATGTAACAATCCATTTTCAGTGGTATCGAAAACGGTGGTTTTGGAGCTTTGTATTCTAATAATCGAATCAGTAAATATTATTTATAATATTTACGAGTCTAGTATAATATTATATTGAATTTTGATCCAATAATTTTAATGAACAGTTAGTAATTAAGGTACAAGGACTAAATCGTAAAAGTTAATTACTATGGAATTTTATTTGGTTAAAGGACCAAATAAACTATTAGACCTATTATTTTATATAGATAATTATGATTATTGAATTAAACAAAGCTTAATTAGTTTAATCTTTAATTAATTAGTGTTAATTATGGTATATAAGTTAAAATAAAAAGAAAAGATGACATTGTCATCATATTTTCATCTTTCCTCTCCTCTTTGACCGTCCATAACCATAGCTAAGGAAAGTTAGGGTTTGAGTTTTCAAGGTTTGTTCTTCAAGTTGGTAAGTGATTTTCAACCTACTTCTTATAATTTTTTTTATATTTTTAAGATCGTGATAACTCAATTCAGCTAACTCGCAATTTATTGCTCAAAATTGTTTAAGATTTTAAAAGTTTCCATTGATGAATCTTAAAGCTTTCAAACTAAATTGTTAGATTTGAAGCTTAGATATGAAAAATGACTAATTTGTAAATTGAAAATTGATTAGTTTTGAGTTTAGGGACTAAAATGTAATTATTTAGAAATTATCATGGAATTTATATAATTATGAATTTTAGAGAGTTATAAATGGATGAAATTTCAAAATGTATTGAAAAACAAAGCTTAAATATTAAAAATACGATAGTTTCAGTTTTAGGGACTAAATTGAATAAAATGTGAAACTTTAGAGAAGTTGTGAAAGATGAAATTAAGTTATCATATGCATAGAACTAGATGTTTTAAGATAATTGGAACTGAAATTTTGAAATGAATTGTTATATAGATCAAGAATTAAATCAACCGAAAGATAAATGCGGAAAAGGAAAAATTGCGGAGTAGTCCCCAAAGTCATACTTGTTGCTTTTTTGTTTAGATAATTTCGTATGTGATTTCCCTTTTTAATACATATTATTATTGTGCTAATTATTACTTGTGAGTTGAGTTGTTTTAAAATGGCAATTGTTCGTATTGAATGGACTAAATTGCAAGGTACAATATATGTGCTTAGAGTGAATAATTAGATGATATGGAATGAGTATGGATTTTTATAATGATGAAAAGGATACGAGGGTTGATTTAAGGCCTGTTTGAACTTAGTAAACGATTAAGATACGAATGACATGTCATTAGGGTCTAAAGGGTAACAAGTACTAGTACCAATGGTTGAGATCCTGCATATGTTGCGGATTCTGCACAGCTCGTGTGAGTAGCATCATGTAAAGTTCAAAGTTCTGATTCACAGCTCATGTGAGCAATATATTTCACAGCTCATGTGAGCAATTTAAGTCTCGTGTATCCGAGGTTACTTTACTATAGTTCTTCGAGTGAAAACAGTAACTAAATGAAATTGAATCGAATGGAAAGATCAACGGCGAAACCAATGGTTATATGTATGAAATGCTAAGGTTATATAAAAATTTTAAAATTTTAATTTAGTAAAGATAAAATTGCACTTTGCTCCCCTAAAAATGATAAAAATGTGATTTAATCCTTTGAAAATTATAAAGATATAGGCTATTAAAATGATAAAATTGCATTTTTACTATTGTAAAAATTACAATTTAATTTTGGCCCCCCTTAAAATTTTTTTTGGCTTCACCCCTGCTTATGTTATGTGATTTCATTTACTTATAATATTTAATGTCAAGGTAAGTTAAATCGATTTATGTACGAACTTACTAAGCCTCCAAAAATCCTTACCATTGTTCTGCTTTTCTTTTTTGTAGATAATTGGTTGTCGAACACATTGAGTGGATCACGTCAGAGCTCAAACTGTAACATCCCGAATTAGGGGTTGTTTACGATTTATTTATTTTCATGTGTTTGCCTAAAAAAAAAATGCATATGTTATGGTCTAGTCATAACCCCGGGTCAGGTCTGACTTAGCATTAAAAACTTCTTTTTAACTCTTGAGAGGAAAAAGCCAAGTGAGGAGGTTTTAAATAAATTTTGGTGCAAAACATTGCCACAAGGAAGCAGCTGGTAGAATGGCTTGGGGCGCTAGGGTGCAAGGGGGCTTCAGGAGGTAAGGGGGTTCGAGTCTGGGTGATAGCATGAGAGTGTTTTAATTTTTGCGTTAAAAAGGGGAGTGGGCCAGGGACGACTTAAAAGAAGCTTGTCAGGGATTATGGCATAAAGAACGCCTTGACAAAGTGGCTTGGGAGCGCCACTTAAGGGCCGGGGGCGTTTGGACTCAAGTTCGAGTCACGCTGGGAGCAAAAGGGGGTTTTATTTTGTTTTTGGGCGTTGAAGCTAGCGGAGGGAGAGCTTAAAAGAAATTTCGACGGGTTTATGTCACAAACAGGCGCCTTGGCCGAGTGGCTAGGGGCGCTATAGGAGGGCTGCGGCATTGAGGTCTCGCGTTCGAGTCCGGATGGAAGCGCATGGGTGTTTTATTTTGGCTTTTGGCATTAAGAGGAAAGGGAGCATACGCGGGAGTGCTTAAAAGAAATTTGTGACGGGTTTATGTCATGAAATGCGCAGTGGCAGAGTGGCAGGAGGCGAGGAGTGTTTGCTTCAGGTCTCGGGTTCGAGACCTAGGGGCAGCATCTGCTCAGTTTTATTTATTTTATGCCGGCGTGGGAGTAGTGGCCTGCATGGGCTCTCCAATTTTTGAAGACATGCCGCTTTGTTTTGCTGCTGGAGGTATGGGGCAAACTTTTCTTTTATTTTTATTTTATGTTATTTATTGGAAGAGGGGATTAAGAGTATGGGTTGAATTTCCTTATTTTATTATTGGAAGAAGGAAATAAGTGATGGGAAATAATGTTTTATTTTGGTGATGGGAATTATTTTATTTTTATTTTATTTATTGTTGGAAGATGGGTTGGTGATGGGAAGTTTAATAAACAATAAATTATTTTATTTTATTTCAAATGGAGATGGGGAAATTGTTAAACAATAATGTTTTGTTTTTGGTGATAGAAATTATCACAAAAAGGGGTGCATGGCCGAATTTTGAGCTCCTAGGGACCTTCATGGGCGGTTTTGAAGATTAGCAAAGGGAGCATGGCCGGAATTCTTTAATTTCTTTTCTTTTCTTGCCATTTTGTTCTTGGCCGAAAAAGAGAGAGAGCAAAGGCTTGAGTTTCGGTTTTGGAAGAAAGTTTAGGGAGGTGTTTTCGGCTTGGAGGTATGCTCATTTGTGTGCCGAAATTTGCTTCTTCTTTCTCTCCTTTATTTCTTTTGAAGTAGCCAACTATTCAATCCTTTTTCTACAAAGCTTGGCCGAACATTGGTGTTCATTAAGTGAAGCAATCATCGAGGTAAGGGGCGACCAACTCTTGTGGTCTTGAGTTGTAGGCTTTGGCCAAATAGCAAGCAAGGGCATATCTACTTCTTGGTTTTCTCCAATCGTTTTTAAAGAGAAGGTAGGTTTTATGGCCGAATGTTTTGTGTTTTGTTTCACTTTTCTCTGTCGATTTCTTGAGGGCAAAGCCGATTTTGGCAATTGTTAGTAAGATCTCTAATCACCTTTTGAAACCGATCTCTTTTAGGTACTCTGGGATTGTGAGGTAGCCGATCTAAGCCCTCTATTCCCCAACAATCGGTTTTCGGTAAGTCAGTGGTAAGGATCTAAGTTGGTTTAATTATTCTTTGAGTTGATTGGAAAATCCGAAGGCTAGTGAGACTTGTTTTGGTTGTTGGCCGATTGTAGGGGGAGAAGCAGGCTCGCATACTTTGCGTGGTGGGTTGTTTTCGTAAGGCAAAGGGGTAAGGTTAAGTGCCATACGTTATCTCAATCCTTCGGGATATAATGGTGTGGCCGAATGGCCTTGTTAATGACCCTATGGTTTGGCCGAATGTAGGAGCAAGGGATCTAGTACGGTAGATCGATTCTTCGGGATTTCGTTATTGAGTAGTTCGAGATTCACTTAGACTTACGTTTAAACAGGTGTGTAAACTCTTACACACTTTATTAGTATAGACTGTTATTATGATGATATATATAACCTCTCGTGTAGTAACTTTTCCTTGTGGGCATAAGCTTGGATTTCGGGTAAGTCCCCTATTACTTGATCTATGATGTATGTTGTGTATGCCATCATATGCTGTTAAATGCTATGCTATATACAAATGCATGATATATGGGATCATGATACTTGTTATGTGAGCATGATGATGGTGGGATTGATAAGAGGAGGGAGATGATCTCTATGGACTGTCACCAGTGGTTTTGACCACACGATGGGTTGGCCCCATCATTTGATATTTGTGACTTCGGTCACCAGTGGTTTGGTACCACCAGTGGTTTTGACCACACCGTTGATATAATTTGTGACTAAGTCCCAGTGGTTTGGCACCACCAGTGGTTTTGACCACATGTTGATATTTGTGACTTCGGTCACCAGTGGTTTGGCACCACCAGTGGTTTTGACCACATGTTGATATTGTGACCTATGGTCATCAGTGGTTTTGACCACACGATGGGTTGGCCCCACCACTTGATATATTTGTGACTTCGGTCACCAGTGGTTTGGCACCACCAGTGGTTTGGTACCACACGGGATAGAAAAAGGAGTATGGATGGCTAGCTTGGGTTGCATAATTGCATGTCTCACTAATATCTTGTGTATAAGGTGCATTTTCGGGTTTGGGGATTTATACACTGAGTCTTGGTGACTCACCCCCTTCCCATATCATTTTGCAGGTGAGTAGATCGCGGAGATGGAGCCGGAGAGGACTCGAGGCGGCCATGCTTGTTCCTTGGACTTGAAATTTTATTTCGCACCGCTAAAGCTTATTATTTGCTAAATTTTGGTTTGGTTTGTAATATGGCCGCTAATTATTATTTGGATGTTTAAGTAGTTGCTTTTACTTTACTTCTATTATACTACTAATGAACTTATAAACTGTTAAATCA
Source organism: Gossypium australe (assembly GCA_005393395.2). Lineage (NCBI taxonomy): Eukaryota > Viridiplantae > Streptophyta > Magnoliopsida > Malvales > Malvaceae > Gossypium > Gossypium australe. Next base: position 106,726,397 of record CM016620.1, on the reverse strand, counting down.
AGCGGTTAAAAGTAACGTTTTCAAAATAAGTACTCGTACGCGTTTTCAAAGATGTTACCATCGGGTAGCAAAATTTACCAAGTTAACGATAACTCCGATGTTTCTAAAAATTTGAATGATCAAATGATTTCAAAGGAAAAAGGTTTCAACTCAATCGTGTTTATCAAATCAACCCATCTGAGTTTTAGCAAACACCATTTTATAACTCCAACGATATTTTCAGATTTCCACTGTTAATCTAAATCTTTCAAAACGTTTTTACTCCGTGACATACCAGATCCAGTCAAGGCTCGTGGGCCGGGTTTGGGGTGTTACATAGTTGGTATCAGAGCCAGGTTCAAAACTCGGCTGTGGGGGCCCAAGGCCCAAAATGTTTTTAATAGGCCTCTGTGAAATATTATGAAAATGGTTTTTTTTTTGAACATCATGGCACTGAGCCTCCGGCACCAATCCGCTCGGGTGAGTACTTCTAACCTCTGTGTGAATTATTATCTGTAAAGGGGTAGAAATGGAACATAGATAGTATGAAAGGTATGTGAACCCTAGGGCTAGTTTACCCCAACAATCGCATAAGATCTTTAATTGCCTAATTAAACAAACCTATGACTAAGTCGCCGAGTTAGGATGTGGTAACCCTTGTGCGCATGTCTAGGATTGGATCCGGAAGAGCCGGGTATTTAAGCAATCCTAGTGACTTACCTTCTCTTCGCAGGAATCCTACCTGGTGCGTAGCTTCGGTTCACCCTAACCGTGAGGACTTGTTCATAGGCTAAACCCAATTACTAAAACCCGAAAGGGAACTAGCCGTATTTTTATAAAAACTCTCGTTTTAAAACTCTTAAAAGTTACCCATTTGTAATAACCGAATTTTGCCCGACCCAATACCCATATAAAGAACCCAAAAAAAAAAAACAAACAAAATCAAACCAATAAAACAAAAGCCAATAAGAAAAATCAATAAAGTCCAAAGTCCATTACAAAAACGGAGCCCAATTACAAAGACCAAATACAGGCCCAAATTTACTGCAAACAAGCAGTCCATGAAGTGTCCAGTTACAAAAATAAATGTCAAACCCAACTAGGCCCAACCTACACTAGCCCATAGCAGATAACCAAATAACCAGGAAACCCTAAGGCCCAACGGCCCAAAGTCAAAACAATCAGGAACCCTAGGGTTCCTTCCCCACCAGCCGCCTCCACACCTCTCAGCCACTCCCCACGCGTGACCCTTCAGCTACCGCGTGCATCCCACGCGCGACCTTTCACGTCCACCACGTGCCACGCGTCGTTTCGACTTCCACGCGCGCCTTTTGGATCCACACGCGTCTGCCACTCTCCCACGCACTCTGACGGTTCGAGCTCCCCCAGGCTCCTCGTCTGCCAAACCCCATCACGCCTCGGCCAGTGCTCGCATGCCCCTTTGCCCGTACCCTGCAAACAGAAAGAAGACAAGACAGCACGCAAGCAAGAAAACCAAGAAGAGAATAAAATAGCACCTGTACAATCAGTTATGGAAAAACGGAAATAAACGAGTCTCAGGGGGGATTTTTTTTTTTGTATTCGAAAATTAAAAAAAGGAGGAACAAAAAAAGAACGTTAGTATTTCGGCCCTTTTACAATAAATTCAAGAAACACAAAAAAATCAAGGGGAGAATCAGAGAGAGTTCTTGTAATCTTACCCTTTCTACGGATATCGGGAATCAAAAATCAAAAAACAAAAGGTTGTGTCTGATTTCGCTTTGTTATTGTTATTCGTATTTTCGTTTTTATTCTTTATTAGTTTAAAGCTTTCGAAACAAAAAAAGAAACAAAAACAAGGAGACATACCTGAGCCAACAGACGTATCATCAGAGTCTTCCTTCCATCGACGAAGCGGGATCGAGGACCAAGGGAGGCAGTTTTCTTTTTTCGTTTGGCTCTTCGGAGCTCGAAGGCATGGCCTTCGAAAGGGGGTTTCGAATCGGCGCATGAAGGGCCGCTCCCACGCCTCCTTGTCCACTGAACTCGAGGTGGCACGGCGGAGGGCCTAAGGAGACTGATCGTCGATTGAAAGGGGAGGCTGATGGAGGCTATTGTTTGGTCTCTGGAAAGGGTTTTTCTGTTGAAAAACTTAAGGTTAAAGTGAGTAAAGAAGGTGGGTGTTTTAATGACAAACAATACGGCACCGTTTAGGGGGTCTCCCCTGACGCCGAAACGACGTTGTTTTGGGGAGACCCGCGTGACCCGACCCGCCTGCCATGGGATCCGCGTGCTCTTCCATGAAATGGGTTATTTATGTGCTGACCCCTCCTCCTGTATACCCATCTGCAATTTGGTCTTGTCCTTCCTTGATTATTTTAAAAATTTGCCACAACATTTCGTTTTTATTCACCTTAGTCCATTTTCCCCTTTTTATGACCATTTTATTATCATTCCGTCATTAACATCGTTATTATTATTAGGTATATTATTATTATTATTGTTAATTTTATTATTTTATTTACATATATATATATATTTTTGGATTGTTGACTTCTATAAATTGTTATATACTTTTTCCTAAAACTTTCGTGCATATTACTGATTTTTACACTTTATTATGTGATTCATTTTAAGTTCTTTCTATGCCTTTATTTGGCATTTATTTTAACCTATTTTACATACTGTTCCCTTAAATATCTTCTTCATGAATGCTTTAAAACCTTCTGATACATTTTATCTACTTTTAAATTGTTTTGTATATTGTTGATGCCAAGTTTCTTCCTCTCGCATTGTTTATTTTAAATTCATTGGGTATCGTTCTAAAATTGTTTTGCATGTGATCTATTTTGGTTTGCTATATATTTTTAGAAATTGTTTTATATATTATTTGATCCATAGCTCTTTGATTATCAGTGTTAGTAGCTAGATGGTGCACGTTGGGAAATTATTGCTGTTGCATGTATTGCGACTTATTTATCTGTATTTTCACATTATTATTATCATTCATCTATGCAATATCTTGTTCATGTGTTGTTATTCCATGATCATTGTATATTTTTACTTCATGCCATCACGTTGTGCACTAAACCTTAACGCATTTTTCCAATTCGGGTCGTCGTATTTTACTTTGGAACAAAATAAATGTATGCCTTTAACATGTTGTATTCGATACTATCCTAAAAACCAAAATTTTCAAAATAAGGCAATATTCCGTGTTTGGGAATTCGAGGGACCGTGCCCTATGTGTTGGGTTTCGGTTCCTCGCTTGGCCAAACAATCAACTATCCTTTTGAATTCTTTTTATGCATGAGTCTCGGGGATTAAGAGATGATCTTGGACTCGAGGATTAAAATCGTCGTGTCCTATATACTGGATGTGATATTTTATTTCTTCGGAACAAGAAAATCTTGGTATTCAATTCGAGAAAACTAAGTACTTCCAAAAACGACCGATTTTCTCTTTATTCTTTCAAAATTTTCAATCTTTCGACATGGGGACATTAATTAATCAATTTGGTACCAATTGTGGGCGTGACGAGGGTGCTAACCCTTCCTCGCACGTAACTGACTCCCGAACCTATTTTCTCAAATTTTCGTAGACTAAAAAATGTTGTTTTAGTAAATTGAAATGTTTATTAAAACAAAGGTGATCCGATCGCACCTAATAAAAGATCAGTGGCGACTCCCTATTTTCAAAAGTCGATTCTCGTTTTGTCAAAAAATGGTTACGACAGCTTGGCAACTCCGCTGGGGACCCATGAGAGTCAGGCCATAAATTGATTGATTTTTGTCCTTTTAATTGAAAAATTTGGAAAATTGTTTTGAAAAAAATCGTGTTTCTCTTTAATGCATTTGCTTGTGCTATAGTGTCGAGTCTCGTAAAATACTTTGGCATTACATTGCATGACCATTGCAGTCACACCCTTAAGTGGAAGTGAGAAGCTACTCTTTCGTGAGGTTTTTACCTCTGTGCAAGATAGTGGATCACTTTCGGGATACATCCGTACCTATGTCTTCGTGAGGTTTTTATCTCCGTGCAGCCATAGGGAAATGTATTCCCCTGAACTGAACTCGGTCCTTATGAGCCTATAACGGGTGAGGATCGAGGAATCTACTGGTTCGGGTACTTTACTTTAGAACCAAACCTCATATAGCAAACCTTAAGAGCCTACCCTAGATAGAGCCATGCTAAACCCCTAGAGGTTACCTCGATAGGTGTCTTATGTTTGTCATTTCTCCTACACTGACGTTTGTTTTGCGTTTGTTTATTTCCCTTACACTACCATGTTTTCTCTCGTTTTGATCGCATTGCATGCATTTCTCATATTTAAGAGGCATTGATTTGGGTTCGATTGCTGAAATAGAAAGTTTGCCATGGAAAACAACTTTCTTGATAAAGTGGAAGATACTAAGGCTATCTGAATTTGGGCAAAGACAACACAAAAGGAGGACAATACGGCCGTTCAAGTGTGGTCCGAAAGGATACAACAAGAGAAAGGAGATAGCCTGACAGTGGGGGCATGAATCAGAGTTATGGGATTTCACTCGTATCAGCGTGGCTCAAAATGACCTGCGAGAATTGAAGGAAATAAGGGATTCGTGGGGCAACGAGGTCAAACAGTTGTTCCACTATAATTACAGTGATTCACACTATCTGCCGGGTATCAAGGTAGACGAGTACCTACTCCAAACTATTACCCAGTTTTGGAACCCCGCCTACAGTTGCTTCACTGTTGGAAAAATAGATTTGGTACCCACCGTAGGAGGATACGCAGTCTACTGCATTGCCCGATGGCCCAGGTTGATAGAATCTATTTGAGAGCGGCCTCTGTCCCAGCCTTTTAGAAGGAATTAATGAGCATTACAGGAATGAGTGAGTATGAATCACAACCAGGATCAAGCAAAAGGGTAAGCGTAAGTGCATCACATGGAAGAGCTTGAGAGATTCGATTTTAACCCATCCTGATATAAGTAAAAGAGTCGACGTTTTCGCACTGAGCATCTACGGGTTAATATTATTCCCTAGAGCATTAGGACATGTAGAGGAAGCTATCACAGATTTCTTCGACCGACTCAGTTAAGGAGTTACACCAGTTCATGTAATCTTGGCTGAATGCTTGTAGAAGATCCGTAGAAGTCAGGTTTACGGGACGTACGCAACTGTTAATGGTTTGGCTTCACAGCTACTTTTGGAAGGTGGATGAAGTTTCTTGTCGGATCTTTACAGATAACTATTCCCCGTTGAAAAAGATGGCAGAAGTGCCAAGAAGAGACTATTCCCCGTTGAAAGAGACGACAGAAGTGCTAAGAAGAGAGGTCGTATCAAAAGAGAATTAGGTAGCACTTCTTCAGAATCTTCAGGAGGCGAATATCGAATGGAGAGCTCTTTGATTTTTACCCGATGAGATTTTGCTTTGATGTAGGAATTCCGACTGAGTCCCTTTGCTCAGAATTTATGGAGCCACTAGTCATGCTCATTTACTGGGGTTAAGACAGTACGGGTCGAGGCAATTTATATCAGCGACGCATAGCATAGCACAATGTGAGTTCCTGTATAAAAGAGAAAACTACGAGAAAAGAGTCAAAGAAGTTTCTACCGTTTGGAACCAAGTCTACTGAGTGAAAGGTCGACCGTAGGATCTCCCAAGTATAACAGAAGGATCAGTAAAAGAATCAACGATAACATCTCAAGGCCAATCAATGGAAGAGAAAATTCCAACGGGCTCAGGCTCAGAAAGAGGCAATAGAAATAGGCCTACCAGAGGCCCAAAGCGACAAAGAGAAATTAAAGGCTAAGAGCAGTGGAGCTTGGAAAAAAAACACTTTATCAGTATAAAAATCGCAACTCTGTGGCTGAGTTGAGAGTCAGTTTAGAGAAAATTGAGGCGGTGAAAGGAAGAATAGAAGAGTTGGAGTACGTAGTAAACTTGAGGTAGAGCTTCTTGAAGCAAATGAGGAGTGTGGGAAGGAACAACTTCATCATTCTCAGATCCAAATCAGGGACTAAGACTACCTTGCAGGCAAAGCTACGACTCAAATCTGGGAGGTGCCCGAGTATTTGTAAACTTTGGTAGTTCAGGCCAACATACTAAGTGTAAAGTATGAGCGGGCATTAGACAGGGGTCAAGAATTAGCTTCGTTGCTCAGGAAGCGAAGCTGTAGTTATAATCCAAGTTGGAAAACAAATTTCCAAAAAGAACCCTCAAAGTTTTGAAACTTTTGAAATATCTCGGAATTATGAAAACCTTACAAATTTACCCCGGTTTATTACCAAAATACCCCTGTAGGGCAAATGACGAAAATACCCCCGGGATAGGAATTGGACAAAAAGGTGATGGAATAGGTGAATGTGTATCTTTGAATTAGGATAGGAGACTTGAAACTTGTTTGATCGAAAGAACAACTTTTAAACTCCGTTCATAAAATTTCTTCGCCGATAATCAGTAGAACAATGACTAACTCATAAAACTTTTTAAGACAGATCGCGCGATAAGAGATGAGTTCTAGAGGACGCGGCCGTCGAGGACGCGGTAGAGGCAAGATGGCTGTGTCAGAACCCGTTAGGTCGGGCCAGGGATCTGATAATGAGATACCACCTCCACCACCACCCCCAACTTTTGGTGTTGGATGACAGGATCAGGCGGGGGGCGAGACAGTATCGCAGGCTATGCTGCGAGTCCTAGAGATGATGGCTGGGGCTGTTAGAGGTACAGGAGCTCGAAAATCTGTACATGAGCGACTTCGAGCAAATGGGGTGGAGATATTTCGTGGTGTATCAGGTGTAGCACCCAGTACGGCGGAGTATTGGCTGGAATCAACTGAGAGGATCATGGATGACCTGGATTTTTCAGCTGAGGAAAAATTGAAGGGTATAATCTCTCTATTTCGGGATGAGTCATACCAGTGGTGGCTCACCGTAAGGGACGGAGCGACAGCGGAGGATCTCACATGGGAATTCTTTAGGGCAGCCTACCAAAGGAAATATATAGGAGCTAGCTACGTGGATGCGCAAAGGAAGGCTTTCTTGAACCTGGTTCAGGGTAATAAGACGGTGGCAGAGTATGAGGCTGAATTTCTCCGATTGAGTAGGTATGCTCGTGGTATCGTGGGTACTGAGTATGAACGCTCTGTCAGATTCGAAGATGGGCTGAGGGATGAGCTGAGGATGATGATAGCTCCGCAATAGGAGCGGGAGTTCACTGTTCTAGTAGAGAAAGCTAAAGTTGCTGAAGGGGTAAGACAGTCTTTTAGACGGAATCAAGATAGGAGCTGGAACAAGAGGAGCTCCGGATCTTCGAGGTTTTCTTGGAATCAGCAGAAGAGGACAAGGTATGGTGGGTCAGATCAAGCTGCTAGGCCTGCTGCTGCTGCTAATACTCAATGGCTGCCACGGTGTGCTCAGTGTGGAAAGTCTCACACGGGGGAGTGTTGGAAAGGTAATCGGGGATGCTTCGAATGTGGGTCCGTGACATATCAAGTTAGGGATTGTCTGAAAAAGGCAGCTAGGCTAAGGTCTGAGGGTCAGGAACGTCCACTGAATTGGAGGGATAACCAGCAGCCACCGAGAGGTCGTAGTGCAGGAAGGGGAGGTAATGGTGCTGGCAGAGGTCGTGGGACATCGAGTGGAGGTACCGGTGGTACTGAGGCTAGGCAACCTGGTTTGGTCTATGCTGCGAGGCGTCAAGAGGAGGGCGACGCACCGGACGTCATAACTGGTATGTTTTTGATCTTTGGAGTACCCTATAGCACCTTGATTGATGTTGGCTCGACTCACTCATACATTGCTAGTAGCGTTGTGAAAACTCTGAACTTAGACTTTGAGCTTACTTCTAAGAAGATGCCTGTGTTAAGCCCTCTGGGTCACTCTGTAGAAGTAAGTAAACTCTATAGGAATGTACCCCTAGAACTCCAAGGGGTCGTGTTCTTGGCTGACTTGATGGAACTACCTTTTAGGGAGTTCGATCTGATTCTCGGGATGGATTGGCTAGTAAAGTATCAAGCTAGCCTGGATTGCGCAGCTAAGCGCATGGTGTTAAAGACCGTGAAAAGAGATGAGGTAGTGATGATAGGTAAGAGGAGAGATTACCTGTCTAATTTGGTTTCTGCATTGAAGGCGGGAAGGATGGTTAGGAAGGGTTGTGAGGCATATGTGGTGCATGTTCGTGCCTTGGAAGCTAAGGATACAGCTGTGAGAGATGTGCGGACTGTAAGGGAGTATGTTGATGTGTTTCCAGAAAAACTCCCGGGTCTATCTCCTGATCGTGAGGTTGAGTTTGGTATAGATTTGTTACCCGGAACCACGCCAGTATCTATAGCTCCGTATCGGATGGCACCGAAAGAATTAGTGGAGTTGAAGGCACAGATCCAGGAGTTGTTAGATAGAGGATTCATCCGACAGAGTGTATCGCCTTGGGGAGCTCCAGTGCTTTTTGTCAAGAAGAATGATGGAACAATGAGGATGTGCATAGACTACCGACAGCTGAACAAACTGACAATAAAGAACAGGCATCCTTTGCCCAGGATTGATGATTTGTTCGATCAACTCAAGGGTGCATCGGTTTTCTCTAAGATCGACCTCAGATCGGGGTATCATCAGCTCAAGGTGAGGGAAGCTGATATCCATAAGACGGCATTCCGTACTTGGTATGGGCACTACGAGTTTCTGGTAATGCCTTTTGGTTTGACGAATGCACCAGCCGCGTTTATGGACCTGATGAACCGGGTTTTCCAACCCTATCTGGATCGGTTCGTCGTAGTATTTATAGACGACATTTTGGTGTACTCGAAGTCTGAAGAGGAGCATGACGCACACCTTCATGTGGTTCTGCAAGTGCTAAGGGAGAAGCAGTTGTACGCCAAATTCAGCAAGTGCGAGTTCTGGCTTAAGGAGGTAACTTTCCTAGGGCATGTTGTTTCAGCTAAGGGAATCAGGGTGGATCCCAGCAAGATTGAGGCAGTATTGGAGTGGAAACCACCAAAGTCGGTTACGAAAATCCGAAGTTTTCTGGGGTTGGTAGGATATTACAGAAGATTCATGGAAAATTTCTACTAAATCGCAGCACCGTTGACCAAGTTGCTGAGAAAAGGAGTTCCGTTTGTGTGGTCTGAGAAGCAGCAAGAGAGTTTTGACAAACTAAAGAAGTTTTTGACAGAAGCACCAGTCTTGATTCAGCCTGAGTCAGGAAATGAATTCACTGTGTACTGTGATGCATCGCATACTGGTTTAGGGTGTGTGTTGATGCAAGAAGGGAAGGTGGTCACTTATGCGTCACGGCAGTTGAGGCCTCACGAAGGTAATTATCCGACGCATGATTTGGAATTAGCTACTGTGGTTTTTGCCTTGAAGATTTGGAGGCACTATTTGTATGGGGAGAAGTCGGTGGTGTACTCGGATCACAAAAGTCTGAAGTACCTCTTGACCCAAAAAGATTTAAATCTGAGGCAGCGGAGATGGATTGAGTTACTGAAGGACTACGACTGCTCTATCGAATACCATCCGGGCAAGGCTAACGTAGTCGCTGATGCTTTGAGTCGTAAAGTGGTGGCAGAATTGAGAGCAATATTTGCTCACCTAAGTCTCTATGAGGATGGGAGTCTTCTGGCAGAATTGCGGGTGAAACCGTCTTGGATCAATGAAGTGAAAGAGAGGCAGTTGACCGACGAAGTTTTGAGTACTCGGAGGTTGCAAGTACAGAGTGGTGAGGCAGAAGGTTTCAGCGTGGGTAGTGATGGAGTGTTGTATTTCCAGGGGAGAGTATGTATGCCTAAGGATGATGAATTGAGGCAGCGGATACTTAAAGAAGCCCATAGCAGCCCGTACGCTATGCATCCTGGAGGCAGCAAGATGTATCAGAATTTAAGGGAGCAGTTTTGGTGGCCGGGTCTTAAGCGAGAAGTAACCGAGTTAGTGGGCAAGTGTCTGACATGCCAGCAAGTTAAGGCTGAGCATCAGTTGCCATCAGGGCTGTTACAGCCGGTAAAGATCCCACAGTGGAAGTGGGAGGGGATTACGATGGATTTTGTAAGTGGGCTTCCCCTTACGCCCAGTAAGAAAGACTCAATATGGGTGATAGTTGATCGGGTAACTAAATCGGCCCATTTCATATCGGTAAGGGTTGACTACTCGCTTCAAAGGTTAGCCAAGCTGTATATAGCTAAGATAGTGCGGTTGCATGGAGTACCTGTGTCCATTATCTCAGATAGAGATCCCCGGTTCACGTCGAGATTTTGGAAGGCCTTACATCAGGCGTTGGGTACGAAGTTAAATTTCAGCACGGCCTTTCATCCACAGTCTGATGGACAATCTGAGAGAGTAATCCAGGTTTTGGAAGATATGTTAAGGGGCTGTGTTTTGGACCTCCGTGGTAGTTGGGAGGAGTACCTGCCTTTGGTAGAATTCGCTTATAACAACAGTTATCAAGCGAGTATTCAGATGGCACCATATGAGGCGCTGTATGGTCGGAAATGCCGTACTCCTACCTATTGGACAGAATTGGGTGAACGTCAGATGTTGGGTCCAGAGTTGGTGGCAGAGACGGAAGATAAGGTGAGGGTAATTCGGGCTCGTCTGAAGGAGGCGTCGGACAGGCAGAAATCCTACGTTGATCTTAAGCGCAGAGATGTGGAGTATGCAGTGGGTGATAAGGTCTTCTTGAAGGTATCACCTTGGAAGAAGATACTGAAGTTTGGCCGGAAGGGCAAGCTAAGCCCTAGGTTCATCGGGCCACACACAATGTTGAAACGTATGGGACCAGTAGCTTACCAGCTCGAGTTGCCGGCAGAATTAAGTCAGATTCATGACGTCTTCCATGTGTCAATGCTTAGGCGCTATCGATTAGATCCATCACACATCGTGCCGATTGCGGATATTGAGGTGAGCGCGGACTTGTCTTTTGAGGAAGAGCCGGTACAGATTTTGGAACGAGATGTCAAAGTCCTAAGGAGGAAGTCGGTACCTTTGGTAAAGGTGTTATGGCGAAACCATGGTACGGAAGAGGCCACATGGGAACCCGAGGATGTGATGCGGCAGCAATACCCCCAACTCTTCTGATTTAGGTAATTTCGAGGACGAAATTATTTTTAAGGGGGGTAGAACTGTAACATCCCGAATTAGGGGTTGTTTACGATTTATTTATTTTCATGTGTTAGCCTAAAAAAAAATGCATATATTATGGTCTAGTCATAACCCCGGGTCAGGTCTGACTTAGCATTAAAAACTTCTTTTTAACTCTTGAGAGGAAAAAGCCAAGTGAGGAGGTTTTACATAAATTTTGGTGCAAAACATTGCCACAAGGAAGTAGCTGGTAGAATGGCTTGGGGCGCTAGGGTGCAAGGGGGCTTCAGGAGGTAAGGGGGTTCGAGTCTGGGTGATAGCATGGGAGTGTTTTAATTTTTGCGTTAAAAAGGGGAGTGGGCCAGGGACGACTTAAAAGAAGCTTGTCAGGGATTATGGCATAAGAAACGCCTTGGCAAAGTGGCTTGGGAGCGCCACTTAAGGGCCGGGGGCGTTTGGACTCAAGTTCGAGTCACGCTGGGAGCAAAAGGGGGTTTTATTTTGTTTTTGGGCGTTGAAGCTAGCGGAGGGAGAGCTTAAAAGAAATTTCGACGAGTTTATGTCACAAACAGGCGCCTTGGCCGAGTGGCTAGGGGCGCTATAGGAGGGCTGCGGCATTGAGGTCTCGCGTTCGAGTCCGGATGGAAGCGCATGAGTGTTTTATTTTGGCTTTTGGCATTAAGAGGAAAGGGAGCATACGCGGGAGTGCTTAAAAGAAATTTGTGACGGGTTTATGTCATGAAATGCGCAGTGGCAGAGTGGCAGGAGGCGAGAAGTGTTTGCTTCAGGTCTCGGGTTCGAGACCTAGGGGCAGCATCTGCTCAGTTTTACTTATTTTATGCCGGCGTGGGAGTAGTGGCCTGCATGGGCTCTCCAATTTTTGAAGACATGTCGCTTTGTTTTGCTGCTGGAGGTATGGGGCAAACTTTTTTTTATTTTTATTTTATGTTATTTATTGGAAGAGGGGATTAAGAGTATGGGTTGAATTTCCTTATTTTATTATTGGAAGAAGGAAATAAGTAATGGGAAATAATGTTTTATTTTGGTGATGGGAATTATTTTATTTTTATTTTATTTATTGTTGGAAGATGGGTTGGTGATGGGAAGTTTAATAAACAATAAATTATTTTATTTTATTTCAAATGGAGATGGGGAAATTGTTAAACAATAATGTTTTGTTTTTGGTGATAGAAATTATCACAAAAAGGGGTGCATGGCCGAATTTTGAGCTCCTAGGGACCTTCATGGGCGGTTTTGAAGATTAGCAAGGGGAGCATGGCCGGAATTCTTTAATTTCTTTTCTTTTCTTGCCATTTTGTTCTTGGCCGAAAAAGAGAGAGAGCAAAGGTTTGAGTTTCGGTTTTGGAAGAAAGTTTAGGGAGGTGTTTTCGACTTGGAGGTATGTTCATTTGTGTGCCGAAATTTGCTTCTTCTTTCTCTCCTTTATTCCTTTTGAAGTAGCCAACTATTCAATCCTTTTTCTACAAAGCTTGGCCGAACATTGGTGTTCATTAAGTGAAGCAATCATCGAGGTAAGGGGCGACCAACTCTTGTGGTCTTGAGTTGTAGGCTTTGGCCGAATAGCAAGCAAGGGCATATCTACTTCTTGGTTTTCTCCAATCATTTTTAAAGAGAAGGTAGGTGTTATGGCCAAATGTTTTGTGTTTTGTTTCACTTTTCTCTGTCGATTTCTTGAGGGCAAAGCCGATTTCGGCAGTTGTTAGTAAGATCTCTAATCACCTTTTGAAACTGATCTCTTTTAGGTACTCCAGGATTGTGAGGTAGTCGATCTAAGCCCTCTATTCCCCAACAATCGGTTTTCGGTAAGTCAGTGGTAAGGATCTAAGTTGGTTTAATTATTCTTTGAGTTGATTGGAAAATCCGAAGGCTAGTGAGACTTGTTTTGGTTGTTGGCCGATTGTAGGGGGAGAAGCAGGCTCGCATACTTTGCGTGGTGGGTTGTTTTCGTAAGGCAAAGGGGTAAGGTTAAGTGCCATACGTTATCTCAATCCTTCGGGATATAATGGTGTGGCCGAATGGCCTTGTTAATGACCCTATGGTTTGGCCGAATGTAGGAGCAAGGGATCTAGTACGGTAGATCGATTCTTCGGGATTTCGTTATTGAGTAGTTCGGGATTCACTTAGACTTACGTTTAAACAGGTGTGTAAACTCTTACACACTTTATTAGTATAGACTGTTATTATGATGATATATATAACCTCTCGTGTAATAACTTTTCCTTGTGGGCATAAGCTTGGATTTCGGGTAAGTCCCCTATTACTTGATCTATGATGTATGTTGTGTATGCCATCATATGCTGTTAAATGCTATGCTATATACAAATGCATGATATATGGGATCATGATACTTGTTATGTGAGCATGATGATGGTGGGATTGATGAGAGGAGGGAGATGATCTCTATGGACTGTCACCAGTGGTTTTGACCACACGATGGGTTGGCCCCATCATTTGATATTTGTGACTTCGGTCACCAGTGGTTTGGTACCACCAGTGGTTTTGACCACACCGTTGATATAATTTGTGACTAAGTCCCAGTGGTTTGGCACCACCAGTGGTTTTGACCACATGTTGATATTTGTGACTTCGGTCACCAGTGGTTTGGCACCACCAGTGGTTTTGACCACATGTTGATATTTGTGACTTCGGTCACCAGTGGTTTGGCACCACCAGTGGTTTTGACCACATGTTGATATTGTGACCTATGGTCATCAGTGGTTTTGACCACACGATGGGTTGGCCCCATCACTTGATATATTTGTGACTTCGGTCACCAGTGGTTTGGCACCACCAGTGGTTTGGTACCACACGGGATAGAAAAAGGAGTATGGATGGCTAGCTTGGGTTGCATAATTGCATGTCTCACTAATATCTTGTGTATGAGGTGCATTTTCGGGTTTGGGGATTTATACACTGAGTCTTGGTGACTCACCCCCTTCCCATATCATTTTGCAGGTGAGTAGATCGCGGAGATGGAGCCGGAGAGGACTCGAGGCGGCCATGCTTGTTCCTTGGACTTGAAATTTTATTTCGCACCGTTAAAGCTTATTATTTGCTAAATTTTGGTTTGGTTTGTAATATGGCCGCTAATTATTATTTGGATGTTTAAGTAGTTGCTTTTACTTTACTTCTATTATACTACTAATGAACTTATAAACTGTTAAATCAAGCAGTTAAAAGTAACGTTTTCAAAATAAGTACTCGTACGTGTTTTCAAAGATGTTACCATCGGGTAGCAAAATTTACCAAGTTAACGATAACTCCGATGTTTCTAAAAATTTGAATGATCAAATGGTTTCAAAGGAAAAAGGTTTCAACTCAATCGTGTTTATCAAATCAACCCATCTGTGTTTTAGCAAACACCGTTTTGTAACTCCAACGATATTTTCAGATTTCCACTGTTAATGTAAATCTTTCAAAACATTTTTACTCCGTGACATACCAGATCCGATCAAGGGTCGTGGGCCGGGTTCGGGGTGTTACACAAACTATCCACTATTAGATTCGATAGAGTTTTGATCATTTTGGCTCAGTTAGATGTGGCATGTACTTAGGTGGTTGTATAGGTCCAACATGAATGGCTATATGTCTTGTACATAGGTGTAGTTATGGATATGTTGGTTTTGAGACTTGTCACTTTAGTCTTTATATGACTTTTGGTGCTAATATGGTTGTAATGATTATGAATGTGTATGTAGTTATTTTGGTATGCCTTAATTGTTTAGATGAATGGCAACTTTGAATGTGGATTCTATGTTGCTTCTAAGTGCATTTGAAAATGATTTGTGATGTAGAAATGGTATGATGGTTAGGTACGGCATTGCTGTAGCATTTATGTCAAACTTGGCATGTTGTTTGGTTTTAGAAATGTGGCTACTTGTATGTGTTTGGAATTGGTGTTTGATGCCATATAGTTAGTTATAATTAAGTTTTGGTAAGTGTTGATTTAACCATTTTGAATTGAGTAAGTTGTGGTTCCTTGAAGGGCATATTAGTTTAATGTTTAGAGAATGATATGTGTTAGCGTGGTTTTGAAGTCTTTTGAATAGGTCATATGTGGTTAAATATTTATTTGGGATTGCTAATTATGGTTAGTTTTGAAAACAAACTTCAAGTGACCTATTTTTGTACCACACGACCATGTGTGACTCCAGTTCTACACAATTACAGTTTGTTACATAACCTGGGTACATGGCCGTGTGACCCCTGTTTTGTAGAAGTGTCATTATCTTTTGAAAATGTTGTATTTTGATCCCTGTTCATTCTCATGTCTATCTTAGAGCTCACGTAAGCTCGTTTGAGACGCGTAAAAAGGTTTAAAACAGTGTTGAATGCTTGATATGATTGAAGTTAATGTAATTTGACTATTAATTGTTTGTAATTGTTTTATTTTGTACTGTAGCATTCTGTAACTTGATACCGACGACGGGGACAAGCGAGGGGTGTTACATTTAAGCATATGAAAAGGTAATTTGTTTAAAACTTGTGGCTAGCATCTACCCCCTTAATGGGCCCACTGAATACGGATGATTGGTTACTGGGTTCGCTCCAATAGATACCTTGGCTAAAAAAAGAAAAGGTAATTTGTTTGTTTATTCATATTTACTTTATATAATTATAAAACATGTTCTATATATATTTTATAATGTACCAAATATTTTTGAGTCATTTACAAGTTTTTTAAAGTGTTAAAAATGTTTTTAAAACAACTTAAAGGTTACATATCGATACTAGGTGTAACACCCTTAAAGTCGATATATTATAAAAGTGGTATTAAATTAAAATAGTGTATAATTTATTTACTGGTAAAATGAGAAAAAGATATAAAGATGATAAAATAAAAGGGGTAAGTGATGCCAAAGAAAATTTCGAATTAAGAAGAATGTTGATCTAAGGAAATGATTAGATTGTAATAATGTCAAAAATTTTGAGACACGAGTACAGGTATTCAAAATTCAATGGGTTAAAGTGCAAATATGATAAAATTTAAAGGATTAAAAGTAAATAGCCCAATTTATTAATATATGAAATTGCGATGTAGGGACCAAATTGAATAAGTGAAAGAAATAAGAGGGACTAAATTGTAATTTTATCAAAAGTGATTAGTGACTCGAGAATTAAATTTTGAAGAAATGTGAAGGGTAAAATGGCTATTACTCAAATTAGATAATTATATGGTATAATTATTAAGGATGAAAGGTATTCAATTGTGATTGGTTGATTATTTTATTATTTTGTAAGATATTTTAATATTTGAATTAAATAATTAAGTGAGATATTTTTGAAGAAAAGTGTAGAAAATCCCCTCATCTTCCATGCATTTCATGTTGGTTATAAATAGATGTAGAGGGGTTTTCATTTTTTTACAATTTGGTCTTTTACCATGAAATCCTACTTTTTCTCCCAAATTCCTTGAAAATTTTCATAGCTACCCAAAAGGCGAAGTGAAGTAGAGGCATTAGAGAGTTAGAATATCATCTTGGAAGAAAGAAATTGGAAGTGGAAGTGAAGAAAGTGGTGGAAAAAGCGAGGAAATTAAAGAGATAAGGTAAGTATTTCAAGAATTTTACATTATTTAATTTTAATCAAGTATAGAGTATGCTAAAATAGTTGAATTAATTGTGAATGTGCAAGTATTATGTATGAAAATTAAATTGGTATATTGAAGTAGTAGAAATTGATTTTAGGACCTAATTGTGAAAAAGTTAAGCATTAGGGTTTGGTATTCAAAATCTGAATATTAATGGCTGTATGGTAGCCTAAAATAATTCGGTAAATTGTCAATTAAGGAAAATTAACTCAATTGATAGGATAATTGAACAGGGACTAAATTGTAAAAACTATAAAATTTGGGGTAGAAGTGTAATTTCGAAAATTGAAGAGTATAAATTGTAAAGTGAATTATAAATGGAATAGATGCTAATGAATGAGTAATTTTATATTATAGATCAAGAAACCGAAGATAAACGGGGAAAAGAGAAATTAACAGACTAGTCCCGAATTTCTACGAATTCTACAAATAGGCCTAGGTAAGTTTGTATGATTAAATTTTGATATTTATATTGAATTGATGTATGATATTATATATTTATTTATATTATATGTTAAAAACATGGAAAATTTATAAATATGAATGGTTAACGAAATAAATACATACGAAATTCATGAGAATAACGGTACAGGGAATATTGATTGTTATTGAATTGAATGTATGTGGAATAGTGATATTTGAATATTGGATATGTTGAAACGAATATATTTAATAAGTGATGAATTTATTGAAATTATATTGATTGAGTTGGTATATATATATATATATTGATTATATTGACTAGCTGAATTGGAATAAATATTGATTGTTATTGAAAAATGAATTGAATTGTATTGAATTATGAATATATTTGATTAATTGAAATGTGTATTGATTGGAAATTGAAAAGTGATTTGGAAACCCAATTAACTAGTTGGGCTAAGTCGGATATAGTTGGCATGCCATAGGATTGGAAGTGTTCAGGGTTACTTCAACTTCACGTCGATGAGACACTTTGTGTCATTATATTACTTCGGATAGATTCGATGAGATACTGGGTACCAACTTACTTCGGCATGGCTGATGAGACACTGGGTGTCAACTTATTGCTTCGAACTATCCGATGAGGCACTGAGTGCCGTACTGGTGTGTTTTGGTTAGATCCGTGTATCCGCCCGAATCCGAGTCGGGTTAATAGGGGTAAACAAATGATTTGGCCAATTGATTGATATTGAGTGATATTAAATATGGATTGGAATGGACAATGAAATGAAATATGCAATTGAAATTGCATGAATCATGGATTCATGAAATGGATATTGATATTGAAATTGAATTGTGTATCCTAATAAGAAAAGCTATTGAATAGCAATCATGAGATCGAAATAATATGATATGAGAATTAAAAGTGTTATGAATGGTATATTTATGAAATTATATCTAAAATACTCGGTATTGATATATAATTGATATATATCGAAAAGTGTATTGGAAAATGATATTTACATGATATATATATTGAAATGTGAAATGGGAATGATATTTATTTAATATATATTGAAAAGTGACATATAAATATGTGTTTAACTTTAATATGTTGATATAAGAAGATTACGTATATGATGATGAGTATTAAATCTAAGTGTGATATGTCGAGAAAATAAGTTTATCAATATTGAAATTTATATGTAAGATGTGTAAGTATGCTAACTATTGTTGTTGCTTGATGATTAGGCAAGTGCCAAGCTATTGATTGAATAATAGTATATTTATTTATTTAAAGCACTGAAAAGGTAAGTATTTAAGTGAAAGTAAGTTAGTGCTTATGAAAGAATGGTAAGGCTTAAATTATTAAATTTCTTATGAAATGACTTATTATGTGTCCAATATGAAAAATGCTTGGTTAAATGAACTAACTTGTAACTATGGCTGAATGACATGCATATGAAATAAGTGTTGAAGAGTTAAGTTATATAAAATTTTACTAAGCTTGAGGGTATATGTCTATGAGTGATGATATGGATTAGTTCACCTTGTGAATTAGTGAGAACAGTTTATAAGTATTACAGTAACAATAATAGGTTATTTTTTATATGTAAAGTTTTATAATTGAAATAAATTAGTATGATTAAAGATTATACGAGCTTACTAGGCATTCATTGCTTACATGTTTGTTTTATTTATCTATCTTACAGATTATCGGAGCCATATCAGACTATCCATTGGTTCTTTCGGTAATTATGGATAACTTGATTCTGGTTATAATGGCATGTATAGGTTATTTTGATTAAATGTTAGTCTATAGGTGTTATGTAGGTATTAGTCATTTATTTGGTTTGCGTTTTGGTATTGTGGTATTTGCATGATTTGCCTTATAATGTTGATGTGATTGAATAATGAGAGGTAAAATAGTAGTCGAATATGCATAAGAGGTGCCTAAAAGTATAATGATTTTATATGTCTAAATAAAAGTTAATACAAAGAATCATGAAAGAGTAAAATTAGCATTAAAATAGTTTCTGGACAGCAGCAATGGTTCAACGTTGAAAAATCACCAAAAATTATGGAAACCGAATTAGAGGTTTAATAAAATATTAAATTAAATTTTATTGAGTCTAGTTTTTCATAGAAGAAACAAACGGAAACATCATCCAAATCTCGTACTAAGAGATAATTAATTTTTAGCGAAGAAAGGTCGAAGCTGTCAAACAGCAGAACAGGGATAAATTTGAAGATTTTACTGTACTTATTGGCTAAATTATAAATTCTGAAATTTTTGTAGTAGAAAGATATTTGAGTCTAGTTTTAAATACATTAAGCGGATCTTAATTTAGAATTCTGTAGCTCTAGATATAAATAATTTAGTGACTACAACTCAAGTGGACAGATTTGATATGAACATAAGTAAATAGTGGACTTATCTGTAATTTTTCTGTAAACTCCGGTAATATCCCGTAAGCCTGTCCCGGCGGCGGATGTGAGTTAGGGGTGTTACATCCATACATTGCAAGTCAGCAGCAGAACAAACTAAAGAGGCATGAATCAACACATTCTTGAGTAATCAATACATACCTTAGCATTTTGAAGAATGCAAATTCAAACTTTAAAGATATTGTTGTTAAAAGAGTCAATCACGAATCTCAAACATAGATATTATTAAAAATATAAAACAAAGATAATAATATATAAGCCCTTCTCGTCATGTCACCAATTAAATTTGTCAACTTTCAAATCAAACCTTTTCTTTTTGAAAGAGAATTACAAATCGACTTGAGAGGTTCTATTATAAGGACCTAATCAAATTAAATCTTCTATTATTAAATGAATCGATTTAGTTTTACTATTAAAAACAATTAAATAAGACCAAATTGGAATGAAGTTAACATTCACGATTTAAAAAACATAATTTACCATTAATAAAGTTAATATTTTTAAAGTTTTGTCGCTTTTTAAATGAAATCTTTGTTTGGATTTAAACTGCAATTAAAAAAAATAATCAAGACATTTTGTATACAATAAATGTTAAATTTCTGATAATTTACACTTATTTGATTATTTTTAATAATATAAAGATTAAATTAATTCATTTAATAATAAAAACTAATTTAATCAAACCCCTATAATCTAAAATTCACACAAAACAATAGTATACATTTAATTGTGCATAATAATCTCAAACCTAAAAACTCAACCAAATCATCCGTCTCTGCCAGCTTTGCCAAAGTCTCAATCCTAATAATAATAATAATAATAATAACAAACCAAAAGTAAATCAAATTGCAAATCAAGCCCTAAAGTTAGAATGTTAATAATTAAATCAGAAATGAAGGGGCAATAATCTGATTCAAGATCCAACCAATTGCTCTAATTTGAGAGTAAATGAATGGGGCTTAATGAAATCCCAAGACAGAACATAATTAACAGTTTCCTGAATGACAACAATGGTGAAATCCTAACCCTAGCCTACCATTCAATAACAGGTTCATTACAATGTTAAAATTACAGTTTTCCCTTCCTTCTAAATTTATCATCTACCTTTCTTCCCAGAATGCCCAGTTTTCCGTTTATGACGACTGAAATCCGACACAAAACGAAATGTCTGGCCACAGCCTTCCTCACCGCATACGTAAGGACGAGCACCTGTGTGAACCCTGATATGTTCGGTTCGTGCCCATGCCCACTTGAATGTCATCTTACAGCCCTTCCATGGGCATTTAAGAGGTCGGTCATCTAAATGAACTCGACGATGCTGAACCAGATATTTGTGGGAGAAGAACTTCTTCCCGCACCCTTTGACTGGACAAATGTTCCTTTTGTGCAGGAGCAGAGCTTGTTTCGAGCCGAAACTCATCGAACAGCCTTCCATGTCACACTGATATTCCACTTCTTTGTCTCTTACTTTTGCAGAGTTTTGACCAGATAAGGTTTTTGAATTCAAAGCATTCTTCACTTTCTTCTTACCGGCTTGCTTCTTCTCTTTTGATTTTGTTCCCGGCTGTTTCGGTGGCTTTCGGGTTCTTTTCCTTAGGCGTGTGCTCGGTCCACCTTCTTCTATCTCATCTTCATCAGATGATGAACTGCAGTGTCTGGCAGTTTGCTTAATTTTGGTGTTCCGATTCTGAGGAGTCTCTTGTTTCACTTGCTCAGAGATAACCTGTTCCGTTGACCGACGTTTCACTTGTTTTACATTCTGAGCGGTTTCTCGCTTCATTTGATATAGTGTCGGGCCTTTCTTTTTTCGGTTTCTAAGGCTCCTATTTGATTGATGAGAACCATCCAACGAATCATCTGAAATTGCATCTTCCCTCTCAAGAATTTCAGGTTGCTTACTTCTCGGAATCCTCCGAGGCTGCCGAAGAGAACTGTTGTCATCTGGAGAATCAGATGAAACTGCATCTTCCGTCTCAATACACTCGGTTAGCTGTCTTCTATGAACCCTCCTCCTTTCAGTAAACTTGGCCGCTTTGCTGCTAAGAATCCTCTGATGCTGCTGTTGAGAATTATCCTCTACTGAATCATCTGAAAAGGAATCATCTCTTTCCATGCACTTCATTTGCTTACCTCTAGGAATCCTCCTAATCTGATACTGAGAATCATCGTCTGATGGATAATCTGACATTGCATCATCTCTCTCGAAAAACTTTGTTTGTTTGCCTTTACGCATTCTTCTATACTGCTTAAGGGAATCATCCGAGACAGCTGTGTTCCTCTTGGATGACTTGATTTGCTTGCCTCTTGGAATCCTCCGATGCAGCTTGTGTGAAATTTCCTCTTGTTCATCATCAGATACACCATTTTCTCCATCCGAAAATTTGGCCTGCAAGCTTCTAGGAGTTCTCCTATACTGCTTAAGAGAACTTTCATTGAGTAAATCACCGGAAACTTCATCATCTTCTTCGATATATTTGTGATGTCTGCCTCTGAGATTGCTCCGTTGCTGCTGATGGGTAAAATCTTCTTCTGCATCCTCTGAGTCTGCATTCTCTCTTTCAATAAATTTAGCCCTTCTATTTCTTGAGAGATTCCAGTGACGCAGAAGAGAATCATCCTCGAGCAAATCACATGAAACTGCCTCTTCTTTCTTGACCAGTCTAGGTTTCTTGCCTCTGAAAACTATCTGTTGCTGCCTAAGAGAACTACCATCCAATGAATCATCCGAAACTGCACCCTCTGACTCAACACGTTTCACTTTCTTGTTCAGTGTGATCTCTGCCCTCGATTTTCTCTTTCTATTAACCACCTTCATTGTTTCAGCTTTCGGAACATTTTCCAGTTTCCTCTCAACATTTTCATCCGAAATTGCCCGAGCATGGAAGCTTCTTTCTTGCTCCTGTTCCTCAGGATCCCTTTGTGCTAAAAAGGGATGAACCTGATTTGACATCCAAACTTTACCGCACCATTTTCCCGCCACTACTTTTCTCGGCTTGCCTGACCTCCTCCCATACACATTCAACTTTTTCGGTGAGCTATCAGAAGAATTTCGACCAAATGCACTGTATATAATCCAATTGTATGGCATCTGTTTACTGTACAATGTAGATCGGCTGAGATTGGCACTATAAAATAGGTTTATACCAAGCTTTACTGCCCAGTCCCCATTCCCAGGTATAGCATCCTCACTATCAAGAGCTGACTGGATCCGTTCTTTGTCATCCTTAGTAGCATCCCCGAATAAGATGTCATTCCAAGGATAATCAATTCCAAGTTCTTCAGCTACCAACTTTGCTTCTGCTTCTATTTTTGGATACTCTGCATTGTTTCATAGATAATATAGTTGTTAAAGATGGAAAAGAAAAGAACCTAAAACAGTTAATGTTTATTCATTTTCCCAGGTCAGAATGTACCTGGATGACAAAGGAGAAATACTTGCACTCCTCCGATTTGGCGAAGTTGCTGTTCTACTTCTACAGCATGCTCAAGACAGAAGACATGCATTCGAGAAGAATCTTCGTCCGTCCTTTGAACACATGGAATATCCACATTTTCCATTGGTAAGACGGCCATGCTAAACCTCATTTTCTCTATGCCATGAGCAGCTCGAGAGTAATTCGGATTAACATGTGATGATGTCATTGGATCTCTAAACTTATCCTCCAAACCATTGGATCTTCTTGAAATAAGATTATCAGTTTTAAACTCAAGATTAGGGCCAAATGTTTCAGGGCTCCCATTCTTGATGTCAAATGGAGATTCCTCCTCAGAATCGAGATTACGACTTGTGTTCACATCACTAGGAGAAAAACCGGAATCTTTATACTGAATTTTCCTTTCTGGTGAAACATTTGTGGGATTTGTCTCATCATGAAAGATAGTAGCATTTGGTTCAGGACACTCTTCTTCAGAATCAGATGAATTTCCATATGTTGAAGCCAATAGACCAAGAGCAGAACTCTCTCCCCGTTTTTCAGTATCTTCCAGCACCTGGTTACTCTGATCTTCAGTCCGAAACTTGGAGTCAACAGGCTGAACAGAGACATCATATAAAGAATTTGGAGCACTTTTATTCATTCTCCCTGTAATAGAAAGAAAAAAAAAAAAAGGCTAATGATGTTTCCAGAGCAAATAAAATATTAATTCCAGAAGCTCGGATAAGAATCCTCATCTATAGATAAGCATATGATCGATCAAGATATCATACAGTATACATAGTTTAACTCAAACATGAAAGCTATCACATTCTATTCAGATGTAAGTATATGAGCAACTGTTCATTTCACTGGCCCCAAACAAAAGCCAATTGCCATGAGAGTAACATAAAACAGAAGCATCAATTTGAATTAACATATTTGAGTTATCATCCCTATCACTCGTTGAATATGACATCTTGTACGAAGCCAATGGCCTTCAGCCAAATTCGGAGATAGTCTACTTACCAGACTGCTTATATGCATCGTAAAGACAAAGCTATTGTTCATCAAGCACAAGTAAAACGTTAAACAAAACAATAAATATATATATGTAAAAATATATTTACTTCCACTAGCATGTAAATCACATGAAGGTCGGCTAATAAGAGAAAGTTTCCATATTTAACCTACTTGAACAAGGATTTTGCTCGGAAGTGATTGCATCCCCATGGGCAGCATTGAACCCATCATGGGTTACTCCAGAACCAACGGTCCAATCATTAAAAAAGCTACAATCAGCTGACATGAGGTATCTAGCCGCTTGATCGGTTGGCTGAAGAACAGCAACACAAGCAAAGCACAATATTCCGCATGTGACGCATGAAAACAGCCTCTGATCGGGCAATGCATCACCTAGAATGGCACTGTCTCTTTCCCTGATTGTGTTCGAAGTCTGCGATGGAAATCTACATGAATAATCATTTCCACTAAATGAAGAATCTCGGTTACCTTCATACATAGAAGCAAAATTTCCTTTCACTGAATAGAAACCTTTTATTCCCTTGATTTCTTCGTTCACACCTATGACGGTCTCATCAGAACCTACGTCTTTTGATGATTTGATTATATCCTTGTATAAACTGAGTGACATCCTTGGGTTTATTCTTGATTGGCATCGTAAATCAGAACAAAGAGAAATGTCAGCTGAACTTTTGGGAAGTAATACCACTGAAGATCCTTTTCCGAGAATATGAAGTAAGTTATTGTTCTGTATTAGATTCTGCACAAATAATTCTTTAACCAAGTTTTCTCCTTCGCTTTTTCTCTTATCTTTTAGTCGAGAACTCTTAGGTTTAGCACTGATGCTCAAAGGTATCCTGCAAAGACAAACTTAACAATAATAAGGAAAAGGTGCATAATATAAGTTATTGCTCTTTAATTTATTGTACTTCAAGCATCCTACAAGCAACTTTGGGTATAAATTTTGAACTTTCCAATAGATATTCGCAGATTTTTTCCCCTTTACAATGTCCAGTCATTAACTTCATAACAACAAGAAATAAAAACTAAAGGGATATGTTTCTTAGACTCTTCAGAATTATAATGCTAAGTTACTCAGACTCGAGTGTATTGGATATCGGTATGGTTTGATTTTTCCAAGTTTCTCCATGTATTGGGAGGATATCATATCCCCATATCCATATATTGGACACGGATTCTTCAAGAAATGTGAGTATGCGGCACAGTTAAATCTAATGTACCAACATTGACCACATATACGACATAATGGCATCACATTGTGACTGTCTACGTATTGCTAGGAAAAACTAGCAAAAAGTCAAAGATACCCATCTCTGGCATTCTAGACCAAGTAAAAGCAACAAAGGAGCAGGAAAAAACATTGAAAAAAGGCAACAAATTCTGGTCACAACTAACGGCAAGAAATGAGCAATTACTCGATTAAATTTCATATGCATATTCAAATGAGTTGCGCTAACATTCACAGTAAGAGCAGCAAACTACAAGAGTTCCAGCCATATTTGATAGAGAATGAAGATACTGCTTTTACCAGACACATGACTCATACCTTGAACATAATTCAAGTGCAAGATCGTAAAGTAACTGGAAATGAGAGACCATCGGAGGGTAATTGATAGAAGCTCTTCGAATAGCAGCATCTCTGGCCACTCTCAACCATTCCGGAG
Source organism: Gossypium australe (assembly GCA_005393395.2). Classification (NCBI taxonomy): domain Eukaryota; kingdom Viridiplantae; phylum Streptophyta; class Magnoliopsida; order Malvales; family Malvaceae; genus Gossypium; species Gossypium australe. Next base: position 106,700,781 of record CM016620.1, on the reverse strand, counting down.
TTGCAATATTAGCCGCCTCGCCAAAGTTAAAACCTAATGGCAAAACACATATGGATGAAATTAGCGCCCTCCTAAAATCATAACTAATAGAAATTGGAAGGAATCTCACCATGACTGAACCCTGAATGATAAGCTCTCGGGAAAGTAACAACAAATTCCCCAGCATTTTGCACTAACCTGATTTCAGAATACTGTTAATGTCAGAAAGTGATAGATAACCATCCCTCACCATGACACTATGATAATAAATAGAAGTTTAAAGAATTTCAAAGAAACTTCTCAATATATCATCTTTGCTAAAAAAAGGAGAAATGGATGGGCCATAAGTTTAATTAAAAGAACAAAAAATAGTATTAAAATACTTATAGCACGAAAGAAAAATGAAAAGCAAGACAAGAAACGTGCAATGTAGCAGATCATAAGTGGTAATTTAGGATTTTTATTGAACCTGAGATCACTCGAGAGTGCAAAAGAATATGAGGTAAACTTACCTGCAGCATGGTATCCCAGCATGAAGAAATACTTCAGGAGACATCACTGTAGTCTTCTCACCAAGAGTAGAAAAGGTAACTAATACATGAAAAATCAGAGTAAAATTTGCTGAATTGAAATATTTGGAAAAAGATACAATATCAACACCATCACTTAAATATGAGAGATCCAATTGCTTTTCTAGTTAAACCAGAACATCACAAAGAAATTTCATGGAATAAAATTAAATTGATCCAAAATGGCAATTCAAAAACCATTGATACACTAGAAAGTCAATTAGTACTATTCTAATCATACGCCACACTACATCAAAGGGTATAAAAGGATAAGAATAATACGAAATACTTGCATAAGCACAATCTACATTAAATATAAGAAAAAAATTTCATGGATGATATTGATTAGTCAAGCGATCTAGAAATGTAAAATCCTAAAACCCAACACTTAAATTAACAGAAATTGAAGAGTAAATGTTAACTCGTGGTTATACATAACATAACACAATGAAAATTATACCATAGAATGTAGATTCAATCTAACAAAAACGGTATACATGTGCAACAGCATAGCCTCACTAAACACAGCTAACCGGTAACTAAAGCCCCTTAAAAGGCCCCATTGACACCATTCAGGAAGAAGTCAAACACGAGCACCTAGTCTATCAAGTTAATTCTTCCATCGCTCAAACCAGTCAATCTCACCGATGTTATCCATATGGCTACTAGTTACATATGCAGAGTCAACACAGTATTTCACAAGCAAAGAAACAGAGGAAACACAATTAATAGTTTACTAAACTCACCAAGAGGTTTAACTCCCCTCCACTGACACACGACGCTAACCGATAACTAAAACCCCTTAAAAGGCTCCATTGACACCGTTGAACAAGAAGTCAAATTCAAGCACCTAGTCTCTAAAGTCAATTCTTCCTTTGCTCAAACTAGTCAATCTCACCAATGTTATCCTACATGGGCTACAACTTAAATATGCAAAGTCAACACAAAGTATTTCACATATAGTTAGCAAAGAAACAAAGGAAACACAATTACAAGTTCACAGAACTCACCAAGAGGATTGAACTCTCCTCCAATTGACACACAATGCTAACTGATAACAAAAACCCCCTTAAAAGGCTCCTTTGACACTGTTCAAAAATAAGTCAAATTCGAGCATCCAGTCTATTGAGTTAATTCTTCCTTTTCTCAAACTAGTCAATCTCATCAAAGTATCCTATATAAGCAGCTACGACCATATGCAAAGTCAACAGAAAGTATTTCCCATTCAGTTAGGGAAGAAACAGAGGAAACACAATTAACAGTTCACTAAACTCAGTGAGAAGATTGAACTCCCCTCCATTGACACACAAAGTATTTCACATATAGTTAGCAAAGAGACAAAAGAAAACTAGTTCACAAAACTCACCAAGAGGATTGAACTCCCCTCCAATTGACACACAATGCTAACAGATAACTAAAACCCTTAAAAACCTCCATTGAGACTGCTCAACAAGAAGTCAAATTTGAGCACCTAGTCTATTAAGTTAAGTCTTCCTTTGCTCAAACTAGTCAATCTCATCAACATATCCCAGATAAGCTACTACTTCCGTATGCATAGTCAACAGAAAGAATTTCCCATTTAGTTAGTGAAGAAACAGGGGAACCACAATTAACAGTTCACTGAACTCACCAAGATGATTGAACTCCCCTCCATTGACACAGCACTAATCCATAATTAAAACCCCTTAAAAATCTCCATTGACACTTCTCAACAAGAAGTCAAATTGGAGCACATAGTCTACTAAGTTAATTCTTCCATTGCTCAAACTAGTCAATCACACCAAAATGCCAAATTATCCTACATGGACTACTTACACATGCAGAGTAAACACAGTATTTCACACACAACTAGCAGAGAAACAGAGGTAACATAATTAATAGTTCACTAAACTCACCAAGAGGATTGAACACCCCTCCATTGACACAAAATGCTAACCGATAATTAAAACCCATTAAAAGGTGCCATGGACACCGTTCAAGAATAAGTCAAATTCAAGCACCTAGTGGTCCTAGTCTACTAAGTTTTTCCTTTGCTCAAACTGGTCAATCACATCAATGGGTTAATCCTATATGGGTTACTACTTACATATACAGAGCCAACACCAAGTATTTCACACGCAGCTAGTGAAGAAACAGAGAAAACACGATTAGTAATTCACTAAACTCGCCAAGAGGACTGAACTCCCCTCCATTGACACATAGTGCTAACTGATAATTAAAACATCTTATAGGCGCCATTGACACCATTCAAGAAGAAGTCAATTTCAAGCACCAGCTGGTCCTAGTCTATTAAGGTTTTGATTTGCTCAAACAAGTCGACCACACCAATGGGTTAATCTTAAATGAAGTATTACTTACACATGCAGAGTCCATACAAAATATTTCACATATAGCTAGCTAAGAAACAGAGGAAACACAATCAATAGTTCACTAAAACTCACCAAGAGGATTGAACTCTCCTCCATAGCCATCAAGCCTGACGACCTCCTCAAAAGCAACCGCAGCGTCCCTCGGCACACCATACCAAGTCTTCCCTGCACCCATATGCAAATAATTCAAGCTATGCAAGTCATGATCCTCAACATGCCAAGCGAACCAACTGAACAACATTGCAATGTACACCATAGGGGAAGTAACCCCCGGAATCTCCTCCTTCATGAACCTTAACAATGACCCTTTAGCCCTCGAAACAGCTCTCATATTCCAAGGTGTTTCTCCTACTGTAACCCCTTCCCCTGCTTCTTTCCCTCCTCCACTACTCTTCTTTGGGTTCAATGGCACAAAAGCTGAACCAGGCATGTCATTAGCATACTCAACCATTGCAGGTTTATCAACCGTTGCTTTCCAAAAAAGGGTTTCAACTTCTAAAGCTGAAAGGGTACCCTTCTTGCTGTATTTTTTCAAGTAATTCCTTTCGAAACTTTTGGCTTTAGCTTCGAATTCTTGGAAAGTATAGTACTCCCCACTTTGCCATACCGGTTTCTGAACAGGTCGGGGCTTTCTGGGGCAAAACCCGATCTGTTGTTGACGAGTAGTGAATGTGGGTGTTGGCTTCAAATCGGAGCTTGCATTAGCTTCAGCACGAACCAAAAGGGAACGATTGAGGTTCCCAATTGCTGTCTTTTTAGAAGCAGGTGGTACTGGCGGTATGATTTTGCAGATTCCATACTGGGAAGCCTCTTTTTCGATCTTGAAAATGTATGCAATTGGATCTTGAAACTCTGCTAAAGTAGGCCTGTACTCTGGAGCTAAAGGCATGGATTTCAGCCATGAAAACGCTTCTTGACTTTGCTCCAATGAATGGTGACTTGAACAAGCCATGAAAAAAAATTGTGGGTAAGGTTTGGGTAATCATTGAAAAAAGTTCATATTGTAAAAAGAGCTAAAAAAAAAAGAACAAAACAAAAAAAAGTTTTGAAGATTCTTCTAAGCTTCCATTTTCTTTATTTTTATACTCTGAAAATTGGGTTTTCTTTGCTTTTTCTTTTTCCTCTGTTTTTTTTTTTTCTCTTTAGCAAAATACAGAGTAAAAGAGTGAAAAATATTAAAATGTTTATTTTATGAATAACAGAGGAAGGGGCAGAGACAAACTACGGGGGAATTGGATGGGTTTTATTCTGGGTTTGGAAGAAAGTTATGAAAATGACAGCCATTTTTATTTTATTTACTTTCCTACCACTGTCTCTTTTACTTTATTTTTTTATTCCGGATAATCTAACAATAATTTTTTGGGGGGCTGTGTGAGCTGATTAAACTTTCCATTAATTAGATTATGTGAAAAGAAATATATTTTAGGCTTGTATGTAAAAAAAAATTAAAAATTTAATTAAGTATTTTCATTAAATTTCTATCTAATTAAGTTTTTTTCATTAATTAAAATAATTAATTAAATCCCTCTGTTAATAGTTTCCGTCATTGATCACACCGATTGTTAAAATTTATTAAAATAAAATGACATACCAATTAGATAATAACACATGATAACTTCTGATTTAATATAATTTTTTTATAAAAAATATTAAAGAATCTTAAAGAATTATTAAAAATCAGAAAATATCAAAAAATATTAAATATTAAAAAATACTAAAATAAATAAAAATTATAAAATTATAAAATATTACAATAATATAGAGGTGGATTTACGGGCTGGCCCTAATAACCCCTACAAAAGATAAATTTTTATTTAATTTTTTAAAAATTATAAAAATAGACAATTTAATTTCGACCTCCTAAAAGTTTTTCTAACTTTGCCGACGAATAATATAATAATATTTAATAAATTATATTTTTATAAAATGAATCAAATATACTTAAAATATTTAAAATTTTATAAAAACGTATTAAAAATTCTATAAAAATAAAATATTTAAATGATATAAACTTATAAAATTATTAAAAAATCATAAAAATTTGAACAGGACCAGATCAGTCGGTTGGACTAGTTAGACCGAAATCGACAAGAGTATCGGTTTGAAAAAAAAAAGACATTAGATCGTTGACTTGAGAATCGGATGGTTGAACCGATTTTTATTTTTTTAATATTTTATTTAATTGAACTGGACGAACTAGTCGAACTAAAAAATTGATGCCCTGATCGGTGGTCTCTAAAAATCCAGGACAGAATATTTTGACATATGCTATAGTTGAATAATGAAATTTTGGTTTGATAAAAAATATTAAAATAATAAAAACTTTATTTGCTTAATTCCAAGTCAACTAGTCAAATGGCTTTCTCCGAACAAGTACCATTGTCGATTTCGTGCTAACCTGTTCAACTGACTGATCCAATCCAATTCAATTTTTTATTTTTATTTTTTTATAATTTTATATAAGTTGAATGTTTTTAATAATTTTACAAGTTTTTTATTATTTTGTAAGAATTCTAATATGTTTTTTTATAAAAATTTAAATATTTTAAAATTAATTTTATATTTTTTTATAATTTATAATAATTTATTTGTATTTTATAATGTTTATAAGTTTTTATATTTTTTTTCTTATTTTATAATTTTTTAATAGTTTTATAGGAAAATATTAGATTAAACCATAAACTACCATATATCACAATTTAATTGGCTCATCAATTTTGTTAATGGTCAACGTGGAAAATGTAAATGGGGTGACTTAATTTATTATTTTAGTTAAGGGCAAAGACTTAATTGCGTGCAAATTTAATATAATAGATTAATTAATTTTTTTTTGTATTTTCTTAATGACTTTTTCGACATAGAAACCTTTATATTAAGAATATATTTATAAAAACATTATTTGATAAATAAATTGGTGAGGGTTAATATATATGGAAATATATGAACTTGGCAACTTATACCTACTTGATACCTAAACTTCTTTTTGGATCTAACTAGTACCTAAACTTGAAAACCATAAGTTAATTTGGTACTTTTTAGATACTTGACTAACATTATTAAAAAAAACTAATATGGCGCTATAAACTAATAGCATGATAACACGTGACAAAAATTTTAAATAAAATTTAATTTTTTATTTTATTTGTCACATGTTAAACTGTGAGGCCGCCATGTGCAGCCATTCTATTGGTTATCTATATCACGTTAGTGTATTTTAACAGTGTTAGTCATGTGCTTAAAAAAAGTACCAAGTTGGCTTACAGTTTCCAAGCTTAAGTATCAATTAAGCCCAAACAAAAGTTTAGATACCAAATAGGTACAAGTTGCCAAGTTCAGGTATCTCCATGTATATTAACCCAATTGGTGTAGTATTTTTTGGGCTAAAAGTATCATGGAGGATCTTGTATTAAGTGACAAATTGTATTTTGTCCTCTTTACTCAAAAAATGGGTATATTAGTTATTGTATATTAGATCAATAAAAATGAATAAAAATTTTAACAGAAGAATCAGTTTACTCTTTGATATAACATATAATCATTGATTTGCCCATTTTTTAGTAAAATGAACAAAATGTAATTTGATTATTAGTATAAAGGCCTCTATAATACTTTTACTGTATTTTTTGAGTTAATTATGTCTACTTCTATTTATAACCCCTCTTTAATCCTTAAATCGAATAAACAACATGCTTAAATATGCTTAAAATCCACTTTCTCATAATAACTAGTTGAGCTAAGGCTCAATCAATAATATTTATTTTTTCCTTAAATTGTGGTTTTTAGATATTTTATTTAAATATTTCATATAAAAATAACAAAAGAAAAAAACACCATTATACTAATATTTATTACATTCTTAAAAATATTTTTTTAAAGTAATTTCCTTGGTCGGATTCATGTCGAGATGACTTATAACAATAAACTCAACAAGAGACTTTATTATATAAGAATATTGTTGATATAGTGTAGACTAAGGGAGAAGGACAATGAGGAGATCATGGCGGTATAGAGGAGGCCGGTTCCCCTAAGGAGGCTAAGAACTGAAACAAGGACAATAGGACAAGCTGATTAATAATAAAATTGCTCAGAATAACTTTAGCTTGTCAGGAAATCGATCCCTTCTTCATCGTTCATTAGGGTATTTATAGGAGAGGCTCACTTGTCCATTAGTGTGGCGTGGCGTGATAACTATTCAATCCCACCAAATGTGTAAAGGATAATTATGAGCATTTATCTTGAGACCTTATCAATATGAGGTTGTTGCGCTTAAGTGGATTCTTTATCATATTAAGATTGCATTCACACATAAAGAGTATTCATACCTAAAAAGTCGGTGGATAACTCCCTTTGAGAGGAATGGGTGGTTTGTCGATTACTTCAGATGAAGTCAACAAGAAAATTAACGATGCGTCAGGTGCTAGCACGTGTCTAAGTGACTGAGAGATATAACAAATATATATATTATCAATACTTGTTAGATTAAATGCTAAAAAAATTGATATCTCTTAAGTAAAGTTTCTGTTTGAGTTTTATGGATACATATTTACCAACTCATATTAACTGGTACAATATATTAATATTTGAAATTAGTTTTTAATTTTTTATCTTCACTTTTTTATTACATTAAAAACAAAGTATAATTATTAAATTCATTTATTTAACTTGGTTAATAAAATTTAAATTTATATTCATATAAACGTATTTATTACATAACTGAGATATATTCCATGTATATTAATATATTTTATTAAAAAATAAAAAATGAAAATTAAATTAAAAATATCACTAAACTATAAAAAAATACACTAAAACATATCAATACCGATATAAGTCAATATCAAAATAAAAACCATACATCAACTTATTGATAATATTAAAAAATTTTCTTAGTAATATGTTTAAATAAATTTTTTCCAAATTTTTATATAAATTTAGTTAGGAAAAATAATGAAAAATTAAATAAATGAATAAATAAATTTTATTTTTACGGTTTTTACTTTTTGATTTTGACTTGACGGTAGTCAAACAGGGTCTAGAAGAAAACAAACCGCATAAGACTTTATTATATATAATTTTTCCTGACGTGCATGGATTTGCGTGTCATACATTCATTGGTTAATTAATTTTGGTTATGTTGTAGCCCGTTGTATCACTTTTTTTTCGTCCAACCAAAATCTGAATGTTCCATTTTCCATTGTTTAAATTTAATTTTTTGGGTGCAGATTTATTTATTTTTGGTCATTTGGGTAAACTATTTAATTAGTCACTAAATTTTTAATATTTTTTATTTTGGTCACTCAGCTTTGGGCATTTCCAATTTAATCACTAAAGTATCTTAATTAAGTTTTTTTAGTCATAATCTCATTATAGATTCTGATTATATCTGCTCTCTTTGATATAATGTATATAACTATTCATAGCCCTTCTCCAACCTATAAATAGGAGAATAATGCGATTCAGCGCACTCGAACTCATATCCTCCTGCATTGACAACAATATACATACTAATAGAACTAAGACTTAATCGGTTAGTCACTAAGACGCTAAGTATAAAACGACATGAATTTAAAACTGCTGACATGAAAGTCAAAATTATTTTATTAGTGCCTCCAGTTTTTCACATTTATTTATTAATTTTTTTATTAATATAAAATATTAAAAAAAAAAACTTTTTTCTCCTCCCCTTCCTTCAAACCCAAACTGCCACCATCATCTTCGTCATCGCCCACCACTCAAGACCTTCCCTCAATCTGTCTCACACTACTCTTGGCCACCAAACATCAAAAAAAACCCATCGACAATAAGCAAAGCAAAAAAAAAAAAAAATCTTTCGAAATATCCTAGAAGAGGTAAAAAAAAAAAGAAGAGATAAGAAAGAGACAGAAAGGAAAAAAAAAAAGAAAGTAGGAAAAGACTTATCTTAGTTTGAGCTCGGGTTCGAAGCTTTAAGTCTCCATTCAATGGTCAAGAGATAGTGTAGATAGAGATCATCATAGTTCGAAATTGAGCCATTTTGACGATTAGATTAATTGTTTACATGGCATACATATGGTAATCTATATGTTTGTCATGTTAGTAAAGTTAACAAATGTTGACTCTCTTTTTTTATCAATTTTAAAGTGATTTAATAAAAAAAAAATGTAAGTTCAAAAGCTAAAAAAATCGAAAAAGAGCTAAAAAAATCATTACACCTTATAAAAATTATAAAAAATTTAATAATGTTAACAACTAAACATAAATATTTAAGTTCGAAAAAACAAAGATGCTAAAATTTTAAAATAAAAAAATGAAAAGTAAATTTCAAATATTAGGAAGTATACAAAACTTTTAAATTTTTATTTTATAATTTAACCTAAAAAATAATAAAATTTTTAATTACCGTGAAAATCATCACTTAGTAAGATTTCTATTTCATCTATTTTAATAAATAAAGTTGTAGAAAGCATATATTTGCAAAAACTAAATAAATTCAACTTTATATTTATAATTTTACAACATCAAATTAAAAAAGATAATTATATTGATCTCATTATTAATATTTTATTTTGTTATTATTATTGAGGTTCATTATATTCTTTAATAAATAAAATGTTTTATGGAGGAATAAAAATATTCTCACGGAAACGGGTTGGCCGACAAGACTGGTAAGTGATATAACACACCCACATGAAAATGTAAATTAAACTAATTGGGTTCGAATCCATAAATTTATTTAAATGAACTTTCAAATATTTAAATAATTATTTAATGTTAAATAAATATTAAATATAATAAAAAATTTATTTAACTAAAATGTTAAAAAGTTAAAAAAAAAAACCAATTAATAAATAAGAACACATTCCAACTAATTCCCCAAAAATATCAATTTGTATCAAATCCGAATTAGTAACTAATCCCAACATTGAAGTATTGAACAAACTCATACAAGTAAAAAATCTCAAATATCCTTCATCATAAGACATATAATTGTCACTATAAATAAGAACAAAAATTTCAACAGTAGTAATTATTATTGACATAATAAAGGTAAGTGAATCAATAAAGTAGTTAAACTCGAAAGAAAAAGCATTATTGATGGTCCAAGACCATACATATTGATAGATAGAACTTCCATTTATTTGTTGAGAATAGATAGCTTGAGCAAAATATCAATTGTATCAAATCCGAATTAGTAACTAATCCCAACATTGAAGTATTGAACAAACTCATACAAGTAAAAAATCTCAATATCCTTCATCATAAGACTATAATTGTCAATAATAAGAACAAAAATTTCAACAGTAGTAATTATTATTGACATAATAAGGTAAGTGAATCAATAAAGTAGTTAAACTCGAAAGAAAAAGCATTATTGATGGTCCAAGACCATACATATTGATAGATAGAACTTCCATTTATTTGTTGAGAATAGATAGCTTGAGCAAAAAAATTCATAACTATACTTAACAATAAAATATTGAGAAAAGCTCACATATGACGAAGATTTTTTGTTGCCGTCGGAAAAAGTAGGAGTCCCATTCCTATTAAAAGATCGAGACTCGCTATAATAATCTTATTTGTTTGTTAAAATTTTAACTGTTATAGAGAGATATCGTTGTAAGCTTACCATAAAATTTATAGCGTGAATTTTTATCAAATAAAGAAAGTGAAGATTATGTTTAAAAAAAAAAGAAATTGGGAATCAAATCTAACAAAATTAAATGGCGTATAACATGTGCATGTATTATTCCTTTAATGAATATTTTATTTTACATTTTTTCACATGATTAATTATAAAGTTCATAAATCTAATAAGTTCAATTAACCAATGAATTATCAAATTAAATTAATCAATTTATAATGAGTTATTAAGTTCAAGTAATCAATTTATAAGTTTATGATGTTGCAAATCTATAGTATTCCAAATTCATAGTAGAATATTTAATTATAGAACTTAATAGTTTATTGAATTAATATCTTTAATTTCACTCATTGAAGGTTATTTTCATTTAATAAAATATGGTTAATAAATTTCTTCACGTGAAATTTAAGCATTTTATTGAAATGATATTTTCATTAAAATCATTTTATTTAATAAATGATAATTAATAGGCTTACTTATATAAGATAAATATAATTTTACTTGAAAATTTAGATCATATGTTGTTAGAGAGAACTAGTTTAATAAAGAACGTACTTCATAACTATGAATGTTGTTGTTATAAACGATTAAAATAAAATATAAAAAATCAATTCTTCTAGAAACTTAGTTGTTATAGCGAAATATTGTTATAACAAGTGGCTTTATAGAGAAGGCTAACTGTATATACTAAATCTATTTTGAACTAGTGTTATTAATGGATGAGTTCATAGCGTACTAAAAGCAGACAAGCCAACGATTCTTATTCAACAACCAATTTGTTTTTTTGGAAATCAATTTCTCTCTTTCTTTAGTGTTAAAATCGATTAAGTTGATGTAATCCTACATAATGAGAATTAGTGGTGATTCTTTATTGATTAAAAGGATATGATAAGATTGGAAAAAGGACTTATGGAATGACTTAGAAAGTGTTTTAGAGCAGGAACAAAGATTTTGGCAGTAAAATGGAGGCATGAGTGGATAATTAATGGGAAAGAAACGCGAAGATAGCAATGATTAAAAGAAGATGCAAAAACCACATCAATATCATCCAAGGCAATCAAGGTAACATAATCATCGATCATGTTGAAATTGAGGAACATTTTATTCAACATTTTTGGTTATGAAGACAATAGATGAAAAGATTCCTTTAAAATGTGTTAGATTAAGTAACTCGAATCCTTATTTAAATAAAATATAGTGGTAAAATAAAATAAAAGTAAAATCCATATAGAACTATACTTCTTTATTTTATTTAGAATAAGGCTTTTTAAACCTTATTAAACTACATCTATTTATTGAGTAGAATAAGGTGTTTCAATTTTACTACACTCCTATTAAAATATGGCTTTACAAGCCTATAAATAGACATAGTCTATTCCTCTTGTAATTATTCGAATTCGACATAGTGAATTTTCTTCTCTTCTGCCCGTGGTTTTTTCCTAAAAGGGTTTCTACGTAAAATCTGTTTGTTCTTTATTTTATTTCTCTTTTTTTTTGCGATATATTGTCATTACCGACATTCTATTTTATTTTCACAAATTCGTATCAGAGCTTCTAGGTTGTTCATTTCAATCACGGTAATAACGTCTTTGAAGTATGAAATTCCACTGTTCAATCGTGATACCAGATTTGCGTTGTGGCAGATTAAGATGCAAGCAGTTCTTACGCAGATGGATCTGGAGGATTCCTTGCTAGCGATAGATAAGATGCCTTCGACATTAACAGATGAAGAGAAGAAGCGTAAGGGTCGAAAGACGTTAACACAATTACATCTGCATTTGTCTAATGAAATTTTGCGGGATGTGATGAAGGAGAAGACCGCCGCTGCATTATGGAAGAGGCTGGAACAAATATGTATGTCGAAAACTCTAACAAGCAAGTTGCATATGAAGCAGCGTCTTTATGCTCATCGTTTAGAGGAATGTGCATCTGTACACGCGAACACTTAACAGTGTTTAAAGAAATTCTCTTAAACTTGGAGGCCATAAAGGTTCAGTATGATAATGACGATCTAAGGTTGATTCTACTTTGTTTGTTGCCCCCGTCTTATTCAACCTTTAGAAACACGATTTTATATAGTTGCGAGTCTCTTAGTTGATGAGGTTTATGATTTTTTGACCTTGTATGATAAAATGAAGCATCTTGTGGTTAAACCCGACTCTCAAGGAGAAGGTCTCATTGTTCGTGGGAGATAAGATCGGAATGCTGATGATGATTCGTGGAAGGACACAGGAATTAAATCCTCGCGGTACATCTAAGGGTAGATCGAAGTCTTCAAATAGAGGTAAAACTTGTAACTTCTGCAAGAAGAAATGACACATTAAATCTGAGTGCTATAAGCTACAAAACAAGATTAAAAGGGAGGCTGCGAATCAAAAAGAGAAAACAACCAGAAAATTCCTATGAAGCTAATGTTGTAGAAGGCTACAGCGATGGTAAACTTCTAGTCGCTTCTGTCAACAATTCTAAAGTGAGCGAGGAGTGGATACTTGATTCAGGCTGCACCTTCCACATGAGTCCCAATCAGGATTAGTTTATAACTTACGAAACAGTGTCTGAAGGTGTTGTTTTGTTCCCATGCTTCATGGAAAATCGCAGGTGTTGGAACAATTAAAGTTAAGATGTTTGATGGAATTGTCATAATACTTAGTGACGTACGACATGTTTTAATTTTGTTGAGTACTCTTGATTCAAAAGGGTACAAATACATAGCTAAAAGTGGGGTTTTAAAGATTTCCAAATGTTCCCTTGTTGTGATGAAAGGGCAGAGAAAGACTGCCAAGTTATATGTTTTGTAGTGTTCTACTGTTACTGGTGATGCAACTGTCGCTTCCTCTTCCTTGTCAGATGATGATATTACTAAACTTTGGCATATGCGCCTAGGGCATATGAGTGAGAATGGCATGGCAAAATTGAGCAAAATATGACTTCTTGATGGGTAAGGAATTTACAAACTGAAGTTCTGTGAGCATTGTATTTTTTGGGAAGCAAAAGAGAGTTCGATTCACCAGAGGAATCCATAACACGAAGGGAACGTTGGAGTATATTAATTCTGATCTGTGGGGGCCATCCAGAGTGCCTTCGAGAGGTGGAGCTAATTATATGCTAACTTTTATTGATGATTTTTCTAGAAAAGTTTGGGAGTTCTTTTTGAAGCAGAAAGCGATGCGTTTTCCGCATTTAAGTCTTGAAAAATTATGATTGAAAAACTGACGGGAAAACAAATAAAATACCTCCGTACATACAATGGCTTAGAGTTTTATTCTGATGAGTTTAATAGACTGTGCAAGTCAGAAGGGATCGTGAAACACTTGACAGTTCGTCATACTCCACAGGAAAAATGCGTTGCAGAACGAATGAACAGAACGATCATGAGAAGGTTCGATGTATGTTTGCCAAATGCCAACTTACCAAAGTCGTTTTGGGCAGAAGCAGCCTCTACTGCATGTTTTTTGATCAACGATCTCCATCCGTTGCCATTGAGAAAAAGACTCCATAAGAGGTATGGTCTGGTAATCCTGCTAATTATTTTGATTTAAAGATCTTTGGGTGTCCTGCGTATGCTCATGTTGACAATGGAAAATTGGAACCAATATCCATTAAATGTGTTTTTCTTGGTTATAAAGCTGGTGTAAAAGGGTATAAGTTATGGTGTCCTGAAAATAAAAAAGTTGTGGTTAGCATAGATGTTGTTTTTGATGAAACTGCTATGCTACCTAACTTATCTCTTAAAGACTCTTTTAATAAAAAAAAAATCAAAAGCAGGTGGAGCATCAGATTAATACAGAGTTAACTCCTCAAGCCAGTACAAAAATTGAGAATAGAGTTACTTCTTCCCCACAATACTCTATCACAAAAAATAGAATTAGAAGAGAAATTAAACCTCCAAAAAAGTATGCCGAGGTTAATCTAGTTGCTTATGCTTTAAATGTGGCTGAAGATATAGATGCAAACCAAGAGCCATCTAATTATTCTAAGACGGTTAGCTATGAAGACTCAGAAAAGTGGATGTTTGCTATGCAAGAAGAGATAGAATCACTCCACAAAAATAGAACATGGGATCTTGTGAAACTTCCTAAAGGTAAAAAGGTTGTTCGTTGTAAATGGGTGTTTAAAAAGAAAGAAGGGACTCCAAGAGTTGAAGAACCCAGATATAAAGCAAAAGCTTGTTGTAAGGGGTTATAGTCAAATTCCAAGAGTGGACTTCACAGATGTGTTCTCTCCAGTTGTGAAGTATAGTTCGATTCGAGCTTTTCTTGGTATTGTGGCCATGCATGATTTGGAGCTTGAGCAGTTAGATGTAAAAACTGCATTTTTGCATGGAGAACTTGAGGAGGATATTTACATGCAACAACCAGAGGGTTTTACATTCTCAAAAAAAGAGGACTATGTTTGCTTGCTGAAAAAGTCCCTTTACGGTTTGAAACAGTCGCCAAGACAGTGGTACAAGAGGTTTGATTCTTTTATGATTTGTCATGATTTCAAAAGAAGTAGTTTTGACAGTTGTGTTTACTTTAAGAAAAACAGTGATGATTCTTTTGTGTATCTACTTTTTTATGTTGATGACATGTTGATTGCAGCAAAAGATAAAGGAGAGATAAGAAAGGTCAAAACCCAACTAAGTGAAGAATTTGAGATGAAAGATTTGGGACCAGCAAAGAAGATACTTAGTATGGAGATTCTCAAAGATAGAAAAGCAAGTAAATTGTACCTAAGTCAGAAGGGGTACATTGAGAAAGTTCTTTGCAGGTTCAATATGCTGAGTGCTAAGCCTGTTAGTACTCCTTTAGCAGCCCATTTCAGACTTTCATCAACTTTGTCTCCATAATCAGATGATGAGATTGAGTACATGTCACATGTTCCATACTCTAGTACAGTGGGATCTCTCATGTATGCTATGATTTGTTCACGTATAGATTTATCATATGCAGTTAGTGCAATTAGTAGATACATAGCGAATCCCGGTAAAGAACATTGGAAAGCAATTCAGTGGATTTTAAGATACTTACGAGGTACTACTGATGTTTGCTTACAGTTTGGAAAAATTAGAGATGGAGTCATTGGGTATGTTGATACTGATTTTGCTGGAGACCTTGATAGAAAAAGATCTCTCACAGGTTATGTCTTTACAATCGGAGGTTGTGCAATCAGTTGGAAAGCCACTTTGCAAACTAAAGTCGCTTTGTCTACCACTGAAGCTGAGTACATGTGATTACTGAGGCTTGTAAAGAAGCTATTTGATTGAAAGGACTCTTTAGTGAACTCAATGGAGACCTTCAAATCAGTACAATGTTTTGTGACAGTTAGAGTGCAATGTTCCTTATAAAAAGATCAAATGTTTCATGATAGAACAAAACACATTGATGTTCGGTATCATTTTGTTCGTGATATTATTGCTCGTGGTGATACTGTTGTGAGCAAAATTAGTACTCATGAAAATCCTGCAGATTTGATAATTAAGTCACTTCCTATAACCAAGTTTGAGCATTGCTGTTTATTGTTGGTGTTGAACCCTTAAGGGGTTTTATGGAAGAGGTGGAGAACTTGTTCGTTGAGAGTTCACAATGAAGAACTTGTTCATTGAGAATTCGTGTTAAGGTGGAGATTGTTAGAATTAAGTGACCCGAATCCTTATTTAAATAAAATACAGTGGTAAAATAAATTAAAAATAAAATTCATATAGAACTACACTTATTTTACTTTATTTTAGAATAATGTTTTTTAAACATTATTAAATTATATCTATTAGAATAAAGTGTTTCAATCTTACTACACTTTTATAGACAAATTGGGACACCATAGGGTTCCTTGTGGAAACAAAGGTAATTTTTTTTTATAAGGGAAGGATGCTGAGAGAACTCAATAAGACATCCATAGTTCTCAAACCGAAGAAGGAGCAAAATGTTACAGCCGGGGATTTCAGACCAATAGTTTGAGCGCAACCATTTAGAAGATCATCTCCAAAATAATGGTAAACAGTTTGAAACCTACTCTTAAAAATCTCATCTCTCATTTTCAAAATGTGTCTGTCAGCTATAGACAAATTCATGTTAATGTAATAGTTGGGGGGAAGATCATGAACACTATATGGAAGAGAAGGATTAGATATGAATAAGGCCTATGACAGGCTGAGTTGGAACTTTGTTTAGGTGGTGTTGGAGAACATGGATTTTAATAGTATATGGATCCATAATATTAATGAATGCTTATCGTCTATAAGCTCTCAATTACTTATCAATGGAGACTAATCGAGACATCTGTTCCCGAAGCGTGGGGTTAAACAAGGTGACCCTCTTTCTCCTTACGTTTTCATTCTATGTCATAATCTTCTTTCATGCGTGTTGATGAGAGCGGAGGAGGAGATAATTCATGGGACAAAGGTGAGTAGAAATAGCATTCCTATTTCTCACCTGTTCATTAAAGAAGATAGTTTCATCTTCTTCAGAGCCAATTTAGAGGAATGCAGGGTTGTCAAAAGGATTGTAGACGACTACTGTCAACTGTCAGGTCAAATCATAAATCTTGATAAATCGAAACTTATGGTCAGTAGGAACTAGTATAATAGATTCAAGAGAATGTTAAGGGAAATTTTGGGATTAAAGGTTCTTATTGAACGAGGTAAATATTTGGAGTAGCGAAACAAGTATAGTGAATACATGGAGGTATGAGCTCGATTGTTCAGAATACAATTGTCAAGAAATACTGTTGCAATATAAACTTTGATAGAACTCAAGTTAAGCCGTTTGATTCGTGGATTTGGAAAAATATTTTACATGGAAATAATCTGTGTAAAAAAGGTCTTGATTAGCAAGTATGGAGTGGGAACAATCTTAAAATTGAAAATGGTGTGTTGGACGAAAAGGATATGCCACAACAGGGAGGCGAAATTGATAGTATGATGTTGATGAACATAATTGCTGGATATTTAATGAAGGGAAGGATTGAACCAGAAGCAAAAACACATAAAAAATTGAGTGAAAACAGGATCATCTACTGTTTCATTAACATGAAAGGTTAATACTAACATTACATGAATCATAAAGTTTAAATAAGCTGAAAATAATAATAAAATAATTACAATTTGACTTAATCTAGCGGCTAGATTCATATAACTTTCTTTTTTATTGGCTGATTTTTGTCTAAATCCAGCTGCCACAATGTCTAATAAAAAAGTTATTATTGTTTCAGTGCAAGTTAGCAACTTGCATATTTGGTGAGTTCATTATTCGCAACTCGCAATTTGCAGTTTACATGGATGATCATTTCGTAACAATGATGAATCAGGATGATAGAAATTGAAATTTAAATCGCATAAACAGTTGCATGAATAGTGAGTCAAGAAAAAACTTAATGCAAAAATCTTTCTCTCTTTGGTGGTAGAGACTTACAAGTACGGAAGTTCACAAATGATGGGGAGTACATTGTGAGTTTAGGATACAAGGCATTATTAAATGATCTGAATATACAAGATCGACAATCCTTTCATTGTGATTGGCCTAAGCAAGATTGGAGCAATTTATGGAAAATCAAAGTACCGTTCAAATCTGTTATTTCTATGGAAGGTGTGCGTTAACGGGTTACCATGCAAAAAAGAGATTGGCAAAAGAATCAATGGGGTGGACATGAACCGTGTCCTTTGCAACTCGAATGAGGAGGATAGTAATCACCTGTTTCTCCACTGCCTTTTTTCAAGAGCTATTTGGTCTGGCTCAAATTTAGATATCAAAACCCATGAAGTTGATGATTATGATGTTAGGTGTTTAATTCTACATAAAACAACTCGTATTTGTAGGCGAAAGAACGCTCAAGAGGTACTACTCGAGGATGAAATCATTCAATCAATGGCGAGTATTTTATAGAACATTTGGCTTCAAAGAAATGAATGTGTATTTAAAGGAACAGGAGCAAGGGTGGACGGTACAATATATAAAGCAATGGAGATAGGACGGTTGTGGAATAAATATATAAAGCAATGGAGATAGGACGGTTGTGGAATAAAGCCTTTTCAAATTATAAAAGTATACAGTCAATAAAGTTTTCATCAAATAGGGAGTTGAGATTAAAAAACATCCACCTAGAGATTATAATTGTATTGGAATAATAGAAGTAAAACAAAGACAAACAGGTATAAGTATTGCATGCTCATTAATTGATAGAATATGCATACACGTCCGATGTTTTGTAGGAATATAAATTATGAAGACAAAATACAAGCACCACTTTTTGCAATAAGGGAAGCCCGCATTCATGCTAAGAAGAGCAGTTGGCTGGTGAGAACGATTGATAAAAATAAACTACTTCAACAAAAACTCGAGGGCTAAAGGATTAAACTAGAGACACGAACCTTTGGTGGAGGATATCAGGAGGCTTGGGAATGTTTACTATAAGGATGAAGAGTCGGGATCGACATCGCATATCAACAAGGAAATATCAAGATATATTAATGTTGTCTTAAATAATAACTTCGTTACAAATAATAGTTTATGAAACGTCAATCAATTGATACATTTTCAGCATCAAACAGTAGCCTTTAAACCTTCAACAAACAAAGGGTCAATTAAATAATATCAGTGATCAAATCAATCAAGCTACTGATTCAATTGATTTATACAGTTTGATTAAATAAATCATCAAAAAGATAAAAAGAATATTTTAAAAAAATAATTCAATTGCCATTACAATCGATTTTTTAACCCAATCCAACAGACTCATATCGCTAGTCTAATACCCTTTTCTCCAAACTGATACCCTGATTAATTGTCGATCTAAAGCAACCATGGTTTCAGCTTTTACCAAAACTCAATATCGTCCCCAACAATTTTTTTTACTTTCTCAATTAAAAGATTAATATGGGAGCATTACATTAATATGGATCCTTTTTGGAAGTACACAACCATCATCCTGACCATCATATGCCATCATAATATGGTGGTAAGTACCAGCACACATATCATATCATATCATTTCCTAACCAACATGCTACACTGTTTAGAATACGAACCTAAAGCTATTTCGATATAGCAGACGGAAAGAACCAACTTTATACAATGGCTAGCTGGGATGTGTGAATCTCCCATCGGATGCCCACTGAAAAAGGAATTAAAAGAAAAAACATGAGGAATTCGAACTTGAAGACGGCTATGAGCAAGGAGAGTACCAGAACAGCAACAGCATGCGCGAGAAATTGTATAGACGGAAACACATCAATATCTCAGGAGGCTGTGGCGATTGGTGGAGCTTCCATTGCGGATGACCCGAAGGATGGGAGAAGCCACCCTTTCTTCTGGGCATACTCCATATAGAAACTGAATTTATCTTTTGCATTTGGAATATCAAGAGCTAGATCATCAAGGCCGTCCTTTACTCGGGTGAAGCCTTTGCTCATTTGATTAATGGTAATTAGCCCTTCGTCAAAACATACCTGTAACAGATCCAGCATCCTATCGTTTTTCTTCTCCATGGCCATCACTAGTGCTTTTTTAACCACTTCGTGGTTAAAGAATGGCATTCCAAGGTCACGGATACATTGGCAAGCTTCAGCTACAACACCTCCACTTTCATATTCCTCGAGGAGCTTCATTATCTTGTCCTTTGCATCTTCTACAGCCCAGCCAGTTCCACCTCCCCAGCATCTGAGGAGCCGCTCACCAGCATGGCGTGCGGTTATAAGTGATCGTGCCATGCGGATAGTCTCACTTCCACTGCAATTTGGTGACAACTTGCTTGCTATCTCATCAAGATTCAACGGGGCCAACACATCATCGATAACAGCTCTCGCCAAGAACAGAGCAAGCTCAGTTGAAGCATCCAAAATATCCAAGGCCGTGTCTTCTGCAGACTCCAGAAGCATGACAAACCCATTCACTATATCTTCGGTTGAAAAGATTTCAATGTGAAGAGCAGAGAGCAAAACCGATGCCATTTCTTTCTCCCTGTTCTTCCTATCTAGGGCAAGAGTGATAAGCTTCTTCAAGAAAATAGGATTAAATTCAGGCAACCCTAGATCTTCAAGACTCCGGATGAGCTCTGGAATATCATCTGAGAGAAAATACTCATGAATTATAGTTACAACCTCCTCCTTGTACCGTCTCAATCTTTTGTCTTCACTTTGACCCTCTCCATCTTCACACGAGGACTTTGTGAATGATGCATCAAGCCATCCTTCAGATATAGCTTTGGGGACAATGGATTGAAACAAGGTTTTCGCAGATGGAATGTCAAGGGCAAGATCATCAAGACTCTCTGCCAACCGAGCAAACCCTTTCACCATTTGACTCGAACTTATCAACCCTTCCTCAGCTGCTTCCTTTAGGAGTTTCAGCATTAACAGTGCATGGTGGGGTGCCGAGAGATAGCTCTTCTCCGCAGTTTGAAGAACCTGATATCCCTTGGAAGATTCAGGAAGTGTCTTCTTTGCCCTTGTGAGGAATGCTGGAGGCAGTATCTCATCAACCACAGCACGAGCTACGAACAGAGCAAGGATATTGACTGCATCCAGTATGTCCACAGCAAGGTCATCCGCAGCATCGAGAAGCATAACAAAACCATCCCTAATCTGGTTTGGGCTGATGACATCAGCATATAATGAAGAAAGCAAAACCGAGGCCATTTCCTTCTCTTTATCATGTCTGTCCATGGCAATGGAGACAAGCCTCTTAATAAAATAAGGATGAAATTCACTTGAGTTAAGATCTTTGAGGTCAGATGCTGCCAATTCCACATCGCCAGTGCTAAAATATTCTTCTATTATCGAGACAACTGCTTTTTTGTACTCATCTAGAGGGTCAGAAATAGTTGAACCAACAAGTTGATATGGTTCCTGGCAAAGACAAGGGTAAATAAATTAAACATCATCAGAATTTATTAACAAATAACTATCAACGGCAGGTACAAGATGGATTAACTCTATGAACAACTGTGGTTTACCAAATAAAGAAATGTAAAAAGCAAGCATGAAAAATACAACAGAGTAAAAGGTACAAATACCTCTCCACTGTCATAGTTAGGATCCTTTCGATCTATATGTGATTCCCTGTCACTATCAAGCAGTTTCCCCCAAGTTCCCTTTCCACCAGCACCATCTGTTTTAACATTATTAAGGAGGATAACAATTAATCAGTAAGAAAAAACATATAAAAACTCCTTGGTGACTCTTCCCACATTTCGGCTAAGTTCTTTGACAAAAATGCAGACGCGAAGCAGCATAGCGCCATAAGTCAATCCAAGCTTACACCATTAAGCTTAAATGAATTACAGGGAGAGAAGAAACCCAAATCATGGGATAATAGAACACAAGATGAAACACTTTTGATTGCTAATGTATAGGTATAAAATCAACAAACAAAATTTGAAACTTCCCCAAACTATTTTCATCTTACTGAGGCCCCAATTTGCTAACTACAATTCCAGCGTAAGTAAACCATATAATAGGAATCATTCTGAATTACTTGCTCAGCAAGTTAAGAAAGGTGCATACCAACCTCTACAAAAATTACAAATATCACACCATCCAGCAGTAACTTCAATAAATCTTTTACGATCAAGTTACACATTTAAGGTGAAATTGATGATGAGTAGTCAATCTTATACGACTTTTTGGTGCTCTGCCATTTTTCCCTCGAACCCTACTTTATTTAGTAAAAGTCAGCTTCACCAGTTACTGATTTGAATGCAACTTATCCCAACAATACAATATGATGAAAGAAAACCTAGGTATACATAAAAGTAATTATAAAACCAAAATGAAATCAAATAGTCAAAGCAGTAAGAAGGCTCACCTTTCTTTACACGGACAAACTTCCCTGAGTGAGACCGACGAACATGCCTCACTCCAACACCACAAGTTGGTGCCTTACCACCAGCAGGATCCTTTAATTGGTGATCGGAAAGCAAAGAAGTAGGGGATTTCGGTGATGATGACAATCTAGGAGATGGTAAAGGAGTCTCCGCATTTTGACTCGCTATTTTCAACACTTCCCTTTGTTCATCAGTAAGAAATCCCTCACCTGATGCCATTTACTCTTCACCAACCTGCAAGTAAATACTCTTAGTTTGCACTGTTTTCGTATGAACCATGTTTAATTGGAATAAACAATTAATTAAAGAAATCTCGAGTAGCAGTGAAAAAAAAAAAACTTCAAAAGCAACTGAGAGAAACCAGTAAAATGCAATACAATCTCGTCAATTAAGTATTACACTGTTTTTGGCTGAACTATGTTAAACTTGAATAAACAGCTAATTAAAGAAATCTTGATTAGCAGTGAACAAAAAGAATCAAAAGCAAAATGCATTTAATCACATATGACTAAGTATTACACTGTTTTCTGTTGAACTAAGGTCAATTGGAATTAACAATTAATTGAAGAAATCTCGAATAGCAGTAAAAGAACTTCAAAAGTAACGGAGAGAAACCAGTAAAATGCAATACAACCTCGTTTACACTGTTTTTGGATGAACTATGTTCAATTCGAATAAACAACTAATTAAAGAAATCTGGATTAGCAGTGCAAAAAAAAAAAAAAAAATCAGCAAAAGCAAAATGCAATAAAATCACATCGACTAAGTATTACACTGTTATCTGATGAACTAAGTTCAATCGGAATAAACAATTAATCAAAGAAATCTTGGATTAGCAGTGAAAAACAATCAAAAGCAAATTAGAAAAAAAAACAGTAAAATACAATACAATCACATCGACTAAGTATTACACTGTTATCTGATGGACTAAGTTCAATTGGAATAAACAACTAATCAAAGAAATTTTGGATTAGCAGTGAAAAACAATCAAAAGCAAATTAGAAAAAGAAAAACAGTAAAATACAATACAATCACATCGACTAAGTATTACACTGTTATCTGATGAACTAAGTTCAATTCGAATAAACAATTAATTAAACAAATCTTGAGTAGCAGTTTAAAAAAAAATAAAAAGCAACTGAGAAAACAAAACAGTAGAATACAATAAAAACTCGTCAACTAAGTAAAGATAAATCGTCTTCTATTAAAAACCGTAACGGTTACACTGAACACTCTACTTTCCTTCATTTTTTCCCACCATTTTTCCGAGCAACCAAACAAGTTAATGGCAAACAAAAACAACAAAAAGCAAAAACTAAAGAGGAAGATAAGAATGAGCAAAAAAAGACCTGATTCCAAAAGAAATGAAGTAAAAGAGACGTAATCCGATCCCTTCTGTTTGTGGCCCGGATCTGAAGCCCAAAACAGGAGTAAACCGGATCTAAGAACCGGAGCTGGGATTCCAGTTCACCAAAACAACGGGCGATGTGAAGAAGAAGGGAAAATGGAGCCCTAGATCAAAGGAAAAGGGTCGTCGGATCCAAGTTTCGGGTCGGAAAATCTGTTAGAAACAGGAAATGGATGAGGGCAGAAAAGAAGGGATCGAAAAAGAAGGGATATAATAATATATATAGGGAGGCTACGGTTATAATTACACGTCATCAATGGCAATGGGATGTTATCGGTTTTTTGGAGTCCACGTGGCATCTTTACTACACGGCACGGACTAAAGCATTCTTCCCTCTCTTAGTGTCTCTAAGGTTCGAGTTGGGTTAATTCATTGGGTTTTCTTTAAATTTTTGAATTATTTGTTGTTGGGCTCGGTTCCATTTTTTTTATATTAGTTTTTATTTTGAAATTTTAAATTTATTTTAACAAAATAAGCTTTGTTTAGAGGTAGGACATTAAAGTGCCTTTAAAATGGTAAATTAAGTAAATTATTAATTTATTTTTTAAAAAAAATTAAAATTATAAGTTAATTTAATGGTAAAATTACTCTTTGATTCTTTAAAGATGAAAATTTTTCAGTTTAGTCCTTTTGAAATTCTAAACTAACAAGCACATTACAAAGAAAAAAAAGTATTTTAACCCTTTTAAATTTTAAATTTTAATTTTGGTCCCTCAAAGATAAACTTTTGGCTTCGTCTATGTTGTTTTATGGTTTTTGTATATTATTTGATAATGTTTCAAAATCTTTTTCATAAATATTTCTAAAAAATAATATTTTTTAAGAAATTTTAAATTATTTTCACTAATTTAAATATAAAATATTTATTTTATATCATAAAAAATTAAATTAATTATAAATTAGAAAAAAAAATTGGTTCAATTTTGGATAACCGCAATTTTTAAACTTGTATTACATAAACTGCCCAAATAAATTGGTTCAAGTAGGTTTTCAATTTTTCGGTTTTTCTTGCTTAGTCTTAGGGTTAACTATTAATTATTTTTGGGTCAAATGATAGGGTATATATTTGAATATTAAAATATATTTCAAGTCTTTGTACACTTCATATATTTTAAATTTAGTCTTTATACTTTTATTTTTAGAAATTTAGTTCTTCTATTTTTGTAACAACCTGGTTTTTAGTGGTGCCGAAAAAGATCGTTTCAGAACCCCATTTCTGTAAACCGAGTCCAAAAATATTAAATATGAATATTTACAGAGCTAGTATAAAATAATATTGATGTTTGGCCCATCAATTTGGCCTATTAATTACTTAATTAAGGTATAAGGATTAAATTGTAAAAATTTAATTATTATAGGTTTTTAATTGACCAAAGGCTTAGAGACTTAAATTGCAATTAGCCAAAGGTTCAAAATGGTAAATAATCCATTTTTGATTAGGAAATAGTGCTTGATGATGGTGTTCTCCATGTTGGAAATTTAAAAGCTTATTATGTTAATTAAGTTTGATTAATTTAATTAATTTAGGTTCATCAATGACTAATAAAAGTATAAAAGACCTATGATAGTGGGATATTCTATCTTCTTCATCTTTTTTTTAACCGGACAAACATAAAAACCTAAGGAAAAACCATTTTTGAAGCTCAAACATTCCACCATCTAATAGGTAAGTAAATTCAAGTCCTTTTCTTTAAATTTTTATGTTTTTGAAGTCATGGGAGCTTGATTTAGCTAGTCCATGTACTAATTTGTAAATCTGTTAAAGTTTTTAAAAGTTGTCATTGTTGATTTCTTGAAGAATTAGGCTTGAAATTGATAGATTTTAAGTTTAAATTACAAAGAGGACTAGATTGTAAAGTTTAATTGTTAGTTTTGTACATAGAGACCAAAGTGAATAAAATTTGAAATTATTGTAAAATTTTGGTATAAATAGAAAGTAAAGGGTCCTTAATTATGTGAAGTCGAATTTTAAACCAATGCTAAAAGTTGAAAGTTATGGCTATATCGAATTTAGGGACTAAAATGAATAAAATGTAAAACTTTAAGGGTATAAAAAATGAAATTATATAGGTTCATTCATGGCATATCATAATATGAAAATTTTAGAATTGATGGATTGTATAAAATGATTATTTAGAGTAAGAACCGGATCAAAGCAGAGTTAATTGAGGAAAAGCTAAAATGATTGATTAGTCCCTAAAGAATTAACTTGTTTGGTTTTCTGATTAGGTAAGTTCATATGATATTTATTTACTTAGGTTGTTATGTATGTTTGATTGTGGATTAATTAATTGTGAATTGATATGAAAGGCTAGAATTGGACTAAAATGAAATGTGGCGCTTATATGTATAAAGATGCTCATATGGACTTAGTAAAAGTTGGGATACAATTGACATGCCAATGGGGTCTTGCGCACACTTGTACGGGATTTATTACAGATGTTACCGGGGTTCAGCATTTGTTGCGGATTCTCAAGTGTATGTGACACAGATTTAACTCAGACGAGTAACTTGATGTGTCGTTATAAAGGTTTAGCCTGGACGGGTAACCTAATATGTATATATATTCAGCTCGGATGAACAACTGGTGTGGTGTAGATACCTGTGTATCCAAGTTCGTTTACTAGGGTTCATCAGGCGATACAATTTATATGAAAATGAGAAATTGAATGGGATGGAATGAACTTGATATCAAATGGAAAAATATTGAATGAATTGAGTATGAAAAATTGATTGGAGTAATGCCTTTGACATGTATGTGATTGTATTATCTCTTGATTGAATGTGTTTTTGAGATTAATTACCTAAAGTGACATGAATTGGCATGTTAAGTAACTGTGGTATCAAATGGTTTTGATTATAAATCAATACTTACAATGTTGGTGTTTTTGATTGCCATGTCTAGCCAATTCTTATGTCAAGCTAAAGTAACTTACAAATGTTAGGTAAGAGTAAGGTAAGTTTTGTATAATACATGTGAACTTACTAAGCATCCTATATGCTTACCTTATTTGTTTTCCCTTCCTTTGTAGAACTCGTCAAGTTAGAACATCTCGAAGCTCACACTATCACCGAATCGATAGTTATGCGATCATTTTGAGTCTAGGGTTGTGGTATGTATATAAGTGTCTTGGTGTATATGATTTTAAATGTTGGTCATAGCATGTGATATATTTAATGCATGATTTGACAATTTGTTGATGCTTTTAGAAAGGAGAAACATGATCCTAATTAAACTTGGTATGTTGAAGTTGGTAGATTGAGATAAGTAAAATAGCTAAGTTGATACCTAGTCGAAATGGTATGTTCGATGTTCATGCTCAAGGCCTATAAGCCTTTGATATGTATAATGTACACAAGTGTATGTAATTAAAATTAAAGTGAAATGGAATGTTTCAATATGGTATTGTATGGGTAAAGATTGGTATTTGAATGACTTTGCTGGTATGCTTTAATGACATTGAATTGTTTAAATCTAATTGATGAATAAGTATTGAATGTCTTGATAATAAGTTGAATTTGAATGTTTGAACTTGTTTGGTATGTGTTGGTATGTTTTGAATCAAGTAGTAGTGATTAATAGATGAACATATTGAAAGGTTTTGTCGGAAACTTTGGTTTAGGTATCAAATTGTACATTTTTGCCAAAAACAAGAACCACATTTCGACGACCAACCTCTCTCATTGCAACGTCGGCTAACAATAAGTGATGTCGTGGCATCAAATGACATGAAGTTGTGATGTGACTTACTGTGTTGGCAACGTCACAATGTGGAAGTGATAAAGTCACGACAACGATCCTAAATTTTCAAGACTTTGCAATTTGGTCTTATTTCATATTCAGATTTACAAAAGAGCTTTTGTAAGCTTGTATAAGACCTAAAAATGGTTATTTAACATAAATTGAATATGATTGATGCTTAATCGCATGTGTGAATGATTAATTATTGTGTATTTGAATGTAGTTGCTTCGGCAACGAATGTAGCATCCTATAGTTCGGACTCAACAATTGAGTCGGGCGAGGGGTGTTACAATTTTTTAAAATTTAATAATTCAAATTCAATTGTTAATGCCTTAAAAGTTACATCATCATTTTAATCAAAATAAAGTATTTGAATTAATCAACGATAAAAAAAAAAACCAACAATACCAATTTATGTCAAACGGTTGAAGTATAAAGATTGAATCTTAAATTTAAGTGTAGCACAATGATCAAAAAGTTGAAATTTCACCATTATTATATAATACAAAATTTAATTGGAGCATAGGAACTAAATTCAAATTCCACCATTTTCCGCAAAAAAAGACAGGTTAATACAATATATCTTTGATGTCACAAATTAATTGGATACTAAGTCAAGTTAATTGGGTGTATTTGATAAACCATTGACAATTTTCATTTTTTCGAAAAAGAAAATTTTCAACATTTAATTTATATATATGTTTAATAACCATAATAAATTTTTAGCTAATTCAAAACTTTTAGCAAAAAAAAAATATAGAGTAAAATAAGTATGTAGATAGCTACTTATCACTTAATGTTGAAAAATTAGTTGATTTTAGTTTTTAAAAATAAATTATTTTTTTATTTTGTTAAAAATGAAAATTTCAAATTATTATATTTAATTTTTATCCAAAATAATATAAAATATTATATTAATAATATTAATTTATGAAATAAATAATTTTTAAAAATTATAATTTATTATTCTCAAAAATATAATTTTCACATTTAATTTTTATTAACATAACAAACAGTTTTATAATGTAAATTCAAAAATTATAAAATTTTATACTAAAAACTTAATTTTCAATTTATTAAACAACACCTAATATAACTTAAGTGTTACAAGTTGACCAAAGATGAACTCAATTAAAAAAAACAAAAAACTAATATACAAAAAAGAGTATAGATAAAATTGTATGAGTTAAAAGTTTAATAGAATTCAAATAGCTCAAAGTGTAATCTTTTGGACACAAAAGAGTATAGATAAAGTTGTACTTCAATTTGATTCTTAAAAAATTGGCTAATAGAGATGGAATTGATAAAGAGCTTGAAGAGGTCTAATAAGACCTAAAAATTAATAGGTGATTGTGAAATATGTGGCAACTTATTTTCTTTATTATCAATTTGTTTAATGTATATTATAGAATGTTATTAGAAATCATGTGAGTATCGCTGAATTTAAAGAAAAATTCAGTGTACTGATTGGGTTTTAGTAAACTTGATCAAGAGATGCATCCTCATGTTAAAGTCACATCCTTTGTATTATGTTTTTGGTTCATATATATTTTATTCCTAAGTTGTAAAGATTGCATCTAGAAGTGAAATCAAGTTGAGTCGAATTGAATTCAAATGTTTTTAAGCTCGAGCTTGAATTCAACTCAAAATTCAGATTTTGACACTAGACTTAAACATGATCGAACATCTATTTTTAAGCTCAAGTTCTGCTTGAGCTATAGCTATAGTCAAACTATTTGAGCTCGATTAAACTTGTTTACCAATTTTTGTATACAAGCTCGAACTCGATAATTAAACTTAGGTTTAATAATATATATTAAAGATAAAAACATTAAACATGATTTTATAATATAAAAATAAAAAAAAGTTTAATAAGGTTTACGAGCCGTTCGAATTGAATATTACTAAACTCGACAGTTAGCTCGAGCTTGGCTTAATAATTACCAAATTTAATTTAAATTTGTTTAATCAAACTCGAGTAACTTACAAGTATTAGTGTCCCATTTACAATCCAATCCAAAGTACAACAAAATTCTATAATGATTTAATATGTACATCGAGAATAGAGTTATTGGCATAGTTTGTTTAGTGTTAGAAATTAACATCTTTGTGAGCTATAAAGGGGTCAGAGACCTTAAATTATGTTTGAGTAGCAAGTCATCAGAATGGTTTTCTTGCATAACAAGCTACCTTTAGAAGGGCAACTTGGGTTGTACCGCATCCAGTATCGGTACCCAGAACAAGGGTACCAACACTTACTAAATTAGCAGCCAAATAGAGATTCTAGACAGGCTGGGAATTGATACCTAGTACCCAAATACCAATAACTTCAGTAAGTATCAATACTTGAAATGTGGATGTCGATACCTCACAAGTCAGTAACCAAATAAATAAATAAATAAAAGAGAACATGGTACCAGCACCCAAGCTTAGGGTATCAATACTTTCAAGCCGAGGGTATTAATACCTCGTACATGTTTTGAAAAAGAAATAATTTGTTTAAAATGGTCAAACTTGGATTTACAAGTACAGTTTTAGCTCACTTGATTTAACTGTAACCGGAATAGTTCTGATTGTAATAATTGACAATATAATCAAAAGAATTATCGAGTAGCATTGTTTGACCGAGACTATAGGCAGATCAAGTAAAAGGTGTTACAAATATTGTGTCAGATGTTGAATTCCTCAAGATAAACAACCCATAATGATTCCAAATCTATGATTTGTAGGTAAAAGGCAAGACAATGTCAGCCTTGCTACCTTGAAGAATTTAACGAAAATCACCATCCAATAACGCTATTTTTCCATCAAATATTTTATGCTCAGAATCAGGATCGATAAAACGTATAATGTCCCTCAACATACCATCAATTGATTCAAATGCATTTCTATGTGCCATTGGAGCTTCATTACCTTATTTAACACGACAACATGAATCCTTATTGAACTTCAAGGGAATCTTAAATCTAGAGTGAGCATTTCTTCCCTAGGTAACAACAATAGAAAACTTTTCCAAAGATGCAACAACAACAATTTTACCTTTTGATCTAACCCCAGCAATGATTGATCTCCACAAGTATCAACACTACCATATATGAAAAAGAACACACCAAATCCATTATACATAACATTAACAAGTGCATCATAAGCAGATTTTGGTCAAAGATTAAGTCATTATACAAATCATTGTGCTCACCAAGTAAAGCAACTCTATCATAAACAAATTCTTCCATAATTAAGAAATTATGTTTATCTTGAAGAGG
Organism: Gossypium australe; assembly: GCA_005393395.2. Lineage (NCBI taxonomy): Eukaryota > Viridiplantae > Streptophyta > Magnoliopsida > Malvales > Malvaceae > Gossypium > Gossypium australe. The sequence continues at coordinate 106,670,033 of CM016620.1, read as the reverse complement.
AATATATTTTTAAATTTCCTCCATGATCAATCATCATTCCCAAGTCAGAAAATCTATAAGCAATCCTCTGAAAAATGCTTCACGTAATATCTCATGCCACTCATAATTTCCATCCAATACCAATGCCTTACATGCATCTTCGGATGTTAGATAAATAATTCCATATTGTTTTCGAGACATGTTGCATCTTGAATGATGTTAAGTACCATCCTAAGATATATTTTTACTAGATGATGGATGAGCATAATCTCTCGCTCATCAATCACACCTTAAAAACAATTTAGTGACCATTGGGAAAGATATGTTTACCAAATGTGTTACTTCTATAAAATTACATTATAAACTTTTATATGCCTTTGAAATAAACTTAATTAAAAAATAGTTTTAAATGAAAATATTTTATAAAATATTCCATAAAATAAAATCCACGCAAAATTTGACATGTAATTTACTTCTATAAAATTACATTATAAACTTTTATATGCCTTTGAAATAAACTTAATTAAAAAATAGTTTTAAATGAAAATATTTTATAAAATATTCCACAAAATAAAATCCACGCAAAATTTGACATGTAATTTTATAGGAATGATATGGTTGAAAAATTTGAAGATTGGAATTTTTTTTAGTATTTTAAAAATTATTGCTGAAAGAAGTGAAGAAGAAAAATATAATAATTTATTTTTTGAGCAAAAACACTATTGAAAACATTAAAAAGAAATAGAGGAAGAAAAAACACTTGATAGAATTTACCAATTCAACAAGTATAAAAAATTTTCCTCAAATTAAGAAAAAACATATTAAGTGGTGTAATAACTAATCAATTGATTTTCACAACCAAACAAGTCATTAACGTTAATTATCATATTAAGAAATCTTTACAAGGCTAATCCTCCTATCGAACCAAAAATTATAAAATTAGGGTAATTTAACTACGATTTTTTTTTTGTTTTAATCATTCAACTATGAAAAGTTACAAATTAGCCATCCAACTATGACTTTTTTTTCTTTTTTTGGTCACCAACTAGTTAACATAAAAATAGAAACACTCAAAAATTCAAGATAGTTAAGTGACTCAAAAAGACAAAATTGATAGTTAGATGACCAAAAAAGAAAAAAAAAATCATAATTGGGTGACCATTTTGTAACTTTTCATAGTCGAGTGACAAAAAAGAAAAAGAACAATAGTTGGATGACAACTAATTTAATTTACCCAAAAAATATCAAAAGAAACTACAAAGGCTACATAGCATCTATTAATTATTATAACTACTATATTTAGAGTAAGTATTTGCAAAAGTTAGCCTAGAAAGAGATGCAAACATAAATGAGGCTAACCTAACAGTAGCCATTTAATTCCCATGATATGTTATCATAGTTCATACCAATTTATAAGATATTATCTCCTTTACCTCATTGAATCTCGCGATTTTGTCCAGAAAAGATGCCTCACATGTTTGAAGAATGTTGAAGAGAGTATGAACACTTGAATATCCAATCTAAAAAACCATGGCCTCTCCTAGAGTGCTATGAGGAGATGAAATCGACTCGGTGTACGACCCTGACACATCTTCATATCCAATGGACCAACACCAATATCCAAATACTTATGTCGAACAACTTAAGCTCTCATGTAACGGAAAGGTGGCATTCATTTCTGACCATCATGCGCAACATCGGGAGTTCTATGGTTCCTTTTTTTATTCTTCCAGAACTCATCTTTCTTTGTTTTCCTTTTCGCTTTCACCATCCCCATTTTACTGTTGATTATACCTAGTATAGCACTCTTATCCCTCTTGTTCTGTTTTGCAGCTTTTACATCCAATATTGATCTGAGCTTTTCGTAGGACTTAACATCTGGAACTTGCCCCTTTTTCACCATTTGCTTGTGATAATAGAATGCCCTCTTGAAATCCCGAACACGAACAAAAGCATAGATCATTGTTGAATAAGTGACTGAATCTGGTTTTAAATCAAGAACCGTCATTTCTTTCAACAATTGTGGTAATTTCAGGTGTTGGCCTCCTCTTGCATATGCATTCATTAGCATATTATATGTCATCACTGTTGGTTGTAACCCAATCTTCCCAAACTCGGAAATAACATCCCTTGCCTCAATATATTGACCTTGTTTTGCAAATCCGTCGAGAAGGATGTTGAAGGTAACGCGTGTGCCTTTGATTTTTTCGCTCATCATCAACTTCCATACTTTCATCAATCTTTGAGTGTCCCCTGCACGCCTAAATGCATCCAATAGAGCAGTGTATGTTTCAATGGACGGCTTAAGTCCTTCTCTCTGCATGTCCTCGAATGCAGTATAAGCTTTCTCATGCCAACCACTAATGGAGTAAGCATGGATAAGAGATGTATACGAATGTGAAGTCGGTTTTAGACCAACTTTCTTCATCCTCAAGAAAGCATCAGCTGCCCTATCGCTCATCTTCTTCTGTCTCCCATAGGCACTTATCAGGCAAGTATACGATTTCACATCCGGGCTTAACCCCATATCCTGCATTTCAACAAGCAGTTTCTCAACGACCTCCGGCTGCATTCTCCGACTATATGCATCCATTAATATGTTAAAGGTAGCAGAAGTAGGCATAAGTCCTTTCGTTTTCATCTCAGCGAAAAGGCCTTCAACTTCCTCTATTTGGTTCGATTTACCATAAGCATCCATCAAAGTGTTGTACACTACGGTATTTGAATGAACCCCTTTCTTCTCCATTTCAGATTGGATAATAAGAGCTTCATTCTTCAACCCTTCATCACAAAAAGACTTTATTATCGACCCCAAAACTTCAACACTCCATTTCACTCCTTTCCTATTCATTCTATCTAAGAACTGCCATGAATCTTTTGCAGTACCCCCAGTTTTTCTCATAATAGTAATCATTGTAGAGCATGTAACATGATCTGGTTTAACATTGTTAGCTTCTATGGCCTCGTAAACTTCCCAAGCATCATTATACCTATATAAATTGTAAACATATATACATATAAGAAAATAGTATAACTAAGGGCAAAAGTACCATGGAAGCCCCTGTACTAAGAGCTGGATTGCACTCTGCCCCCTCTACTTAAAAAAATGGTACAATAATTTCCTTACATTAGATTAAAGAGCAAATTGAACCTTTCTGTCAAAATTTCCGTCTATTTCTAATGTTAAAACTGATCCTAATAAATTAACATGAGGTATCGTTTGATTATTACATCAGCCACCTCAGTTTTTAACACTACAAAGAAATGAATTTTTTAACTAAGCAATTTGCTTTGCCCATTAAGTAGAAGGGGAAAATGCATAACTCTTACACATTCTTTTACTTATCACTAAACAATTACATTTATCTAAAAAGCTCAGAAAAGCTTTACCTTTTCGAGCATAAAAGCCCAGAAATGGCTGCATTATAGACATGAACATCTCTGAAACCCTTACTTTGTGGCAAATTTCTAAACAAAACCATCAATTTATCACCCATTCCCCATCTCCCCAAGACAGGGAAGATAATCGAACAAGCTCGTGGAGTAACGAGTGAAGGTTCCTGCAAACGCATCCATTCAAAAAAATACAAGCAGCCCAAAGCAAGTCCTTGTTTTCCCATCAATGATAACACTTCCAAGCATTCTTTTTCACTTAATTTCCCTTGATAACCTCCCATGAACTCACCCAATGTAGAATTCTCCGGCAAGTTTCTCGCAGCGCGAATGATTTCTCCCACAATTCCGTCAGGTAGTTCAGTTGAGTCTTCGTGCGTATAACCTGTTTGTTGTTTTGCCTCTGAGAACAAGTCTTCTTCTTCTTCATTATCAGGCTCCGGTTCGGAGTCAAATTCCGGGTCGGGTAAGGACCGGATATCCGGGGCGAGGTGCCAAGAAGACCGACGGTTCTTTTGGAGGGAGAATTTGCCTTGACTCGGTGGGTCAGGCGCCGAGGGACGCGACTTGAAGAATCTGATGATTGGGTCTTTTATATGATTATCCTCCTCCTCTTCTTCTTCTCCTTCATCAAGCTGTGGGTGTTTTGGGTTCTCAATTGGTAGCTCTTGTTCTTCAGGTTCTTGAAGAAAAGGGAGAAAAATAGGGGATGAAGGAGTAGGAAGCGATGCGAAAAGGGTGAAGGAAGGAAAGGTTTTTGAAGTTTGTAGAAGAAAAGGGGATTTCGAACAATGGTTATTTAAAAAGTGAGTGTGATAGATGAAGGGAAATGAAGAACACGGGCTGAACTGACTCATCGCCATAGCTGAATTGTTTTTTTTTTTTTTTTCTTTTTAAGCTGATATAAACAGAGAATTTACGTAATGCTATTATATTAGCTCTGACGATAAACAGCAGAGATATTAAAATTAAGGTTAAAATATGCTTTTAGTCTCTATACTTTTTGTATATTTAAAATTTAGTCCCTCCATTTATATTTTCAAGAATTTAATCTTTACTTTTTAGATTTAAAAATTTAAGTCTAACTGTTTACTCCATTATTAAATTAAATGGTGTGGTATTTTGAAATAAGAAAATTCTAGCTTGAAAGCCATGAAACAAAAAGAATGACATTGTAATAAACTTGAATTTAACAAAAGAATTTTAACGATATCAATAATTGGACTTTGATTGTTAAATCTTAAAAATAGATAGACTAAATTCCTGAAAACATAAATAGGATGATTATATTTCTAATGTAATAAAAATATAGGAACTTGGAGTATATTTTAACCTAGAATATCTAATTCTTTTAAATATTTTTTTTAGTTGGAAAGTTAAAAAATATGGGATAAACTATATAATTAGTCACATAATTATTAGCATGTTTCAGTCTTAGTCATCAAACTACAAAACTTTCAATTTCATAACCAATGTTATCATTCATTCTAATTTGGTCATTCCCTTGAATTGTTAATGAAAATGGTGAGATGGTCTTTTTTTTACTTACTATAATAACATATTCAATCCTCAACATTTGCATATTCTATTAAATTAGTCCTAATTCTAAATAATTCTACAAATTTAACCCTCAACATTTATATTCAATCAATTTGGTTCCAAACATATCTTCATCATGCATCTAACCCCCTCCCCATTCTGCATCCATTTTTTTCTCTCTTCTCTAAAATGGGAAAAAAAGAATCTAAACGAATCCGCTTTAGGTTTTTTCAAAGTAGTTTCTAAAAACCCAAAGCATTTTTAACTTCATCTTAAAGAAAACATGGTTGCCATGTAACGACCCGAAATCCGTGGGCACTAGAAAAAAATGTGTTATCGGGCCTCCGTCTTAGTAAATCGAGTTAGTAAATAATCATTAGGAGTAATTATGAGTCTAGTAGTGTGTTTAATTAGATTTTTATATAGTGAATTTAGCTTAATTTAAAGTAATTAGGAAAAAGGATCAAATTGAATAAGGAGTAAAAGTTTAATTATAGATTAAAAGAAATTATAAAGGACCAAAATGGCAATTATGCCATTTAGCATAAGTTGAGGCGGCATAAGCTTAAAAGAAATCTGAGATTTTATGTGTTAAAATATATTATTAATATTATTAAATAATTATATTAATATAATATTATATTATATAATAAAGTAAATAGTATAAAAGAAATAGGAAAAGAAACAGGGAGAGAACAGAGAAACATTCGAAACAAGCAGGAAAGAAGAAGAAAAAGAAGGAAAAAGGAAAAACTAAAGATTTAAGGTTTGAAGTTTTAAAAGGTAAGTCAATTTAGTCATTTTCTCTTAATTTTGATGAAACTAAGTTGGTATTTTGAGAGTTTTTAGGTTTTTAAATATAGTTTATGTTGAAGAAAAAGATGAATTATGAATTAAATTAGATGAAATCTAAGTTAGAATTAGTAAAAGGATTAAATTGCAAGGTAAGCTATAAGTTTTCTACTATAGGGATTAATTTGGAAGAAATTATGAATTAGGGTTTTATTATGAAAATTATATAATCAAGTTGAATATGGAAGGAATTTAAGTAGAATCAAAGCATGAATTAAGTTAAGAAATAAGTAAACTTAATTAGGATTTAATTGCAAAATAAGTTATAAGAAAACAGTTTTGGGACAGCAGCAGTAGAGTAACTTTGAAAATTCACAAAAAATCGTAGAAGTGGAATTAGAAGTTGAGTGAGATATGAAATTAAAGCTTATTGAGTCTATTTTCATATGAAAGAACAGAGAAAGCAAATAAGTTCTGTATTATGAGATATTTAAATTTTAGTGAAACTGGTTCAGGGTGATTTCGAGATCCCCTGTTCTGAATTGGAAAAATCATTAAAAATTGTAAAAAAATAATTTTGGGACATAATTTATATGTTTAGATTCCTTAATGAGTCTATTTTTATAAGAAACAAACTAGAACATCATTTGAATTCTGTATAAAAAGATAATTAAATTTTAGCAAAGAGTGGTCGGAGCTGTCAGACAACAGAATAGGGGTGATTTCAAAGAATAAACTGTACTTATTGGATAAATCAAAAATTCTGAAAATTTTATGGCAAGAAGATATGTGAGTCTAGTTTTATAGAAAATTTACGGATCTTAATTTGGAATTCTGTAATTCAAGATATAGATAATTTAGTGACAATGATTCAGGTAGACAGCTTTGAAAGAACTTATAAGTAAATAATAGAATTGTGTATAAAGGATGTGGAATGAAGAGGAAGAGTAGAAATTGAATAAAATTCAATTATTTATTGTAATTTAATGTTGTAATTAATAATGTAAATTATTATTATTTTCGTAGCTAACAAGGAACTCGAGACATCAACCCACAAAGGAAAGGAGAAGGTTACCGAGGAATAACCAAGCAAATTCGGGTTTGTATTACTATAATTCAAACTATTTATTTATTCATTAAATGTTAGATTAATTTATGAATATGGTAAGTAAATTATAAGGTAAGTGTTTTTATTGAATTGAATGGAAATTGAGTTGAATGATGAATATGTATTGAAATTGAATTGTATCTGGATTGAAATGGAAAAGTGTAATTGATATTGAAATTGAATTTGTTATGGAAATGAAAATGAAATTGAGAACTGAAATACCCTATTAACTAGTCGGGCTGAGTCGGATATAATTGGCATGCCATAGGATTTGGAAGAGTACGGGATTTATCGGCTTTGCCGATCAGGCACTTTATGTGTCGTATTTTAGGCACCTCGTGTGTCGTATCAGGCACCTCGTGTGTCGTTTCAGGCACTTATGTGTCGTATAATGATCAGGTACTATGTACCGTTTTAGGCACAATGTGCCGTACTGGTGTGTTTGGGTTGGAATCCGTGTATCCGTTAAAGTCCGAGTCTGTTAATAGGGGGAAAATAAAGAAAAGGTTAAATTGAATAAAATGAAATGGTTGAGCCATTGGAAGAAATGCGAAAATAGAACATGAACTGAAAAATGTGATTGGAATATGAGTATGAGAATAGAAAATATGAACCATTGGTTCATGAGATGGATAATGGCTCAACATGATTGTGTATTATTTCAATTGTTGAATAGCTAAAATTGAATTGTATGAATATATTGAGAAGGACAAACTTATATGAAAGTTATGTTTGAATTGGTTTAGTTAAATTAAAGTTATATGAATTAATGATATGATTATTATGTTTATAATTTGAATTATGGTAATACCACTGAGTATATGTATACTCAGCGTACGGTTGTTTCCGTGCGCAGGTTGTAGAAGTCAAATACTGAACCAGCATCCGAAGCCAGACTCGACTTCAGCAAACTTTTGGTGATGTAAATTTCCTTTTCATAATGTGGCATGTACGTAGGTTGTGTATAAAGGTTATTATGTTTTGAATGTAAATGGTTAAAAATGTTAGTATTACAAGTTTAAGAATTATAATGAATGAAGTATATTTATTTTAATCTAACTAATATTTTGATAAATTTAAGTTGATATTATATTAATTGAGTATTAGAAGGTATTTAGAATAGAAAATAAATATATGGAATGAATTGGTTGAATTGGTTATGATTGAAATGAATATGGTTTAATTTACAGGGGGTTTTATATAATAATAAGCAGAAATGCTGCCGAAATTTATATTAAACAAAATTTATATTTGTAAATTGTCTGATATGTCTGGTAATGCCTCGTAACCCTGTTCCGACGATGGTTCGGGGTTAGGGGTGTTACAATTATTGGTATCAGAGTTATCAGGTTTAGTCGATTCTCGGGCTAAATCGGGCTCGAAAGTGAGTCTAGAAGTACATGCCACTGTTAAGTCGAAGCTGAGTCGGGTTTTTGGATGCTGATATATATTTATTTGATTTTGTTTTATAGATAAAATGTCAGACGAAAGAATGTATGATGTTGAACAGGAAATGCATAATGGAAATCGAGAAATTGAAGAAACTGAATCTGTTACACCTACTGCAAATCCATTAGATAATCAACCTCCTAATGTAGGAAGAGAAAGAGATAACTCACAACTGTTAAGAGCTATAGCCAATGCATTACAACATGTAGCGAAAACTGTACCTGCTACTACATCAGTACCTACTGTTAGACGGGCCCCGATTAAAGAGTTAAGAAAATATGGTGCCACGGAGTTTTCGGGACTAAGAGGTCTTGATCCGTCTGTTGCTGAAAATTGGATAGAATCAACAAAAAGAGTTTTGCAACAATTAGATTGCACCCCCCGAGAGAATCTGATATGTGCTGTATCATTGTTACAAGGAGAAGCGTATCTCTGGTGGGAATCTATTGTTAGACATTTACCGGATGATCAGGTAACCTAGGATTTGTTTCAAAAAGAATTTCAAAAGAAGTATATTGGGGAAATGTATATTGAAGAGAAAAAGCAAGAGCTTTTAATGTTGAAACAGGGTAATATGTCAGTATTGGATTATGATCGAGAGTTTACTAGATTGAGCAGGTATGCTTCAGAATATATTCCAGCAGAGGCTGATAGTTGTAAACGGTTTTTACGGGGATTAAGAGATGAAATAAAACTAAAATTAGTGTCCCAGCGAATTACTGAATTTGTTGATTTAATCGAGCGGGCCAAAATGATAGAGCAAGTCTTGGGACTAGACAAAAAGTCAGAAACAGGTGGATTGACCAGGAAACGAGTAGGAGCAACTAGCTCAAATCCACTACCAAAAAGATCTAAAGAATTCGGAGGTGGTTGGAGACCTAGTTTTAGATCTGATCGAGGGGATATAAGCCGAGAAAAACAGACGACGGTATTTACTGGTAGTGTAAGAGGTCCACTCAGGGATACAGAAATTCCAGAATGTGGATATTGTGGCAAGAAACATTTAGGTGAATGTTGGAAAGTAACCGGAGGCTGCTTCCGTTGCGGGTCGGTAGAGCATTTTGTTAGAGATTGTCCAAAGAATAAAAATAGTACACCTACCATATCTCAGAGATCAGTATCGACTGCCAGAGGTAGAGGAATGTCTAGAGGAGGTTTTGTTTCGAGGAGAGGAGGAGCTAGTAGAGGCAGTGATATAGCTACACAACAGTCAGAGGCTAGAGCACCAGCCAGAGCATACGTAGTTCGGACCCGTGAAGAAGGCAATGCTCACGATGTGGTGACAGGTATATTCTTATTGTATTCTGAGCCTATTTATGCTTTAATTGACCCGGGTTCATCACATTCATATATTAATTTAAAATTAGTTGAATCGGGGAAGTTAGCATCTGAAATGTCTAGAGTTTTCATAGAGGTGTCTAGCCCTTTGGGACAAACAGTGTTAGTAGACAGAGTATGCCGGAGGTGCCCGTTAATAATACATGATAAAATGTTTCCTGTGGATTTGCTGATCATGCCTTTTGGCGATTTTGATGTCATTTTGGGTATGGATTGGTTATCTGAACATAGGGTAGTTTTGGATTGCTATAAAAAGAGGTTTAGTATTCAGACAGAAAACGGGGACAGAATTGAAGTGAATGGCATCCGTACCAGTGGTTCGACACGTATTATTTCAGCTATAAAAGCTAACAAATTATTACAGCAAGGTTGTTCAGCGTATTTGGCATATGTCATTAATTCTGATTCAGTGGGAAGCCAATGCAGCCAGATTAGGACTGTATGCGAGTTTCCAGATGTATTTCCAGAAGAACTACCGGGTTTACCACCTGATAGAGAGGTTGAATTTGCTATTGAGGTGTATCCAGGTACAGCACCAATTTCTATACCTCCGTACCGAATGTCGCCTACTGAATTGAAAGAGTTGAAGGTACAGTTACAGGATTTATTAGATCGAGGCTTTATCCGATCGAGTATTTCACCTTGGGGAGCTCCAGTATTGTTTGTTAAAAAGAAAGATGGTTCTATGCGGTTGTGCATTGATTATCGACAGTTGAACAAAGTGACGATCAAGAACAGGTATCCTTTGCCTCATATAGACGACTTGTTTGATCAGCTTAAGGGAGCTTCAGTATTTTCTAAAATTGATTTGAGATCCGGGTATTATCAGCTGAAGGTGAAGGAAAGTGATGTGCCTAAGACTGCTTTCCGTACTCGTTATGGCCATTATGAATTTTTGGTGATGCCGTTTGGATTGACTAATGCTCCAGCTGCTTTTATGGATCTGATGAATCGCATTTTCCAGCCGTACCTAGATCAGTTTGTGGTGGTTTTTATTGATGATATATTGGTATATTCGAAGACAGAGGCAGAACATGATCAGCATCTTCGAAAAGTTTTACAGATTCTGCGGGAAAAATAGTTGTATGGGAAATTAAGTAAATGTGAATTCTGGTTGTCTGAAGTGGTATTTTTAGGACATGTGGTATCTGCCGATGGGATTAGAGTTGACCCGAAGAAGATTGAAGCAATTGTTCAGTGGAAAGCGCCAAAGAATGTGTCTGAGGTACGTAGTTTTCTCGGTTTGGCTGGATATTATCGAAGATTTGTAAATGGATTCTCGAAAATAGCAATGCCGATGATTAAACTACTACAAAAAAATGTTCCTTTTATCTGGGATGATCAGTGCCAGAATAGTTTTGAGACTTTGAAGCAAATGTTGACAGAAGCACCGGTATTAACATTACCAGAGTCGGGGAAAGATTTTATTGTGTACAGTGATGCTTCTTTGAGTGGTTTGGGTTGTGTATTGATGCAAAATGGAAAGGTTATTGATATGCATCTAGACAGTTGAAGCCGCATGAACGTAATTACCCGACGCACGATTTGGAGTTAGCTGCAGTAATTTTTGCTTTAAAGATTTGGAGACATTACTTATATGGCGAGAAATGCTACATTTACACAGATCATAAAAGTCTCAAATATCTTCTATCACAGAAAGAGTTAAATTTAAGGCAAAGACGGTGGATTGAGCTTCTAAAAGATTATGATTGTGTTATAGATTATCATCCAAGAAAAGCAAATGTGGTAACTGATGCATTGAGCAGGAAAGCTGCGATTGAATTACGAGCAATGTTTGCTCGGCTTAGTGTTAATGATGATGGAAGCTTGCTAGCTGAGTTAAGGGTTAAGCCGATGATGTTAGATCAGATTAGAGCAGCTCAAATGGAAGATGATAAATTATTAAAGAAAAGAGAAATGGTTCAGAATGGTACAGTCGAGAGTTTTAGTATTGATGAACATGATTGTTTGAGGTTTCAAAATCGGATTTGTGTTCCAATTACTTCTGAATTAAAGAAGATGATTCTTCAAGAAGCACACGATGGTACTTTTGCATTGCATCCGGGTGGAACAAAAATGTATCGTAATTTACGAGAGCTTTATTGGTGGCCAGGGATGAAAAAAGATATAGTTGAATATGTCAGTAAATGTTTGACTTGTCAACGAGTAAAGGCAGAACATCAGGTACCGACAGGATTACTCCAGTCTATTAGTATTCCTGAATGGAAATGGGATAGTATTAATATGGATTTTGTTACGGGGTTGCCACTGTCAGTGAGCAAAAAGAATGCCATTTGGGTGATAGTTGATCGACTTACTAAGTCTGCTCATTTCATAGCAGTCAGGACTGATTGGTCTTTACAGAAACTTGTTGAAGTTTATATCCGAGAAATTGTGAGACTGCATGGTATTCCAGCATCTATAATTTCCGACCGGGATCCACGATTTACATCAAGATTTTGGAGGCAGTTACATGATTCTTTGGGTACTCGGCTTAATTTTAGTACTGCATTTCATCCACAAACCGACGGACAATCAGAACGGGTAATTCAAATTTTAGAAGACATGCTTCGGGCTTGTATTATTGACTTTGAATCAGGTTGGGAACGATACTTGCCGTTAGCTGAATTTGTTTATAATAATAGTTACCAATCTAGTATTCAAATGGCTCCATATGAAGCATTATATGGTAGAAGATGTCGATCACCGGTATGTTGAACAGAGTTGAATGAGAAAAAGATAGTTGGACCGGAATTAATTCAGGAGACAGAAGAAATAGTTAAAAAGATCAAAGACAGGTTGAAAGTAGCTTTTGACAGACAAAAGTCTTATGCAGATCTGAAGCGACGGGATATAGAATATTCTGTGGGTGATAAAGTGTTTTTAAAAGTATCGCCTTGGAAGAAAATTTTGAGATTTGGCCGCAAAGGAAAATTAAGTCCTCGTTACATTGGGCCGTATGAAGTAATTGAAAGAATCGGTGTAATGGCCTAAATTCAAGGTTATCGGAACAATGGTTTCGTAACCATAAATCCGATTTAAAGAGAAATTTATTTTAATATTTTTGCATGAATATTTATATGATAGGAAATACTTTTATAAATATTTATAAAATGTTAGTAATGTGGTATTAAAATTTCGTTAGAAAATTTTAACGTTTGGGTAGGTAATTAAATAAAAAGGACTAAATTGAAATGAAAGTAAAAGTTGAATTATAGATTAAAAGAATTATGAAGGACCAAAAAGGCAATATGCCAATTTTAATTGATGAGACGGCATAAGTATAGATTTTTTTTGTGTGTGATAAAATATATTATTATTTTATGTTATATAATATAATATTATATAATAAGGTTAAAAAGAGAAAAAGAAAGAAAGAAACAGAGAAGAAAACAGAAAACCCAAGACGAAACAGAGAAGAAATAGGGGAGAAAGAAAGAAAAGGGATAATAGAGTTTTTAAAGCTTGGAGTTTAACTTGGTAAGTTAATTTAGTCCTTTTCTTTTAATTTTGATGCTTTATAAGTTTTAGAACAAAGTTTTGATGAATTTAAGTTGAAGTCTTTGAAGTTTTAGAGTTTTTGAATATAGTTTATGATGAATAAAATGATGAATTAGTGGTTTAATTGAAAGAATTTGAAGTTAGAATTGGATAAAGGACTTAATTGTAAAACAAGCTATAAGAAAACAGTTTTGGGACAGCAGCAGTAGAGTAAGTTTGAAAATTCACCAAAAATCGTAGAAGTGGAATTATAAGTTTAGTGAGATATGAAATTAAAGCCTATTGAGTCTATTTTCATATGAAAGAAACAAGGAAAGAAAATAAGTTCTGTATTTTGAGATATCTAGATTTTTGTAAGACTGGTTCAGAATGAATTCGGGTTCCCCTGTTTTAACTTTAGAAAATCATCAAAAATTGGATAAAATAATTAGGGGATTAAGTTTATATGTTTAGAATTCTTAATGAGTCTAGTTTCAATAGAATAAACGAGAATATCATCTGAATCTTGTATAAAGAGATAATTAATTTTTAGTGAAGAAGGGTCAAAACTGCCAGACAGCAGAACAGGAGTGACTTTGATGAATAAACTGTACTAATTGGCTAGGCAAAAAATTCTGGAAATTTTATGGTATGAAGACATGTGAATCTAGTTTCAGAGAAAATTAACGGTTCCTCATTTGGAGCTCTGTAGCTCGAGAAATAAATAATTTAGTGACTATGACTCAAGTAGACAGCTTTGAATAAACTAAAAATAATAATAGAATTATAGAAAATGCTAGATGTGAACATGAAATGTATTGAATTGATGATTGAATTTATTTATTTAGATCCGGAAAACTCAAATACGAAGCTAGATCGAGGAAAGAAAAAAGTTCCGGATTAGTAGATTTTGTAAACAAACTGATAACGAGGTAAGTTCGTGTAACTTGAATTGTATTCTTAAATGCTTGAAATGTATGTTATTGATGTGAATATAATTTGAATGTTCATTGTATGAAAATTGATGGAATATTGATATATTTGATAAAAAGGGGAAGAAATCCCGGTTGAATGAAAGGAATTCGATGGATATCTGAAAAGGAATTGACGGTAAAAAGGATCTAGCCCGGACGGGTGATCCTATCCTGATATAGCCCTCCCGAAGAATATGTGGAAAATGGATTTAGCCCGGACGGGTAATCCAAATTAGGGTCTGAATTTAGCCTGGACTGGTAATTCAGATCCAAGCTCATTAGAGTAATTGTTGTTGCAGGGGATTTAGCCTGGACTGGTAATCCCGCTGTAAGGATGAGGTTCGCGGGAGTGTGCTCTCTGAAATGGAAATGTGCGCACATGAATATGAATTGACGGACCCGAATTTGTACACTAAAGTGTACCTCTGAAAATCCATCGAAATTCCGAGTAATTCAATGGGATAAATATAAAAAAAAAATGGAAATTATGGTATTGATGAGCTCATCAATCATAATATATATTATTGATACATGGAAATTATTGGACTGACTTGAACGTTGAGCTTGTAAATGTTAGGGTAATAATGCATTGAATGAGTATATGAATGTTTATCGCTTGTATTGAAATTACTAGGTAAGTATAATTCTTGTTACATGGGCTTACTAAGCACAAAGTGCTTACCCTATTTCCTTTTTCCCTGTTTTGTAGTGTTAAGAGCTCGGAGGTCAGATCGGTGGGAGACTCATCACACTATCAACCCCAATATTTCGGTATTTAAAGAAACTTTAGTTTGGAAATGAATGGCATGTATAAGCTAATAAAATAGATGTTAATATGAAATGAATGTAAGGTCAGCCATTGGTATGGCTTATGTGTTTAAGTTATCTTATAAATATGCATGAGTTATCTTGAAAATATGTTGAATTGGAATGGTCTCGGTTTAAAAAAAAAATCGTAAACTCTGGTAATGCCTCGTACCTTATTCTGACAACGAATACGGGTAGGGGGTGTTACAATCGGACCGGTTGCCTATCGATTAGCTTTACCTCCGGAATTACAGAAAATTCATGATGTTTTTCATGTTTCTATGTTACGAAGGTATCGATCGGATCCATCTCATATTATTTCTACTGAAGACATTGAGATTAGACCGGATTTGTCATATGAGGAAGAACCGGTTCAAATACTAGCTCGAGAAGTGAAAGAATTAAGAAACAAACGAGTCCCTTTGGTAAAAGTATTGTGGAGAAGCCATAGTGTGGAAGAAGCAACTTGGGAACCTGAAGAAACTATGAGAGCACAGTATCCTCACCTATTCTCAGGTAAATTTCGAGGACGAAATTTATTAAGGGGGGAGAAATGTAACGACCCGAAATCCGTGGGCACTAGAAAAAAAATGTGTTATCGGGCCTCCGTCTTAGTAAATCGAGTTAGTAAATAATCATTAGGAGTAATTATGAGTCTAGTAGTGTGTTTAATTAGATTTTTATATAGTGAATTTAGCTTAATTTAAAGTAATTAGGAAAAAGGATCAAATTGAATAAGGAGTAAAAGTTTAATTATAGATTAAAAGAAATTATAAAGGACCAAAATGGCAATTATGCCATTTAGCATAAGTTGAGGCGGCATAAGCTTAAAAGAAATCTGAGATTTTATGTGTTAAAATATATTATTAATATTATTAAATAATTATATTAATATAATATTATATTATATAATAAAGTAAATAGTATAAAAGAAATAGGAAAGAAACAGGGAGAGAACAGAGAAACATTCGAAACAAGCAGGAAAGAAGAAGAAAAGAAGGAAAAAGGAAAAACTAAAGATTTAAGGTTTGAAGTTTAAAAGGTAAGTCAATTTAGTCATTTTCTCTTAATTTTGATGAAACTAAGTTGGTATTTTGAGAGTTTTTAGGTTTTTAAATATAGTTTATGTTGAAGAAAAAGATGAATTATGGATTAAATTAGATGAAATCTAAGTTAGAATTAGTAAAAGGATTAAATTGCAAGGTAAGCTATAAGTTTTCTACTATAGGGATTAATTTGGAAGAAATTATGAATTAGGGTTTTATTATGAAAATTATATAATCAAGTTGAATATGGAAGGAATTTAAGTAGAATCAAAGCATGAATTAAGTTAAGAAATAAGTAAACTTAATTAGGATTTAATTGCAAAATAAGTTATAAGAAAACAGTTTTGGGACAGCAGCAGTAGAGTAACTTTGAAAATTCACAAAAAATCGTAGAAGTGGAATTAGAAGTTGAGTGAGATATGAAATTAAAGCTTATTGAGTCTATTTTCATATGAAAGAAACAGAGAAAGCAAATAAGTTCTGTATTATGAGATATTTAAATTTTAGTGAAACTGGTTCAGGGTGATTTCGAGATCCCCTGTTCTGAATTGGAAAAATCATTAAAAATTGTAAAAAAATAATTTGGGGACATAATTTATATGTTTAGATTCCTTAATGAGTCTATTTTTATAAGAAATAAACTAGAACATCATTTGAATTCTGTATAAAAAGATAATTAAATTTTAGCAAAGAGTGGTCGGAGCTGTCAGACAACAGAATAGGGGTGATTTCAAAGAATAAACTGTACTTATTGGATAAATCAAAAATTCTGAAAATTTTATGGCAAGAAGATATGTGAGTCTAGTTTTATAGAAAATTTACGGATCTTAATTTGGAATTCTGTAATTCAAGATATAGATAATTTAGTGACAATGATTCAGGTAGACAGCTTTGAAAGAACTTATAAGTAAATAATAGAATTGTGTATAAAGGATGTGGAATGAAGAGGAAGAGTAGAAATTGAATAAAATTCAATTATTTATTGTATTTAATGTTGTAATTAATAATGTAAATTATTATTATTTTCGTAGCTAACAAGGAACTCGAGACATCAACCCACAAAGGAAAGGGAAGGTTACCGAGGAATAACCAAGCAAATTCGGGTTTGTATTACTATAATTCAAACTATTTATTTATTCATTAAATGTTAGATTAATTTATGAATATGGTAAGTAAATTATAAGGTAAGTGTTTTTATTGAATTGAATGGAAATTGAGTTGAATGATGAATATGTATTGAAATTGAATTGTATCTGGATTGAAATGGAAAGTGTAATTGATATTGAAATTGAATTTGTTATGGAAATGAAAATGAATTGAGACTGAAATACCCTATTAACTAGTTGGGCTGAGTCGGATATAATTGGCATGCCATAGGATTTGGAAGAGTACGGGATTTATCGGCTTTGCCGATCAGGCACTTTATGTGTCGTATTTTAGGCACCTCGTGTGTCGTATCAGGCACCTCGTGTGTCGTTTCAGGCACTTATGTGTCGTATACTGATCAGGTACTATGTACCGTTTTAGGCACAATGTGCCGTACTGGTGTGTTTGGGTTGGAATCCGTGTATCCGTTAAAGTCCGAGTCTGTTAATAGGGGGAAAATAAAGAAAAGGTTAAATTGAATAAAATGAAATGGTTGAGCCATTGGAAGAAATGCGAAAATAGAACATGAACTGAAAAATGTGATTGGAATATGAGTATGAGAATAGAAATATGAACCATTGGTTCATGAGATGGATAATGGCTCAACATGATTGTGTATTATTTCAATTGTTGAATAGCTAAAATTGAATTGTATGAATATATTGAGAAGGACAAACTTATATGAAAATTATGTTTGAATTGGTTTAGTTAAATTAAAGTTATATGAATTAATGATATGATTATTATGTTTATAATTTGAATTATGGTAATACCACTGAGTATATGTATACTCAGCGTACGGTTGTTTCCGTGCGCAGGTTGTAGAAGTCAAATACTGAACCAGCATCCGAAGCCAGACCCGACTTCAGCAAACTTTTGGTGATGTAAATTTCCTTTTCATAATGTGGCATGTACGTAGGTTGTGTATAAAGGTTATTATGTTTTGAATGTAAATGGTTAAAAATGTTAGTATTACAAGTTTAAGAATTATAATGAATGAAGTATATTTATTTTAATCTAACTAATATTTTGATAAATTTAAGTTGATATTATATTAATTGAGTTTGATTAGAAGGTATTTAGAATAGAAAATAAATATATGGAATGAATTGGTTGAATTGGTTATGATTGAAATGAATATGGTTTAATTTACAGGGGGTTTTATATAATAATAAGCAGAAATGCTGCCGAAATTTATATTAAACAAAATTTATATTTGTAAATTGTCTGATATGTCTGGTAATGCCTCGTAACCCTGTTCCGACGATGGTTCGGGGTTAGGGGTGTTACATGCCACTTCCTCTTCTTCTATCTTCTTCAATTCGTTGACTTCAACTGTACAACTCCAAGAAAAAGCCCTGCTCCGACCTTTCTGCCGGCACTCTCAAACTAGGTCATTTTGGACCCACCATCAACATTGTCGTTGCATCTCTGAGTTCTTAATTTTAGTGCTACTATATGTTTTCTTCTATATATAGAGAGAGAGAGAATTGATATGGCAATCCTTTGGGTATAATGTAAACATGGGATGTTATGGTTTTTACCCACAAATTTTAGTGTACTGTACTTAAGAGAGAAGCTTGTTAAATTATCCGTAGTGGAATTGTGGGATTTATTGCATTAGTCTTTACCTTTAGAGGAATGGTAAAGAAGATGTTTTTAACAGGCACCAAGTAACCCAAAGCTGTCAAACCCATGCTAGAGTTAGGTATTTTCGTTGCCATTTTTGTTTAAGATGTGTTTGAGAATTAAATTGATAGAATTTTTAAATGTGGAGAGTTAATTTTGTTGAATTATTTAGAAGTAAGATTAATTTGATAAAATATACAAGTGTTGAGGACTAAATATATTATTATACCAAATAAAAAATGCCACCTTCCCTTTTCTGCTAACAATTTAATAGGAATGACCCAAACAAAAATGAATTATAAGTTAGTGACAAATTGAAAGTTCTTGTAGTTAAGTGACCATCTAATAGTTGATTAATTAATTGTATAGTTTACCTAAAAAATAACTACATCATTAGTCATTAAATTATGGATAACTTTTTATTTTGATAACTTAATTAAAAAAGTTACAATTTGGTCATTTAACTATTTTAAAATTTTCATTTAAGTTATTGAACTATTCAAAAGTTTTTATTTAAGTCACTGAGCTGTTCAATTTTTTTTTTAGAAAAATGTTTCGTCAATGAGCTCCAAGCAATTATTTGACGATCGGTATGGTGAATCAGTAACCATCGGCAAATAGAAAAACACATTTTAGATCCAAGTCGATTTGACGATCAATGTCGGGATATTGGTGAAAACAATTGATTAAATTTTGATTCGCAGATTCATGACATCCAAAGTTATTTCATGAAAAAAAATTGAACTGTAGAAGAGAAAAAGAAAGAGGGCTTTCATTTGGTACAGGCAGTGCAAATAGAAAAAGGCATTAATTTTAACAACACAGTGATTTAAGAAAACTTTTGAATAGTTCAATGACCAAATTGTAATTTTTTAATTAAATGAACCAAACGAAAAGTTACCCATAATTTAATAACTAATTATCTAATATACTCTACTTTTTAATATATTTTATACAGTATTTTTCTAACTATAAAATCATAAAAAATAATTAATTTAAATTTATTTTTATGAAAAAAGAATGTTCCGTTAAAAATCCATTCTTGTATGTGAAGAATGGAAAAAAAGGTACACCAAAATTATCATTTTATGAGCTAGAAATATTTGTATATAAACAACCTAAAAATACAGATAGATGAATTATGCCCTATAATGAAAATTTTTATTAGATACTTGTTTGACACTAATTTAAATTATGGAGTGCAAAATACATGTAAAACGAGTAGTTTTTGTTAGGAATTAGATTTTTATTTTTAGATTATTTAAAAACAATAATAAATAGTTTTATCAGTCGATTTGAGTGCAAAACACATATAAGACCTGTTAAGAATTGGGTTGAACGATGATACTCGAATGGTCAACTGCTTGATGTATTTCTACATTTAAATTATTTAGGAATAATAAAAAATAGTTTGATGAGTAGATTTGGACGTGTTATTTTAAATTTTATGTGTTTTATTCTTTTGGCTTACCATTATTTAATAAATCTTTCATTTTATTACATATATTGGGAAAGTTTTTTTGTCGATTTAGTCTTGGTTGATATATGCGATATATGTTGTTTGAAGCCAATTGAAGCCGTGGATAAATGAGTTAATTTGTATTTTAAAAAGTTTATTTTATCTCACTAATTAGATGAACCAACCATTAAGAAACCTAATTACCCCAAGAGAATCGCTCTCAATTCCAAAAGCCACTGAATTCCCCATTAATACTGTCTTAGCTTCCAAAAGCCACTAGCAATCCATAGCCCATTCCAATATTCAAGGTTTTAGCATCTCTAAATTAAAAAGAACAAGAAGATTCAAACCTACACTGACCCATTAATTTTGTAAACATAATTTTTTTCCTATTTTTAATTTTTTAAAAATGTTTTTACTTTAATTTTTTATAATTTTTTAAATTATTATTAATTTATATTTTTTAAAAATTTTATATATATATATAAAAAAAAAAAGATTAAACCAAAAACAAAAAAATCCAATCGGTTAATGGTTATTGAACCAAAAAATCCTTACGAAAGTTTTGAACAACCAACAAACATTAACGTTTCGGAATATACATCGGACTGTCATGTCTATGCTTCATCTGTAACAGTTAACATCAATATCTAGTTTCATATAAGATTTATATATACTTACAAAATTGCCAATCGGTTAATGGTTATTGAACCAAAAAATCCTTACGAAAGTTTTGAACAACCAACAAACATTAACGTTTCGGAATATACATCGGACTGTCATGTCTATGCTTCATCTGTAACAGTTAACATCAATATCTAGTTTCATATAAGATTTATATATACTTACAAAATTGTGCTATTAATCACTACTTTGAACCTTGTACTGATCCTTTAGACCTCGCAACCATGCCCGCACCGACCTACTTGGCGATCGAGCAAGGAAGAACCCAATCCACTATGTGCGGCCTCCGACTACGTTGGTTATATGTCAGCTGCCAAGCCTGCAGTATTCATCAAGTTAAAAATATCAATGCCGTATAATCAGAAATAACTACAACTAAGGGTAAAAGTAAAAGTACCATGAAAGCCCCTATACTAGAAGTTAGATTGCATTTTACCTCATGTCACTAAAAGATGTGCAAATTAGTCCAGTAAGTTAGACCAAAGAATAACTTTATCCTTTTTGTTAAAAATTCCATTCATTTTTAATGTTAAAAATTAATGTGGCTGAAGGAATAATTAAACAGTTACACATATACCTCGTGCTAATATAAAAAAACCTATTTTTAATGATAAAAATGAATAAATTTTTAACAAAATAACCAGTTTACTTTTTATATAACGTACAAGGGCAAAATGAAATCTAACTTCTAATACAAGGGTCTCCATGATACTTTTACCGGTAGCTAAGTGTACTCAAACACGGTCCTATTTCCATCCAATTCTCGAGAATTCGAAAACATTAATGTCATTAACTGTTACCTTCTTTAATGGAAAAGTAGGGGTTCTCCAACAAAGCACCTCGGAGTTCTCCTTCAACCTGCCCAAAAATGAGTAATCATTGAGGATAAAAGTGTCGTATACATGTTCATATACATACCATCATGCATGTCTCAAAAAGGAAAAGACAAGACTTCTTACCTATCCTCGTTATCAGAGCTGTAAAAGGAATAAGGATCATTGGAACAAACCCCGGGAATAGATAATGTGAGTTTGTTTTCTTCCATTTTAGTAGTGTTGGACAAATGCGCCTTCTTTTGAGGCCTCAATGATCTAGGGAAACAATTCGGCTGATAATCGGGCTCTTCAACGGGACGAATCTGGCATTCACAGTCCCTTCCTTCCCCTTTTGATGAATCAACTAAATATGCAGGAGTCCGAGACGTATCGTCTCGTAATGAACCACAAGATGGGGTTGCACCTGTGCTTAGTATGTTCCCTTCACTATTTCTGAAAGCTCGAACTACTTCAGATCCATGAGAACAACTATGAGGTATTTCGAATCCGTGATCAGAGTAATAAGTTAAAACAGGTCTATGTCTGTCATGTATCATCGGTTTTTCCGAGGCATATTGTGAAACTTCAGAATCACTTCCACTTTTCGTAGATGAACTTGACCTCAGATGCAGCCTGCGTGAACAACTAAACAAACTAAAAGACGGTTTCCTTGCTTTGGCAAACTTCAATGATGGATCAGTAACTGAAAGATTAATCCGAATCTCCACATTTGAGCCAATAATCAATTGAAGTGAACTCGCGATATGTTTCCATGATTTTTCAGCCCTCGACACGTGATTAGGACTGCGGAATTCTAGTTCAGCTATAGCCAGACCTGAATTCGGAGAAATATTAAACCATAAAAAATGGAATGGGAAAAAGCTATAATTCACTGTACAAAAGCTCGAAAGCTCCTAGAGACGATAAAGACGAGAAATTCTCAATGCATTATGGAAAACAAAGCATCAATCCATGCGCACGTTTATTCTTACGATCAGCTTCATAATTTGCTAAATTCGTATGCGAGCAATGAGCATATATCCTAGGTACAGGTTGAAGAAAAAAAAAAAAAAAAAGAATCATGTACCTTGATTAAAACGAAGAGACGACAATTTCCCTTGTTTCCTCAGAAATTTCTTAAGTGAACCAGATTGGCATAATTCGGTTGCTCTGTTCCATATAGATTCAAGACTTCTGTCAGAATCATCCCGTTTCGCCAATTTAGAGGAGCTAATGCCATTACACATACAAGTGAAAGGATGATTCGACCTCTCACCAGTTGATGATGTGCTGTTAGAGTCACCATCTGCTTCCGAACAAAGAACAAACCTCCTCAATACATTAAACTAAATTTAAAATTTCAGGTATAATTTACAACTGATTATAACAACGCTTACCTTTGTGTTGAGCATTCGCCAAACATAATTTTGAATCGTTTGTCTCCGGGAAATTGGATTCCATAGAGCTTAGTTGCAAAAGAGCAACGGTGAGCCAAGTTGTTGATTCTTTGACACTCTCAAATGCTTTTCTGTTTCCGAAAGTGTTCTCAGTGCATGACTCAACTTCTGCAAGCTTGATTCAGCTGTGATACAACAATTTGCAATGCTCAAAACAATGAAACACTCGATACTTTCATTGTGCGAATGCTTGTGAATTCATTTACGACCTTTGAATTATTCAGTTTGGTTCGGTGGTATCTACCAAATATAAGGTTGTTATATATTGGTAATATGGGCTATAATCCCGTATTTTCAACATATTCAGCATCATTATCAAATCAACAACATACCATATATGGAAAAATGAGGGTGTTGTATGGATATACAGAACTTACAAGTATGCTTTCCGAAGAACTTTCTTCTGGCTTCCGAGCTACCTTCCTCACATTTCCCAGCAAGAATGTCCATAATGAGATTTGCTAGCTGTGATATAAGTTGCATAGGATCAATTTTCGACCTCATTAGCTCCCGTGCTCGTATTACCGTTTTTGAAGTGTCACAAGATAAAGCCAGATCGAGCAAATCAAGCAACTCATCATCTGAAACAGTTCCAATCTGCCCCAGTGAACAGAAAAGACATTCAATAACTTAGATGCAAACTTAAGCACCGGAAGAGATTAGAAAAAGAAAAGTTTACAGCACTTACAAGCTCATAGGTTAAGGACATTGTGATCTTTTTACCAAGCAAACTCAACTGCTCGAGCATCATCTCCGCATCCCTTAATGAGCCATTGGATTTAACAGCAATGAAGCCTAAAGCAGCCTGATCATAGTCAAGACCTTCTTCGACACAGAGTTTCTCCAACCGGTTTGAAATATCAGAATCTTTTATCTTCGGGAAGTGATATTTTTGCGACCGAGAAACTGCACTTCTTGGCAGCATATCCAGTTCAGGAGTACTCATAACAAAAACAATGTGATGAGAAAGTTTCTCTAAGCTGTTTAAAACCGTCGCCCATGTCTCACCATGCAGTAACTGGCACTCATCAATGATGAAAATCTTAAACCGTGAAGAAACCGGAGGTGAAACTGCATTCTTAACAAGGGACCGCAACCTATCTGATCGATTGATTCTCAATGAGTCAACCTCCTTAACATCTCTGCTCCTTCCAGAAAAGAAGGTAATGCATTCTCGACACCGACCACATGGTTTTTCCTCCCTCGAGTGAAAGACAATTCAAAGCAGCGGCAAAGATCCTGGAGGCACAAGTCTTCCCAGTTCCACGAGGACCATGGAAAAGGTACAAAGAGGCTACCCTTCCTTTAGAAATGGCACTCAAGAGAGACCTCACAACCACACCTTGTCCTACCAATTCATTGAAAGATTTTGGCCTGAATTTTTGGCCTAAGCTCCTAGGAGTGTCGGAATAAGGGTTAATTTCACCGTTAATGCATTTCCAAAAGCTCTGCCCGCAAAGAGTTGTCTCACCTGTATCCGAAGACAACAAAGGGAAGTCTTCAAAAATCGGATGAAGGATTGGATTCTCTCAACCTCGGGGTTTTTAACCAACAGTAACTTATTCCACATCCACGGTGATTTCGATCCCCGGCATCAACATTTTCATCTACATACAATGAGGTACTACAATTAGAAATAACATCAAGGGAAGGGCTAGCAACATCACCATTAACCCCAAATGATTGCACTTGATTCCTAGATTGACATTTCAGTTTCGAATCACAGTGATCAGGTTCATTGCATGAAGCTAAATCCTCCATATAATTACAACTAGGTGCCATACATATCAAGCTCATACCGTCATCCTTAAAATTACCATTGTATCTTTCACCCAAGGGACTGTTGCTTTGGACCTCTTCCTTGTTTAATCCATAATCTGTAAAATCACCCTTACGATTATCCGATTCACTGGCCTTTTCGGTCCTAACAAGTGAAGCAATGTTCCTTAACTGTTCCACATTCTCACATTCAATCAACTTAGAGTTAGAGTTTTCAGGAACAGGATGCAACCCGAGATCATAACCTTGCTCTTCTCTTCGTTCGTCAAACTCGGAACCAGCTTCCGTGCAACCATTCACAAACTGCAAAGAGATCCCATTGCTCGAATTTGTATCCCACTTGACATTATCAAACAAAGAAGAGAATTTACTCATGGAATTAGTGGATGGATCCCTTAATGACCTCACTCTCCTAAGTGCTATTAGGGTTCTTGAGATTGGTATATCAACAGAATGTCTTCTACCATCCATTCTTTTCAAAATAACAGTATTTTTAAGTATCAAAATAGTGCTCTTTGCTTCAGCATTAGCTCATATAACGGGATTTAGAAACATGATATGAATTCATAACCTGAAACAACAATAAAAACAAACAAAATAATCATAAAAAACATTGTATTAACCATTAAACAATCTACAAGCAAACTAGACAATGAACATAACATTACATCAAAACCAGTATAGAATGCCCATATGTTTCATTTTCTGAAAAAATCCAGGTTAAAAATCCAAATCAAAGCATCAAAAACCCTCTAAGATTATCTCTCTAAAGCACATTACAGAAGAGGGGGAAAAAGTCCACAAGACGAGTCATTTTCATAAGAAACATACACTCAATGTATCAAAATGCATGATAAATGAACACCCAAAACCTAAAAAATGCAGTACATTTTTCATATACATTTATTAAAAATTAAAACCTTAGACATTGGGGAAGCAACTTAGTTAGTTTCAGTGTTTTACTTACCTTCAAAATAGAAAAAGCAAAAGAAAAAAAAAGGGAGAACCATAGCCTAGAAAACAAACAAAAAGTAAAAGGCTGAAGCAATGTAACTTTGTATTAAATAAAAGAAAAACTCCATATACAAAGTTCAAGAATATCTAGAATTCAAATTTCATAGTAACTGAAAAAAAGGGGGTCTAAAAACAAATAATAATAAAAATGTAATAGCCCAAGAAATAAAGAAATGCAAATAAAAACAAAAGAATGCAATTGAAAAAATAAAACAATGTCAGACCTTTAAGATGGAATATTATGGAAATGGGAAAAAAAATTAGAGATAGAGGTCTTCACTCTTCAAACCCTCAAAAACAACTCTCAAAGTCATTGAAGTTCACAAAAAGATTTGAAAAAAGTTTGGCGTAAAAAGTGGGATACATTGTCATTATTTTCTAAAAATAGAAAAACCCAAAGCTAAAAAAATCAATATTTTAAGCTTTTGGATTGTTTATAGGTTTTGATGTAGAAGATGAACTGGGGGAAGAAGACAGAAAGATAAATGGCAAACTCGTAAAAGTAATTAATGAGTACGGGGGTTGTTAATAAATAGAAAGAAAATAATAGATATATATTAATGGGAGTGTTTGTTTGTAGGGAAAATTTTTTTATTTTTTTTGCCAGAAAATTCTGTAGTAATGTGTTGGGTGTAGAGTGTTGCAGAAGGGAAGGGAGGGAAAAAGGCTGTAGTCTCGTGGTGTTGGCCAGTTTGTGGGGTTATCAGTTAGTTTTCGTGGGGCTCTTGATTAAGGAAAAACAGTGTTTTGTAAAACCATGGTTTGGATTGGATTGGGTTCTTTTGCATGAGTTCCATCTGGTCAAAAGGTGTCTCAAATTTTGACTCACGGTCTAATCGGTCAAATTTAATTCTTGATTTAATTAGTTCCATTGATTCCACACTACTTTAATATTAAATAATTATTTATTTATTTTATAAAATCATTCCTATTTCTTCAATTCAATTGGTTTTGAGTGTTTGGTTTAAAGGTTAGTTTAATTCTTTTGTTGAAATTAACATATCGTTCAGTTTCTAATTTAATCGATTTAATTGTCAATCCAATTCAATTCATACAATATTGAAAAAAATAAGGTTTTTAGAAATGGATAATCGTTGAATCGATCAGGCAATTGATTTGTCGGTCCAACCAATCAATCCGGATCGATTAAATAAATCATCAAAAATTTATAAAAATATTAAAAATCCAATTCAATCGTTCGATTCAACCAATTTTTTGTACAATTCAATCAATTCGTATTGATTCTCAGATCAATCAGTTCAATACCCTTTTTTTTATCGATACCTAACTGTTCCCAATCCAGATGGTCCAACCATATAATCTAATTTAGTTACAACAATGTTGAAAAAAACATATTACGCTCAAAAAATGAAAAAATGGGTTTAAAAAATATTTGGGCTTGAAATTTAACTTCCAAAATCTTAGCCGATTTAACATTGCCTTTTAAAATTTATAAAGATTTTTTTATATTTATATATTATATAATTAAATATGTATTAATATGATGTATATATTAAAAATATGTTAAATGTTGAGTTCAAATATGTTTGCTTGTTGTCGAGGCAAGCACTAACTATTGCACTCAGCAGTGTGCAGGTTTTAAACTAATTTTATTTGTTTGCATGTTTAATTAAAATATTTCAATTGTTTGATTGTATCTTTTAATGGATTTTCTACAATCAATCTCGTGTTACACTACAAATATTCTTATGTGATCTTCTTGTCTTAGATTATGAGATATGCAATCCAGAATGACATAAGTTGATTTTACGAAAATTTTTCTTAATCATTTGTATCGATATTTAATTTGATGAAATTTGAACATTTCAAAATGGATTAACACTCACAAAACTTTGTGAATCTGGATTCGTGTTTTAAGTTTGGAAGCATTTTTTTGAACTTGAGCGAAGTGTATATTATAATATTCTTTTGAAGATTTTTATTATGGGATAAAATATTATTTAATCATTGAATTTAGCAAATTTTTTTTATTTTGGTATTTAAACTGTACTTTTTTTTAGATCGGTGTCAAAATTTGATAGGTTTTTTTTAAACTTGAATTTCTTTAAGTTATAATGACATTACGCTTTGAGAATATGCCGCATCATCACTTAATTTAAAAAATTAAATTTTTATTTAAATTTTATATAAGATAACTAAGCGATAAAGTGACATAATCTCAAAATGTCATGTTACAACGCAATAATAGAATCTAAATTTTGGGATAAATTAAAAAAATTATCAAAATTCAGAATTAATATGGAATAAAAAATATTTATTGACCATCAAGACTAATGTTGTTTTTCCCTTTGATCTTTTTTTATGGTTTATTTAATAAAAAATAAAATTTTTAATTTGATGGTGAAGTAATAAGAGGCAAAATCATTAGAAGAAGGCATGGGGTTTGCCGGTGTAGAAAAGAAGCAAAGGTATGGGTGCTGTGAAACATAACTAAAAAGTGAACACTGAAGAACCAATGTACAATCCAAGGTCCACTTATTATATTTACCGACTTTTCGAAGCTGCTAAGAAGAAAGGTTAAATTTTGGTCTTGGTCCTTCTATTATGTTCAAATTTAAAATTTAATCTTTACACTTCAAGTTTATATAAATCGATATTTCTATTTTTATAATATCATTAATTCGTTCAAATAGTTAATAATTCGGTCTCCCTATTTTTATAATATCATTAATTAATTTAAATATTTAATCTTATTAATTTTTTTAATTAAAATGCTCATATGAATTTTCCTCTTTCTTTTGTTGTTGGAATAAATATTTTTTTTTTATAATCACATCAATATTTTGAGAAAAAATGATTAGGTTAATTATTTGGTACTCCACGAGTGAAAAATAAAAATTATACAAGCATTCATGACAAGTGTTCTTAAAGTATATTTAAAAACCTAAAAATAAATAAGTGGGATATTTGTCACCATTATAATTATGGTTGTGAAAAAAATCAATTTTTACTAGCAACACACTTGATAATAAATCTAAATAGTTAATGATGTTAATTATATGGACTCATGCCAACCACTCAAAACAACAAATAGTTGAAGTTGAAGTTCTACATCGACATTTTAAAGTTTGAAGTCCAAGTTTTAGTAAAGACATGCCTCCCCCGATTAATAATGCTTGGACTAGTAAAAAACAAAAGTTTGGTCATAAAAACATAAAAATAAAGGACTAAATTATACTTAATGACTAAATATTAAATTTGAGTATAGTAAATGGATGATAGTCATAAATAAAAAGAAACGAGTTAATATATTGTTTGGTACATGAGTTTGGCTCTAGTATATGAATTCAGCTTTAATATTTAATTCAGTACTTGATTTTTTTCAATTCTTTATTAAAGTTTTTTTTTGTTTCAATTAAATACTCGAGTTTAGTTTTAATATTTAATTTGGTACCTGAGAAGGATGGCAACGCAGAGGGACGTGGCGAAATTTTGCCCGCCCCATCCCAACCTGAAACTTGACCAATCCACCCCGCTCAACCCTGACTCTTAAGAAGAAAAATCCGTTTCGAACCTAAAATTTAATAGGAGACTCAACTTCAACCCGACCAGAATTTAATTTATTTAATTTATTTTTTATTTTGAAGTAAATATTATTTTTTAAGTTTAGACTTAAAATTTAATATATTTATATATTGAAAGCAAAAATTATATATATATTAAGATATTTTTGTAAATATCTCGAGATGGGCTTACTTCAAATCTAATTTTATTATCGGATTCGAGGTTTTTTTTTTTTTTTTGTCATCCTTATACCTTTATATCATTTGATCGAAGTACCAAAGTAAAAATGGAAATTAAACTCGAGTAGGAATTAATATATTAACATGAAAGAAACCCAACAAATTAGTCTCGAATATTGAGCCTTTTCATTTGTTGACATATCTGAGTTTTTCCCGTGCAGTACTACTCACTGTACCCATGCCAATTTTGACGCAGCACAGCGTCATTATCTCCCCGAGTGGCCTATCAATGGATGGCTCAGTGGTCCTGACTTTTACGTCGACGTTGTCACTGCAATGGGGGGGGGGGGGTCATTTAAAAATGTTTCAAAAAAATGTTAGCTAATGACAGGAGGGGATGATGTCTCGTATTACTCTCCTATAAAGTAAATATGACTTATTATTTACAGAAAACAACCCATCAAGAAACCAGGGAACAAATCAGAACAAACAGTTTGAAGATGTTGGTTCAGCTTTGCATTTCTTTTGGGTTCTTTTTTATTCATGTCTTCCAGGTATTCGTTGAATGTTCTCTGTGGGGGTGGTGATAGAAGTCATAACTCGAGAAGAAACTTGATTAAAAATTAAATAAATTAAGGAAATTATGTCTAATATTACTAAATTATTAATAAAATTACGTTTTCATCAGTTTAAAAAGTTATAAAATAAATTATTTAATAGTTATAATTTAAGTTACTGGAATATTCGTAAATTTTTATTTAAATGACTGAAAAAAGAAATCCAAGTAGCGAGGTCCAAGTAACGATTCAATGATTGTTACAGTTAATTAGTACTTATCGATTATTAAAAATATATATCTTATTTCAACTTGATCTAACGGTCAGTGTTAGAAATTAAATAAGAAAACTATTTAACTTTTAATTCACAGATTCGTCGCGTTCAAAAATGTTTTACAAAAAAAATTGAATTGTAGAAAATAAATGGAAGAATAACTTTCGATTGGTAGAGACAGTGCAAATAAAGAATGCCATATAACAATAACAACTTTAACAATTCGATGACTTAAATGAAAATTTTTAAATAATTCAATGACAAATTTGTAACTTTTTTAAGTGATTAAAACGTAAAACTATGAATAATTTAATCACTTTAGAAATAGTTTATCTATAAATTAAATATTTTGATAATAATCCAATTCTGCTGGCTGGGATCAACTTAATTGGTAACCAAATAGATTAGAATCAAATTTCATGGATTTAGGGTTTTGGTTTGATATCTTCGAGGTGTAGGTTGAATCTTCATTGGGGTGACAACCCAAGAAGAAGAAAATTGATTAAAATTTTAAAGGCTTAAAGAAAAACAAATTAATAATATTTTTCCAATACACACAAAACTAGGGAGGAGAGGTTTTCCAAGGATTCAACGTAAGGGAAAATATTATAGCTTGAATTTAGGACTAGTCGAAAACCTATAGGTCAATTATATTAATAGTTATCCGATTATGATTTTTTGGTTATTCAATTATAAAAAATTATATAACTACTATTTTATTATTTTGTTTTTGCCACTTAATTATTTTAGATTTTTTGATATTTGCATTTTTACTTTTGTCAATTGATGATAAAAAAAAATAAATAAAATTGAATAGTTGGATGATATTTTATAATTTTTCATAATTGGGTGAAAAAAAAAATTATAATTAGGTGACCTCTATTATAATTTACCCAATTTTATTTTAAAAAGACTAAAATTGAATTATGAATCTTTTAGGAGTATGAAAGTATAATTTATGATTGTATTAAATTGTAATTTTAAGATGGCTGAATGCTCAAATTATGGTTTTTTTTTTTTTTTAATGATTGTTGATTTAAAAGCCAAACTTTTCAAAATGATAATTTAAGGGCCAAACTTTTATGAAAGTGTTGAAATAATAATTTTTCATACACTTCAACTTAATTTATAGTAAAATTAGGTGAATATTGTCTTTTTTTTTTTGGAATATAACCCATGATAACTAAATCATATACTACTCGTGTTTAAATGAATAGTTGCTAATTACTAAGAAAAAAATAGAATGCTTGACTGAAAGTGATAATTGAAATGGTTATTTCAGATAACACTGTATAAATTACAACAAAAATAATGGACAATAAAATATTTTATGCAGTGTGTCTGTAAAGTTTAATAAGTAAATTTATTATCTCTAATCTCGGTACAAATGATTCAAGTTTAATCCCGATACAAGTGTTTAAATACCTAGATCACTCATCTCTAATTTTTCCCCTGATAACTTAGACACTAAACGTAATTTGTTTACTCTCTCAAATATACTCATAAAATATGTTCCACTATACACAGATAAGTGCTATCAATGTTCAATTACAGAACATGTACAAATCTCTTAATATATAAAAGTTTTGAGACTTGTCGATAAACTAAATATCAATTTCAATCTAATCCATTTTTCTAATAAGCTAAAAAAACATTAATACGATATAAAAATAAAGACCAAAGTAAATTAGACCGTTGGATACTAGCCTTCAAAGTTTGTCTTGATCTAACATCTTTGATCCAAAGAATTTGACATGTATGATCTGATCCAATCCTTAAGATATATTTTTTCAAATAGATTGATCTTTATTGATAGACTTGGATAATTTCACAATATCAACATTGATTATAGCCTAAAGATTATGTTTAAAATTTGTAAACTTCAAATATGTCAAGTAAACTTATGTCGTATCTTTTTAGTTGTCTTTTTCTTATAATTCTCGCTATAATGTATTTTAAACCGAAACAATTATTGGTAGTTTATAGTGATTATAGCCTTTAGTGGGTAAAGACATGATAGTCTGTTGGATTCCCATAATTGTTGCAAAGAGAAACTAGAATGGGTTCAGGTGGTTTAAAGAGTTGCTAAAAGTAGTGGTTTGAGGAAGTTAGGGTTGGGTTTGAGTAGACTATAAACCATATGAGCTTTGCCTCTCCCTTTACCATAGTGTCAACAAGAAGTATTTATAAAGGGAGGTTGGTAGGAAGTGAGACATAACAATTGAGCTCTTTATTCCATAAGTGCGGCGGTAAGGTGGCGGATGTCAGTTGATAGTACTATTGAAGTTGATTTGAAGGCGCTAAACAAGGTGTTTGTCAGGTAGAGATGCAATGGATTGGGTTTTTTTACTGAAATGGGGTAGAAAAAATTAAAAAAATCCAAAATGGGATAGGATTTTGATTATTTACCGAAATGAGGTAACCAGCTTGGTCACGCCATTCCCATAGGCGGCACCACCCTGGTGTCAGTCGACAGAACCTGAACAATGGACTGCCATAGGAGGCACCGCTTGGACAATGGATTGCCAGAGGCGGCACCAAAGCCAGGACAATGGCCTTGCAGAGGCGGCACCAATAGCAGATAATTCACCCCCCGAAATGTGAAGCAAAGCAAAGCAGCAGAAGCAGAAGTAGAAGCAGCAGAAAAAGAAGCAGAAGAAGAAGAAGGAGAAGAAGGTGGTGGCGTCGGAAAAAGAAAGAGGAAGAAGAAAGAAATAAGAAGCAGAAGCAAAAGAAGAAGAAGAAGAAGAAGGTGGTGTCGGCTTTCCACTGTTTTTTTCTTCTTTTCCCTGCATGCCTCACTGTTCTAACTGTTTTTGTTGCAAGTGAAGGCTGACACAGGGTGGTGCCGCCTATGGGAGTGGCGTGACCACCCTGATTATCCCATTTCGGTAAATAACTGAAATCCCATCCCATTTTGGTATTTTTTATTTTTTTCCACCCCATTTCAGTAAAAAACCCAATGGATTGATAAGTGTAGTCAAGAACTCTTCTCCATATACTTTTTAATATTTGCGTGGGTTTGCTTGGTGTGAAAGGATGTTCAGGCTATGCACACTGCTCTTTTAGTGAGATCACAAAATCAAGTTTTCCCTTGTTCCTAATGGTGTAATTGAGACATTTGTACTCATAAATTACTTGAATTAAACTTAAAAAGGCTCAAACTTGATTCGACAATTTTGAGTCGAGCTCGAGGTATCGATAAAATCAAGTTCAAACTTAAAATTACTTAGTGAAAGTATACCACTATTTATAAATTAGAATTTCACATAAAAAATATATAAATATTTTAAAATTTGGAATTATGAAATATTAAATAAATAATAATTTTTTATTTACCAACCTGAGTCAAGCACATTACAAACTTAACCGAATAAAATAAATTATTTAAGACCTCAATCTTGTTAAGTTGAATCCAACATCATAGGCTAAACTATAAAAATAGATATCGAATTCTTAGTATATTTTTGTTTTGGCTACTCAAATTTAAAAATTTATATTTTAATCATTAACATTATTGAAATTTAATATTTTTAGTTATTCCTTGATCAATGACCTCTTTTTTATTGGAATAATAATAAGTTTAGCTCTCCAATATTTATAGATTCTATCAATTTTATTTTAGTTCTAAAAAATTTAATAAATTTAACTCTCAACTTTACACATTTTATCAAATTAGTCTTATTTATTAAAGATTCAAAATTTTAAAATGTAAAAAGTAAAAAAAAGAAAATAAAAGTTTATTTTCGATAAAAATACATAAAATTTTATAAAAAAATACAAAAGAATACCCAAATTTTTTCTTTTTTGACATAAATAAAAAAACAATTTAAAAAATCACAAACATTTTCCTTTTATTTTATAAATAGTAAATTTTATTATTAGTATGACATTTCATTAAGGTTTAGATTAAAGTATTAAATTTTAGTAACGTCCATGATTACATAAAATCTTTTAAACTTTAATAATTAAAATAAAACACATTAAAAATTAAGTGATTATTTTTATAATTAACACTACTCAAACCAAAATTAAAGCACAAATAATAAAACTGCAGTGAATATGGCAACCGATTTTCAGACTGTTGAGGGATATTCATATCAGTGTGAAAATAAATGAGAAATCATAAAAGAAAGAAATAATGAAGAGCAGAGGAAGTTCATTTATAATAGAAGGAAAATACATGGTGAAATGAGTGGGAAGGTAGCGCTGCGCCGCTGCTCCCAACTGTATTTATTGAATAGCGTGTGAGAGGCGGAGTAGGTTAGCGGCGCTACCCCCTGACTGCCCTGCCCGTTGGGTCCTTAGGGTTCTGACACCCCCACCCCACCATGGCTTCAATTCCAAAGCCAAATATCAATAACCCAAGGTTATGTAGATATAACTATTTTAAACTATTTTATTCGTTTTCTTTATAAATTCCATCACTAAATCATAAAAAAATTTCGTTTTATTTATTAAATTACTTAAAAAATTTTATTCTAAATCATTGAATTCTTAAAATTGATGATATATTATATTTTTTTGTTTGTATTATTTGTACCAATCAAAAGTTCTATTTTTTCTTCTCTTTTATAATTTGGTTTTGTTTTTTCATAAAATAATTTTCGACATTACAAATCTACAAACTAAAATTTAAAAAGTTTTTTTCTCTGATCTCGGACACTGATAGTTAGATCAACTTGGAATTAAAGTATATTTTTCTACTCGCCGATTGGTGCTGATCTACTATATTAATCGTCGAATCATTACTTGAAACTCGTTAGTGAAATTTTCTTTAACTAAAAAACTTAATAGCCATTGACTCAAATAAAACTTTTAAATAAGTTAGTGACTAAATTGTAGCTTTTAAATAGGCCAATAACTTAAATAAAAGTCCGTTTTATTATTGGTATTCGGGTTCATAATTGTCCTTTTTAATAATATTATTTTTAATGTTTGAACCTGCATCTTCCATTGAGAATATAAAGTGTTTTGTCACTGCACCAAAAACTTATGATGTTAATCTCTAGACTTTACAAAAGTTATGAATTTAGTCTCTGTACTTTGATTTGATTATTTTAGTTTCTATATTTTTCGAATCGATCAATTTTAGTCATTGTATTTTTCAAAATTTGAAATTAATCGTTTGGTTAAATTTAATTATTAATTATAGTTTTAGTCTATAATCTCAATTGAATAATTTTAAGTCTCTATACTTTTTGAACATTAAAAATAATAGTCTTGAGCGAAAATAATAGTTGTTAATTTATTAATTGAAATTTTTAATAAGTAATTTGTAAAAATAAAAAATCAATATGACATTAAAAATATGATAACATATTTACCCCATCAAAATTTGAAAATAAAAGCTTAATAAATTTAAGTGTGACGACTAAAATTTTAAATAATTAATTAATTAATTAACTATTCACCTCTGGCACTGATAGAAATATATTTTTCAACTGCCACCCATTCACGTGATTTTATTTGATATTTTATTTTGTGACATGATGGGCTTTGGACAGTTGTTTAAGTTTAGGCCTAAAGTGTGAAGGGACAATTTCAAAGTTGTTGTTTAGCCCAATTTTGGACTTTCAATGACCTGTTTCAACATTGATATGATTTTTAGGTAAATATTGCGTACTTTTAAATCAACCATTGAAATAAAAAAAAAAATCTCCACCTAAGATTTTAATTTATAAATGTGATTTTATTTTTAATAAATTCAATTAATTTTAAACAATAAATTAAATTTTAAAGAAAGACAATGTATTAAATAACTACATAGTTTTTTATTTTTTACGTAGCTTAATCAAACGACTACAGTTTTTTATTTCAAACGACTACAATCCCCCTATTTCTATCTTTTAACCACAAGTATTGATTTAAAAAGGATATCATTAAACCCGTTATAATAAGATCTCACATTAGATGTTAATTTTTTAGATGTTTAAGAAGATTTTAAACACAAATATTACATCTAAAAATTTGAATTTGAAATGATATACCAAGTAATATGTGGGATAATATGTAGTCTTTCATATGGAATGAATGAATGGAAATCTTTTCCATGTAGTATGCTAAGGGAAACAAATCTTTCCAAATAAGAAAATTTGATTATATTTACTTGGTTTTTTTCACCTTTTGATTTTATTGATGCAAGTTAAGTTGTAATTGGACAAAGATAAGTTTGGATGGGCGGTGGGGTGTGTTTAACTTACTTTCTGTATCTGATCTTACCATCACCACTGTTTTTATACTAACCGTAAGTAAATGCACCACTCATCAAAACCCACCCTAAATAATCCGCACAAACTTAGTTTAAAATCAAGTTTTACATTTAATTAAATGATTTAAAAAAAAAAAAAACTGCGATGATCCCATAGCAAAGTTGAGCATGCAATTTTTTCGTGGGGTTTAATTTCTATTTTTGTGATTCGCATATTAACATTTCATATTTGGGTGATTTTACAATTTTAAATTTTAATAATACAACAAAAAAAAGTTTGAAAACATATATTAAAAAAATATATTTATATCAAATTTAACTAATTTCAAAAAATATAACTAATATTATGTTTTTAAAAATGAAAAAAAAATTAAAAATCGAGGTTTTTTTTTGTTAAAAATGATATTTTTCAAAATTACAAATAAAATATATAAAAACATAATTTATATTCTTACCATTTTTTCTAAAAAACTTTATAAGGGATGATTGAGTATAATTTAATGAATAGATATAATTAATTCGTGTATTACACGTGTAAGAAAGTTAGTGTGAATTTTTATTTTGAACCAACATTTTGAGTGTGAAAATTTTTTTAGTATTATAAAATAAATAAATTATTTTAAATATCATTTGTTTTAGATTTGAAATGTATTTCACCAATATTATGAAGGTGATAAATTTTAGTATATCATATATATTTGCTTAGGTTGTCGTATGATATTAACACGGTCTATGTTTGATTAAGTCAGACCTAACCTAAAATATGAATATAAAATTTAAAAAACAATCCTATATATATTATATTGTTTTCATCTAAACATATTTGTTCCCTAGATGTATTTTAAATATTTGTATTAAAAATATTTTGTATATATAATTATAAATGTTGGAAAATCATTAAAATTTTGGCAAATAATTTAAAATTATAAATATAACTTATGACTATATATATGGATTAAGTTAATAATATATTATATAAAAATAATTTAATATACTTTCATGGTTATCTTATTTTTACGATAATTACACCTCTCTTAACATGACATATCCGTCATTACTAGTTAAATTATTTGTTACTCCTTACTAAATTATTTATGATTCCAATTTTTTATTAATGTTGAATAATTTTACAAAATAAAAATAAAAATATCTGAAAATAAATGGAAGCTTGCCATAAATACTTCAAACTAGGGGTTTTTTACCCAAATAAAATATAAAAAATATTTATTGAGATAGGATAAGGCCCATTTATTTATCAATTCAGGAAAAGTGAACAGAGTCCATTGGAGTTCGTTGTACAACGTATCCCGATCTTTGTACCACTAATCCATGACAATCTCTTTAGTCACTCATGCCTTTCGGTATGAAACTTGGTATTGGAACCGTTTTTGTATTTTGGCAATCAACACCGATACAAGAATAGTGGACTTGTCTTTAATCATTGACAAGATGCAATTGCAGATGGTTTTTGAATGACAATCCACGTATAGTCCATTCTAATTTTTTTGAACTTTATGAACTCTTTTATAATTCTTTTGAATTTTGAATTTTTTATAATTTTAAAATTATTTGTTGACAAGTCATATAAGATAAATAATAATACGTCAGCATGAAGTATATTTAGGCTGCCACAACGGTTGCCATGCCAACATCGCTAAAAACTTAATATTTTAGTCAACATTTCTGTTTTAAAAAACATTTTGACTCTTTTTTGAAATGTTAATAATCAAATTTAACTCAAAATGATAAAAGATGTAATTGTTAAAAATTAAATTTAACATTATGCCTAAAAAGTTGGGTTAACTTTTTCTTTTTTACATTCACAACTAGATTTGTGCAATTTATTAATTTTATTTATAAAATAAGATAAATTACATTAGGGTTCATCCAATGATTAAAATCTAAAAAATGTCACCCACAAATGCAACAAAGTAAATTGGATCGCCGTTGATTTAGCCATTGGATATTTGCCTAAATAAACCCCAACCTTGTGGAATAGTTTTCAGCATTATCATCATTCAAGGGGACACCCAACATCTTAATCATTAGCTGACCACTATTTTAGTTCAGACCATATTTTAAATAGGATAAATTACAGTTAAGGTCATTAAATTATTAACAAATTTATATTTTTGTCACTTAACTTCAAAAAGTTACAAAATGGTGATTGATTTGTTTAAAGTTTTCATTTAAGTCACCGAATTGTTAAAATTGTTGATGCATGGCCTTCTTCGTTTGCACCACCTACATCAATCGAAAGCTCTCCTTCCTCTTATCTTCTACAGTCCACCTTTTCTGTAAAACAACTTTGAACGTCATGAATTTGTAAATCAAAATCCAAACAGCTTCCTTCTCCGATCTCTAATACTGACTGTCGGATCAACTTGGATCTAAGGTATGTTATTCTACTCGTTGATGAGTACTAATCCACTATAATGATCATTGAATCATTGCTTGGACCTTTTTAACCGGACTTAAAAAAAAACTTAATAATCAAGTGACTTAAATAAAAACTTTCGAGTAGTTCAATAATATAAATAAAAACTTTCGGACAGTTCCATGACTATTTTATAACTTTTTGAAGTTAGGTGACCAAAAAATAAACTAAATAATAAATTAGTGACCTTGAACGTAGCTTACCCCAAAATAATAAAATTTATAATTTTTTAAAAAATCATTTTAAATCGTGAAATGTGTGAACATTTTGGACTAAGAGTGGGTTGGGATGGGCGGTGGGGTGCGATGCAGTATATTTATCTTACTTTTTGTCTCACGCTACAGTATCGTTACAATATCTAATCTCGCCGCCGCTACTATTTTACTAATCGCAAGTAAATGCACCGCCCATTCAAACTCACCCTAAATTTAATTTGGGCAGATAAATATTATACAAAAACCTATCCTAATATCATATTTGCATTTTATCATTTTAAATTAACATGACTAAAATAATCAACACATTGAAATAATCGCAATATACATACATGATTGTAAGATTTACTTGGTTTTTTTTTTTTTTTTTAACATGAGATTTATTTGTTTTATTGTCATTTTTCACATGCTATGTTAGTAAGATGGTTAATACCATATTGGTGAGCAAATTGTTTTTTTGCTAAATTTGGTATGTATAGGTATTAGTTTGATTTGGTATATTGTTTTAAATTTATTGATATTTAAAAAAACATTTTTTATATAATACTTAGAATTATTCATAAGCTCTCTCAAACTCTTAAAACAAGGATAAACACGTTTCGTCATGCTTGAATTCACATTTTCTTATATTGGAAAAATATAAAAAAATTCATCAATTATATAAAATACATATCGGTAAGCATTATAAATAAAATTCATCATTCAAGAAATCCAAAATATACAAAAAAAAAAAATCATCGCATACATTAAACAATAAAATTATTCCATATTAAACCTGTAGAATTTGTTTGGTAAACTTTATAGTTTAAATTTTAATGATTAAAGTTAAAGTTTTTACTATTTATTACTATAAACAGTAAAAAAGTTTTCAATATTATTCATGTGTCGGTTAATATATGCGATCGAAATTAGATAAAATAAATTATTGCGATCAATATGACTGAAGCAATGCAAAATTGATTATATTACCTATTAAACTTTCAGCCATTGTATTATTTTCGAACCAACTTTAGAGAAATTGTAAGTTTTTAAAAATCGAATTTTACGGTTTTGTTGACAAAACAACTCTCATAAGTTAAAAAATATTGTAAATGTGTGGTCAAATTTTAATTAATATGGTCTACATATTCTAAAAAAAAAGTAAAAAAACCTAATGTGATCTATATAAATGAAGGTCCATTTTTGAAGTAAAATTAAGGTATTTCTATTTCCGTTTTATGATATATGAAGACTAATCTTTTTGAGTAAGGGTAAAGCTAGAAATTTTTTTGGAGAGATCAGATTTTAAGTATAAATTTTTAGAGAGTTAAAATGTAATTTCGTTACCGTATTAATATAAAATTTTACAATTTTCAAATAATTAAACTATGAACTTTTTGTTTTTGGAGAGGGCGTAATTTAATTTTAAAATTTAATAAGGATTGAAATATAATTTTATCATTAAATTAACTTAAAATTTTGTAAATACTCAAGAGACTAAAGGAGCAATTTTTTATTTTTAAGGGACCAAGGCTTCTGTCTACCTTCCTCTAGCTTCAGCCCTTTTTTCTCTCAAAGTTTGTGATTATCTTTCTAAATATTATTGTTATCTTCAAAATTCCAATCTAAATTCTTTTTTAACTTAATATTTATAAATTGAAACCCCACTTTTTTTTTTTTACTTAAAAGAAAAAAAATAAAACCAAACATCTAAAAAAGAGGTTAAGAAAAAGAAGATTCCCACACAAATTTAAAATGCAAAAGAAGAGAAAAAACAACAGGAAAAGTATATCGAAAAGTGAATTGAATGATAGGATCCAAAATCCAACCTTAAAACTGCCAAGTAGATTACAATGGGATTTCTTGGTTTGCTTTTATGCTATTTCTTTAACCCTACATCAATTGACAAAATGAGAGCATCTTACATTACTTTCCCTATGAAACTGGCTTTTAGATTTCAATGTCTCTAAAATGTGTTTGTCAAACACTAATTGTGCATCAATTTGTTAAAAAAAATTATCACCCATATTATTAATTCAATATTCTTTTTATGTAGAAATTGTAGTCTTAAATTGTGGCTTATTGATTAATTATTCATCTTCTTCAAAAAAGAATTATTTAAGTTTAAATTATTGTTGTATAAAAAATATAGAAAGAGAGAAATAGAAAAATAACTCAACCATTTTCGATTTTTTAAGTTGGATAGAAAAACACATTTTTCATAATGCTTTTGATGCACTCCGTTGTTTATATATCGGAAAACACTTGATTTTCTCACCGCAATAAAAAAAATTTTTAAAATCAATTTTTTATTAAAATTCTTGAGTTAAAATTTAAATAAATATTATTCGAATTAAAATTGGAGTAAAAAGATGTGATGAAATTATTAATTCTGGATTCGAGATTGCCGGCTTTCTTTTCAGCATTGAAAATGATGGTGCCAAAATTTCCTTTGACAACATGTGAAGATAAACTCATGCCTAACTATTGAAAAGATGATTAAAAGTATTTTGTGTTTCACATAACTAAACTTGATATCCATTCTATATTTAAAATTCAAATATATAAATTAAAATATAGATATCAAATACGATACTTTTTTACATCACTACAACCCTCTCATACTACCCATCATAAGAACATTACTCCATAAACCTCTCCTAAAACCAAGGAGATGATGATATGATAGGCTCATAACAACTCACTTTCAAATACAAAAGGCAATAGGGATATATATATATATATATATATATATATGAATCAAAGAATTTTTTAACTCCTTTTTTCTACTGAAAAAATCTAAAGTTTTTCAATACCTGATGATGGGTATCCATTGTTTCCCTCAGCTCATCTTCTCTCTTTCTCTTGGGTGTAGCTAAAGCTAAAGAAGCTATAGCTTTTGCTGATAAAACTTTCTTCACTAGCAGCTTCCACTTCGCATCATCACCCATTTTATGTTGTTGCGCTTTCACTTTGAATTGCCTGTCAATATATTATTTTTACAAAGTGATCAGTGGTGGTTTTTTTATGGTAATAATGTGAGCAAGTGAAGATAAAAGATGGGACCATTTGAACTATTTGGCCTATTAGTCTACGGCATTCACCTATACTTGCATTGTGGAATTGAGCAGTAGGAATTACGTGTTAGTAGCAGATAGTTATGTGCTTGGTAAAAGCATTATGAAGGCTCTTGTATTAAGAGTATCATTTCTATTAAAAAATAAATAAATTAGTCATTGTGCATTAAATCAAAGAACAAATTAATCATTTATGTTAAAATTTTCATCAATTTGTACTTTTAAAAACTAACATAACTGACAGAAAAATTAGGCAATAACATGTGGTGTGCCACATGTATCTCATATATTAATGTATAGAGATCAATTTTTAATAGTATGAAATGAAATTTTAATAAAAAATTAATTTATTTTTTGATCTAACATACAAGAATTAATTTACTTATTTTTTTAACAATCTGATTACTAATATAAACATCCACATAAAATTTTTACTTTATGTACTCCTATCAATACTGTATGAGTTGTAAAAAGAAATGGAACCTTTTTTAAGACCCACCATAGCAGGTAGGTTGATATTTTTTCTTTTATGTTAGAGCATGAAATGAAGGTGACTACAAAAAAAAAAAAAGATGGAATCTTTTAAGACCCACCATAGAATATAGGTTGATATTTTTCTATGTTAAAAGCATGAAATGAAGGTGTGACTAGGTGAGGCTTATCTACTGTTTTTCTCTGACAAGATTAAACAAGTTGGCAATAACCATTTTCAAAGATAATTATATTTGCCAGTTGTATGAATCTGACAAATTGTACTATCCCCATCTTAGCAATAAAATCTCTAGTCTTATTCACTAAGCACAAGATTTTGCAACTTAATTGCCATAATTCTTGGGGATTGGATATTTTGTTTGTGCCTGAAATTTGTAAAAAATATCAAGCTATAATTGAGTTATAAATATCAAAGGCAAACATTAAAAAGGTGATCGGGACAAGCCAACTCCGAGTTGGCC
Organism: Gossypium australe; assembly: GCA_005393395.2. Classification (NCBI taxonomy): domain Eukaryota; kingdom Viridiplantae; phylum Streptophyta; class Magnoliopsida; order Malvales; family Malvaceae; genus Gossypium; species Gossypium australe. The sequence goes on along the minus strand of CM016620.1, from coordinate 106,626,738 downwards.
ATAAGCACATTTTCATGGAGGATGAAAAGCCACGTAGAAAACAAAAACAAAACGTAAATGCTAAACTTTAAAATGTAATCGAACAAGTAGAATCTTAAAAATTGCCCAGTAAGTTAATTTAATCGGATCGATTGAAGTTTAGTTTAATTGACATTATTAATAATTAGGAGGATGTGAGTTTAAATATGTTTAAATCGTATTTTTTTATAATTTAAAGGCCGAAGAAAGTTATGAGTAAAAGTAACTTTTATATAAAAAAATTAAATACATTAATAATTTAATCCTCAGCATTTACATATTTTGTTAATTTAATCTATTTTTTATAATTAAATTTGACACTCAACATATAAGACTTATCTCAACATGAAATGCATGTAAATTACCACGTAGATTACTACGCTAACATCGTTAAAAAAATAGTATTTTTTTGCAAGAAAAAAAATAGTGTTATAATCAATATTTTTAGTAAAAAAAAGAGATTCAAACCTTTTTAAAAAATTAATGATTAAATTTAGTTTAAAAAGTAATGATCATAATAATAAAAATATATATAAATATTGAGGGATAAATTTATGGTTATACTAAAAATTAATTAATTCAACCATCTAACCACCAAATCACATAAAAGAGTTTTATATAGCACATGCAAAATGCCATGGCCCTAGCCAGGCTGGTGGCCTCTAGAAATTCAAAAATGAAGTTTTAATTGCACCAACCAAAGACAAATGACTTTTATCAATAAAATAAATTATGAAATAACAAAATGATGATGATTTTAAAATTTTTACCTGCAAAGTGGAACCCTGCAAGAATCAGGCTGATCACAAATGGAAGAATGGAGTCGAAGAAGCTGCCACATTCGATTGCAGCGAGAGCACCCTCCACCATTAACCCTTGTCTTGCACAAAGCGAAATGCTTTATCAACAGCTGAACACCATGGCACGTCACGTATTTGTTGCAGGGACTCGGTTTCTTTGCCGGTTTCACGTCGTACGGCCCCACAATTGTGCACCCTTCCGTGCATATGTGTTGTAAACACACCATTGCCTCGCTTAGTTGTAAATACAAGTTCTGTTCTTTCATGTGCCGTCTCATTCTCCTTTTTCTCTGCGGAATTGTGTCGAACACTAAAAAGTCAAAACCCATTTTAACAAAATAACAAAATGATGATCATTATCGACTTTAATAACGTTTCTGGGTGATTTTTTAGTGATTTACCTTTTCATCTTCATCGATGAATTGGAGAATCTCGAGTTCAAGCCAAGGATCATGGTCCTGCATGAAATTCCAAGCTTCGGTTTTCTCGACGGACTTGAAATGGGCGGCGATGTATTTCATGCACTTGATGTAAAGATCGGGAGCGTCGCAGAGCCTAGCGAGTTGGAGGACGTCCACCGCGTTCTCCGCCGTCAACCGTTGACTAACTCCCTTGCTGCACCTCTGTTTCAGCTGTGGGACCGAGTAAACGTGCGACAATACTAGCAAATGAATCCCGTATTTCGCAATTTCTTCTTCCTTGCACCTATTGCAAAAAATAAAAATAATAAAAAATCAGTGAAATCAATTCGGTCAATTCAACTTCGGCACTAAAAAAATAAAAAACTGAAACGTAAACGAAACCGCATCCTCAAATTTTGGAGATATATTAGAAAATTCCATAGCCGACCATAAGTAGCCACGTGGAACCTTCTTAGAACTAATAATTTTATAATATATAAAAATTTTAAGTAAAAATATCATGAAAGTTAAGTATTATATCTTAAATTGAGTAAATTAATTTTTATATATTAGATTAAAAAATAAATTTATTTCTTCTCTTAAAATTTTTATTTATTATTATTATTAAAAATTAAAATAGCTAACAAATAATTAAACAGTGTATAACTCAACAATAAAGTTAGATAAAGTTTTTAATAAAAGAATTATAGCTTAAAATTTATATCTCTCTAAATTCAAATTTTATTTAAAAGATAAAAACATCCTCGTTTTAATTTTTTACTTTGTATATGGAAAAGGATGAAATAAAGGACGTATAATTTTACTAATTAGATTCAAAGGTTTAATAATTTCTTAAAAGAAAAGAAAGTAACCGAGGTATAATTTTACTGATTAGATTCAAAGGTGATTTTTAACCGTTGATTATATATCACGTGGAAAACAAGGAAAGAAATGAACGGCGAAGATTATCGAACAAACACACACTGTGGAGCACCACCAAATGTTTAAAAGCAAACCAACCTGGAAGAATAGAGGTAATCAACAAAAGCCGAAACGGCGTCGCATGGAACTCCGAGAATCGGAATGACTCGTTCAGAGCTCCGGTGCTTACGTGGTTGTTCGATTATATTTTCCAGCACCGGCGACGCCATTGCCTAATATGTTTTTTTTTTTTTGTAAAAAAGATCAGATCAGAAAAAAAAAAATTGAAATCTAAACTGCTCTTGAAACAAGTTGAGAGAGAGTTTGTGATTTACCAATATGCTGGAGTGAGTGGGGATTCGGAAGCCGCCAGAGGTAAGGATGTGGATATCAGGTTCCGGTAATTCGGCAGCGGAGGAGGAGGTTGAGTTACAATTGCTGTGTTCCATTGAAGGAGGAATATTAAAAAAAAGGAGAGTGTTGTTTGGCAATTGATGTCCAAAGAGGCTGGCTGAGACTTGAATTATATAGGCAGCCAAAAGAGCTAACAGGAAAAAAGGAGACAATGAATCATCCGACGTGTCATGCATGACGAAAAATATTATGGCTCACTGTTCCCACGCGCTTCATCATTTTACTTTTTTCCTTATTTTGAGAAAGGGTAAATACATATTTTGATACCTCAACTTGATTTATAGTTCAATTTGGTACCTACGCTTTTTTTTGTCCAATTAGATACCTAAAATTGGCTTTAAGGTTCAATTTGGTACCTAAAATTGGCTTTAAGGTTCAAATTAGTTGAAATAAGTCATTTTCTGTAAGTATTAAATTGGAAAAAAAAGGCAAGTTCAAGTGACTAATTAAACCAAAAAATACTAAAGTATCAAATTCAACCTTTTGCCTTTATAGCTCAATTTGGTACCTAAGCCTTTCTTTTTGGGTCTAATTAGGTACGCAAACTTGGCCCTAAGGTTCAATTTGGTACTTAAGTTTTGTCCAATTAGGAACTTGAACTTGGCATTTTGGTTCAAATTTGTATTTGAATTTTGCTTCATAGTTCAACTTGGTAAAAAAAAAGCTATTTCCTATAAGTATTAATGTGGACAAAAAGGCTAAATTCAAGTGCCTAATTAAATAAAAATAAACTTAAGTTATCAAATTACACATTTTAAGTTAAGTTCGAGTATCGAGATGTATATTTACCCTTTGAGAAAAAATAATGTTTTAAAGGAAATTAAGATTTAATTAAATTAATTGTTATGGAATTGTCAAAATAAAAATAAAAATCAATAGTTATATTTCTTATGAGATTTGATTCGAGTAGATGGGATTTGGGTTTGGTATATTATTTGCTTCAAGCAATGGAGTGTGTTTTTTAATACCTTTTTAAGATTAATTGACATATGATTTACATTATTATTATTATAATATAAATTGATTCATTAATTTTTTTAATGATTAACTTTGACACAGACTAAAGGTTAAAGGTTGAGTTAAACTTTGAACTCCAATTGAAATTCTACTTCCATTCAAAATAATAATAATAATAATAATTTGGATTTGGATTAAGCTTAATTAAGTATGTTTGTGTAAGCTTCTTATGGTCAAATTCAAATTAAAATATTTACATTTAAATTTAAATTTGAGTTTAAATTGAGATTTTTAATACTAGTTCAAAATAAAAAGAAGAATTCTGCTTCAAATTTTGGAGACGATATTATTGAAAGAGGTAGTTACAAATTCTGAACATAAACCGTAAAATAGACATCAACAATATAATTTTTTAATTATGGATTATTGAATTTAACTATGTTGAATTTCAAATAAAAAGTTAAGTAATTTCAAATGATTTAAGAGTAGAAATATTCCATTTGTGTGGGTAATTGGACAAATGTAGGGACGATAATGACGTGTGAATTTAGATATTTGTAAATATATATCTTTTATAATGATAATTTAAAATTTAATATCTATTTTTTTAAAACTACTTAGTATTATTTAGTTAAATCTGACTTTTAATCTTTAAAAAAGAATCGAATTGATGTTTTTTAAATAAAAATATTGACAAAAAATTTTAAAATTTTAAACATGGTTGCCCGCATGATAATACACAAATACTTTATACTTTTTTTTGAAATATTTTTATGATTTTCAAATTATTTGTTGATGAGATACTATTTGACGTAACATATAAGATAAATAGTATCATGTCAATATTAAATACATATAGATTGTTACGCATGTTGCCATTATTGTCTTAGTTAGCATTTTCATCGCATTTTTTGAAATATTAATGGTCAAATTTAGCTAAAAAAAGAATGAGAGTCAAATTGTAAAAAACAAAAAAACACCATAAACGTTGATAGTTAAATTTATCATTATGTATTTCCTTTTTTAGATTTTAAATATCATGAATTCAGACATATTCGTTTATTATCTATAATTATAATAGATCTGAAGAAATACATTAACTTTATCAAATTTAGACATTTAAATTCATTATCCATCTTAATTTTTAATTTTTTTATTTCAAACATTTTTTTTAATCTTACATTTAATGCTCAAATATCCGTTATCCAAATCCTTCTTCTTTCATGGATAACCGAATAGATAATCGATAACGAATTCATATTTAAATATTTAAATTCAAATTTTTATTACTTTAAAATTTTACTTTAATTTTTTATTGGATTTATTACACTCAAATATTTAACATATACAAGTTAGATTCAAATCTGATTAATAAATGGGTTAAATATAAATTTAGTACTGAATTTATCCACTTCTCCTAGATTGGTTATGTTTTTTTTTTTTTTTGTTCTAGATTAGTCCTCAAAATTTTTTTCCATCCACTAGTTTGGTATCTAAGCCCAACAACGTTAAGATTTTGCTGACGTGGCAGCGCTAGCCACTCACGTGCCGCCGCGTGTTGCACTCCCAAGACCTTTTTGATCTATCTTTCACTTTTTTTGACCGGCTTGTTTTAAATATTATTACTTAATAATCGGGTACTAATATGGGACAAAAAAACCATATGTACCAATCTGCAAAAATGGACAAATTCAGTACTAATTTTATATTTAACCCTTAATAAAATAATAAATTCAATTAAGCAAACAAATAAGGTTTTCAAAATTAAACCATGTTTGAATTACTTAAATCTTTAATTTTCAAATAAACTACTTCCACGAATTTGATTAAATAAAATGTTAATATATATATATAAAGAAAATCGATTCAACTACTAGTTCAACTTTTTTTTTTTATCTTGATTCAATTGATTCGTACTACTTCATGAGTCAATTAATCTAGTCCCTTTAATCGTACCAATACCCACCAATTTTCAATCTAATTGGTTTGACCAATGTTTTTAGAATTAGATCACTAGTCGAACCAATCATGTCATATGCGAGTCCAATTAGTTAAATTAAAATCTTTTTAAATAAAAATTTGTTAAAAATAAAAGTAAAGCCAATTCAACTAAGCCAGTACCTCATTTGATTTCTAGTCCAAGTGGCTAACCCGATTCAAATATGATTAGATTCGGTCCACCAATCTAAATCCGATTTAAACCGTCAACATTGCTAACAAGTGTATACTTCTAAAATGCGCGTGGGAAAATACAGTTATACTGAAATTAATTCGTATATTTTCACTTTTAACCCTTTTTTTTATTATTTTGAATTTTACTTTTCATCCTTTTAAATATCTAATTTTTACTGAACATCCTTTTTATAAGCTGACCTGGGAAGGATAAAAACGACGACGACACGACAGGCGGTCTCAGAAAAGCCGGTTTTGTAATAAAACGACTTTTGGCAACCCGAAGAGTTCCCCCTCAGTTTGACGTGGCACTTGTTGTAATCCAGTCACCTGTTCGATCTTTTCCACTCGATCTAGAAATGGCAACTAGGCTAGATTTACACCTGTCAATTTATCATCCGCTAGAGAAAAAACTATATTATCCGACGTGTCCCAATAACCAACCATTATTAAACACGTGTGAATCAAGGTTTGTCGAAGAAGTTTTTGAGACATTCATTAATTGGTGGAGACAGATGCTTGTTGACCAATTAAATTTTGTCTGAAACCGACACCGTTTTTTTTAAAGGAAAGCAGGCTATGGTGGTGCGCCGCGGTAGCATATAATAATGCCTCGAAAGGATATGGTTAAGGTTGTTTTATTAATAAATTTGAATTTTTTTTGGGAAGGTAATAATAAATTTGATTGAAGAATTAAGTTATGTTTGTTGATAGATCAACTGGTTATGGATAATATTAAATTAAATTAATAATTGATACTAATTTCATTTTTTTTCTGAAATACTAATTTCATAAGTATTAGCTTTAGCAAATCATGGAATTGTATCTGTTACAATTAATTATTTAATTTAAGGCTTTTTAATAAATTTCTTTATTTTTACCCCCTCCAAAATAGTAACACAATTTAATAATTTAATAATTATTTTTTAATTTATTTTTTTAGTTTTTCACGTAATGTTATTTTTAATCGTGAAAACTTAATGATTTGAAAAAAAAATTTACGTGTTAAATTTTTATTGATTGATTTAGCAATTCACTCATGGTGTTAACATAAAGTATCATAATAAACACACACACATGTATATATAGTTTAGATGTCACATTGAACATTTTCAAAATCTAGATACAACATTGAACATTTTACAAAAGTATATATACCGTAATAAAAACACATATTGATAATTTAATTACTACATTGGACATTTTATGAAAGTACATGTACCAAATATGACATAATTTATTAAGTAACCTCTTCCATATTAAGAAGATTCATAAAAAAATCAACTCTCATCCTCCTATTACTTCTCTATGCCAATTCACTAAAATAAAATTTTATCATGATTGATCACATAAAATTAACTTGAATATCTTATAATCAGACTATTTGTGAAAGGTTGTTTAGTGAAATGGACTCACACTAATCTCCTAATTCTCTATAAAAGGCTCTCGTATTCATCAAAGAGAGCAAAGGGAGTTCACTCCTACAAAAACTATGCCCATACTTGGTCAGGCACTTGATAACAGTTCTAGCAACTCTTGGCATTACAATATGAACTATATATAGCTACTGATAATATCACCATCTACAATATCAACTAATTATGTATAATTATTTAATACACTAACAAATTTTTTTTATATAATTATAAAGTAAATTAAGAAATTATTACGTATTCTTAATCGATATTTTTAAAAAATACACAGGAAATATACCGATTTGTTAAATATTTTTGTAAAATTGAAAAACTTCAGGACTTATATACCAAATAATAATATTTTAAATTATCATATTATCTCATGATTTATATGTAATCTTATCTTAAATTAAACGTCTCACATTTTTTAATTAATTTTAAAGTTAATATCGAGAGAAGGTTCTTAAAATAAGAAAGCTAGGAAAGGCACCAAATTTGGTTGGTTGAATTTTGGTCATGACCAAACGTGAGGGGCATGGACAATATATATTTAATTTCTAAGTAGGTTAGGATCGAGATTTCATTTTGTGTGTGACAAGTTGAACTTTAGGTAAAGCTTAAATATTAAAAAAACAATTATATGACATAACGATATTTTTTAGTTTAAATATTTAGAATAATTTTCACTTTAATGATCCCCTATTAATTGACATGATTTTAAAATTAATTTTGATTCAAAAAAAGATTTTAAAATTAATTTTATTTTTTTCTAATTTTAATAATCGTTAGAATATATTTAATTGACACGATTTTTGGAATTAAAAAAGATTTTAAAAAATGAATTAAAACAATTTATTTTAAAATTTAATGTTACCATACAAGTACAATTTATACAAAAATAAATAAAATTAAAATATTATAATAAAATTTTAAAAAATAAAATTAAAGAATTAATTAAATTATCTATACTTTTTATTTTTCGTGTTTAAATGTCATGTCAATTGTCACATCATCATTTTTTGCATTAGTTATCACTTCACTTGTTATGTCAATATTTAATAGCAAATCATATTATAGAAGTTTAATTAATTAATTTTTTTTTCAATCTAAAATTAATTGAAAGATTTTAAAAAATATAAAATTTATTTTAAAGAAGCTAATCTTATTTTATTTAATATATAAATACATACTATTTAAATATTTCCGAAAGGGATAAAATAATTTTTGGCCCCTGAATTTTGGTAATTAAGTCCACTTTAGATTTTGAATTTTGTAATTAGATCTATTTTAGTTTCTGAATTTAGAATCTGTCAAAATTTAATGATGTAACTAGTGTTATTGGCGCAAATTAGACAGACCGAGAACTTATTGATATAATGATATGAACAAAAGGGTTAAATCAATTGATTAAAAAATTGCGTAAATTTGATAAAAATAAAAAATCGAGACAAAAATCGACTGTTGAACAAGTTGAATCGATTTAATAATATATATATGTTTTTATATTTTAAATTATTTATTTAATTATTGTTAGTCCGACGATCAAATTTATTGGATCAGATGGATTAAAAATTGATAGTCTAGCTTATTCAATCGGGCAAATATCCAGAAAATACCCAAAAAAATCAAAAATTACCGGAAAGGACGGGGTTCAAGAAAATTGACAGGAAAATAATAATGTTAATCTTGGAAGTACTTTTTTTCAAAATATGAGGGGCCTGCCCTGGTTATGGTCTGCGATTGCTGTCCAGCATGGGGCAGGGTTGAATTATTGGGAGCCTAAACGTGAATTATATTTAGAAAGTGGTATTAACCTGACCTACACAAAAGGGAGTGTGGTTGGTCAAAAGGGCCAGGAAATGTGTTGAATTTTGTGCTTAAGATTACAAGGAACATACACTTAACATCCCCTTAGGACAGCTTTACCTTTCAATGCACCTTCCTCAGTAGCTCTTTCCCCACTTCTTTCATGACTTGTTTTAGTTATTTAATCATTGATAAAGTGTTGAATCGGTATAATTAGTTGGTACAGTTTAGTTAAATCAATTATTAAAAAAAATTCATAAATAAAAGAAAATTAGGTCGACTGGTTTTTAACCTGATTCAATCATTCTATATCAATTTGTGAGTCAATTAATTTAACCTCGTTCTCTAAATCAATGTACTGACCAGTCCGATCTAATTCCAACAACCTTACTTATCTCTTGATGTATTCGATTGAATTTGCATTTGATAAAAAAAAGTTGATCTTTTACTTTTAATGGTTATATATATATATATATATATATATTTAACTTGTGTTTTTTTAAGCTTCAACTCTTATTCAGGTCAAGTTCAAGATCAATATAGATCTGTTTGAACTTGTTTAATTAAATTTATTTATATGATAAAGAATTTGTCCTCATACCTAATTTTAAATTATATTTTTATATTTGAATTCAAATATAAATAAAATTTTTTAATACTAATTAAAATAATAAAAATTGATTAAACTTACGAATTACTTGAAGCAAGCATTAAAATTCTCAAATTTTGACATTCTCTATAGCTTGAGCCTATATTTAATAAAACTATTTATCACGAAAATAAATCCAGAAAGCCACGAAATTTAACCTTGGCCCTTGCAAACCCTAATGGAGTTGGGCCTATAAAAGTTTTTAAACTCCAAAGGTCAATGGTTGCAATGAACCATTTATTCTACACCTAAGCCCTAACCAGCTGGGCTGATAGAAGCTATTTATGAAAATTAAGTGGAATATAACTATGGGTAAACTTCACTCAATAACGTTTTAGTCATTTAACTTCAAAAAATTACAAAATAGTCATTGAACTATTTGAAAGTTTTTATTTAAGTTATTGGGCTAGTAATTTTTTTTAAAAGAATCTGGCTGGTAAGTTTCAAACAATGATTCGGCGATTGGTATATTAGATCAGTACACATCAACGAGTAGAAGAACATACCTTAAAATGTGAACAACCGAGCCCTTGATCGTTATCTTTCATAATTTCTATGTACTAAAAACCAATAATAAAAGCAATGTTGTAATGGTGTCCCTTATGTGGAAGCCAACAAGACGTGATCAACATTTCAAATGCAACATGATTTAAAGGCACTGTCTTTGTAACCATGAGGTGTGGCGTGATGGTTGTTTACCTCTTTCTTTGATCATGTGTTTGGGAGTTTGATCATTGCTCATAGGAATAGAGCACATTTCGTGGCTAATTGTTTATCTCTACTTCTTTGAATAGAGCACTTGTAACGAAGGGTGTCGAAACCTTTTTTTTTTTGAAATCGAATTTTATTTAAAAAAACGAAAAATGGGAGTCGTCACCAATCCTTTTTATATGAGGTGTGATCGGATCACCTCGAAACTTGATATTTTTAATAAAAGGTTTAATTTATTAAAACCATGTTTTTTGGTCTACAAAAATCCAAAAAACGTGTTTGGGAGTCGGTTAAGAGCAAGAAAGGATTAGCACCCTCGTGACGCCCAAAATTGGTACCTAGTTGACTACTTGATGTCTTAGTGTCGAAAATTAAAAATATGAAGAATTTAAACTACGATCCCTCTTTGTATTAATGTATATTTTACCTAAAAATTGCTTGAATAAATTGAAAAGTATGTTTAAGACCCTCTCATCTCGAGGCAACGAAATGCCACATCCCATAAGTTAGGACACGACACTTTGAATCCTTAAGAATAAGTTTGCCTTTATTTTTTTATTTGAAATATTATGTATTTTAATTTTGAAAGGATATTCGGTTATTCAAGTTCAATGAGAAAATCGAAACCCCGTAAGTTAGGGTACGATTTCTCGATTCTCCCAAAAACGGAACATTGCCTATTTTTGAAAATTTGTTTTGAATAACAATAGGTGTAATATTAAAAATAACATATGAATAAAATGTTACGCTGATGAATGACAACAACATAATGTACTAATAAGCAAATCATAGTACATATAATGGCAATAATTATATAATGTATACTATTCTAATACTAATATGAATAAAAAAATGAAATAAATGATAAATAATAACACTAATAATAATAATAGTAATAGTAACGGGGGTGACAAAATATGCACATGAAAGAAAAAAGGACAATACCAATTTTAAATATAAAAATGACAAGGAATAAATAAATAAATACATAAATACATAAATAAATAAATATAGAAGAAAATAATTTATAAAACATTGAAGATAAAGGACTAAATTAAAATATAAATGGAATTAAAGGTGCAACTTGTAATAAAATGCATGAATAGACAATAATAATAATAATAATAATAATAATAATAATAATAATAATAATAATAATAATAAATAATAATAATAATAATAATATAATAATAATAATAATAATAATAATAAGAAGAAAAAGAAGAAGAAGAAGAAGAAGAAGAAACAACACAAAAATAAAAAAGAAATAAGTAGATAAATGAGTAAATAAATAAGTACGAAGGAAAATTAACTGTAAAAGATTGAAAGTAAAGGACTAAATCAAAATCTAAACAGAGTTTAAAGTACAAATCATAAAATAAAAATAAAGAATAAAATGGGTTAAGGGATTAAAATCGAATGCGCGAAGGAAGGACAGGGACCAATTGGGAAATTATTCCCTATTCTCAAAACGATGTCGTTCATTTCTGGGACTAAAATGAGACAAAATAAAATTATAGAGCAAAATTAAAAGAAAAAAACTAAATTGCAATGGGTCGGGTCGGCCCAAAACGACACTGTTTCAGGTGTTTAACCCATTAAACTGTTTGGGGACCAAATTGAAACAAAACTAAAAGTTTGTGGTAAAATTTAAAAAAATAGAAAAATGAGATAGGACTAAATTGAAACACGCTGTAAAAGCGGAAGGACCCGATTAATAAATATCCCCTCCAGGCGAAAACACGCGGACCCTAGGAGACGGATCGGGTCGAGCCGCGAGTTGTCAAAACGACGTCGTTTTGACTTCTGAAAATCGGCCCAAAACGGCGCCGTTTAGATTGCCTATTTAAACAAAAAAACAAAAAACCAAAAAATTCATTTCTTCCTTCAAAAATAAAATAAAAAAAGAAAACCCCTCCCCCTTTTTCTCTGCAGCAGGCCCTAAGACCGGCCGAGGGTCTAGCCGTCAGCCACTGTGGAGGCCACCAGTCGCCGGTGACGGCGTCGCTGCCCATGGTGGTCGAAGAGAAAAAATGTGTTTTTTTTTTGTACTTTTTAATCCCCAACCCCAAAATGCCATCTTTCATCGGAGATAACGTTCTCCTTCCCCCCACGACAGCGTAAACGCGAAAAGAAAAGGGTAAGATTTCCCCTTTTTATTTTGTTTTATGCTTTTATTAAAATAAATAGAAAAAACTAAAATAAAAAAAATCACCTCTTTCAACTTTGAGTTTTGTTTTATTTATTTATTAATATTGTGTGTAAAACATTCATTATATGTTGTTGATGACTTTTATAGCCGATTTACATAATGTTTGTTACTGTTTGCTACAATTTATTTTCATTTCTGCCACTATTTCTGTTACTTGCTCTGATCGTGTGTCTGAGAGTTTTAATATTTATATAATGAATGATCGAGCCTAAAAACTAACTATCACCACGATTGAGGTAAGTGCACCTATCGAATAATAGTATAGCTTAGTGGCAAGACCGGAATGTCGAACTCAAGGGAACCAAACGTACTAGTACTAACTTTCTTTTTATTATCTAGCCTAAAATAAAGGGATTGATGTTATCTAACTAATTACTAAGCTAAGGATGCTAAGACACAGAGAACGAATTGGGAAAATAATTTTGAGAAAACCAATTAATTAAGACAATACCCGAGGAAGAATCCACCTAGACTTCACCTGTTATTTAACTCTGAACCAGACGATTTATTCACTTAACTTGATCCGTAAGATTCCCTAATTTATATTAATACCTCTTTCGAAGCTACTAACGTCTAACCCTAGGTTGATTAATTGAAATCTCTTTCTAATTAAAACCCCTAGTGTTGCATTAACTCGATCTATAGCTCCCATATTAGGTTTGACCCTAATCCGACAGATTTTCGTCATCCTATCTCTAGGAGTACGATCAACTCTGGTTAACTATGCTAGATCTACTATTAAACATGTACTTTTGCTCCTCTGAATAAGTACATCAATACTTGAATCAATATCCTGAAATATTAACACAAGAATTAAGAACACATAATTAAGAACAAATCAAGTATTTATCATACAGTTCAGAATAACAAGATCCGTCTTAGGTTTCATCCCCCTCAGGTATTTGAGGAGTTTAGTTCATGTTTATAAAAGAATATATCTCAGAAGAAATTAAATAACAAAACATAAAGAAAAACCCTAAAACCCCATGAAGGAAATTGAAGGGAAGATTCTCAATCTTGAGCGTGATTCCGGCTTCTGAGATGGATCAACTGGCTTTATTCTAGTAGTTCCCTAATTTCAGCTCTCTCTGGCTTTGCTCCTGTCAAAAGCCCTGACAGAGGCCTTCTGTCGAACTCCCCCTTTAGGTTGCCCTCTAGGGTGTTTATATAGGCTTTCAGAATACTTTACTTGGCCCACAAGTATCCTATTCCGAGTGAAATTAAAACAGGCTAAGACAGGGACACACCCGTGTCACACGCCTGTGTGAATCGAGCCCTGGGCTGTGTTCGAGTCTGCTAAAGTGGCACGGCCGTGTGGCTAACTCCAGGCCGTGTGGATTTCTTAATTTGGATCATTTTCTCCATTTTTGGCCCGATTCTTGTTCTTTTCGACTCCCTAAGCTCTCCTGAGTATAAAACATAAAATTAAGAGATTAGGAGTATCGAATTCATCAATTCAAGGGATAAATCATCCAAAAGTATGCCAATTGTGGGATTAAAATATGTATATATTACGGTTCATCATGCTCCTATCCTCTTTTCCGTGTTTTTTGCAGGCAAAGTCAACGGAGGTTGGAAGGTGTCTTTTAGCTCCTTTGGTGAAATAGCGGTCAAGGGTGCCAAGCCTCGGGACGAAGTGCAGACGGGACGACCGAGGGAGGAGTGCGGCGCACATGGGGGCATTAGGGTTAGGGTTTCGGTTTGAAGAAATTATTTTGGGCCATTGGTGGTTGTGGGCCTGGGTAGAGTTGGGTTTTAGGTTTTTTATTTTATTTTTTGGGCCATTTGGGCCTTTTTGTAAATAGACACTTATTATTTTTTGGTTTTTATATTTTGGTTTTGGTTTGGTCTTTGGCCCGGGCAAATTGGGCCTACTACAGCTGCCCCTGTTTGCTCGTTGTTGTGTAATGAGAATAGAGCAAAGACTTTTAAGAAGGACCAACTTTGCCCGGCCTCGCCGAATCTTAACTTTTTGGAGCTCATTTTCTTCAAGTAGCCTCTTTCTAACCCACTTCAACTTCAGAGGTACAGGATTTGCCACTTCAATCTACTCCACTGCAACTTCAGAGGTATATAATTTGTCACTTCAATCTACTCCACTGTAACTTCAAGGAGATAAGATTAGTAGCTTCAATCTGCTGTACTACTACTTCAGGGAGATAAGATTTGTAATTTGTATCTTTAATCTGTTCCACTGCAACTTCAGGGAAATAAGATTCACTATCTTTAGTCTGCTCCACTGTAACTTCAGGGAGATAAGATTTGTAACTTCAACCTGCTCCACTGTAATTTCAGGGAGATAAGACTTGTAACTTCAACCTGCTCCACTACAACTTCAGGGACATAAGGTTTATAGATTTAATATACTCTACTGCAACTTCAGAGAGGTAAAATTTGCTATCTTCGATCTACTCCACTGCAACTTCAGGGAGATAATATTTGTTGTCGTAACCATTTTTTAAAAAAAAGGGGAATCGACTAAAGATAGGGAGTCGCCACCGATCTTTATTTAGGTGTGATCGGATCACCTTTGTTTTAATAAAAACATTTTGATTTACTAAAACAACGTTTTCGGTCTACGAAAATTTGAGAAAATGGGTTCGGGAATCGGTTACGTGCGAGGAAGGGTTAGCGCCCTCGTCACGCCCATACTTGGTACCAAATTGGTTAATTAATGTCCCAATGTCGAAAGTTGGAATTTTAAAAAAAAAATAATAGAAAATCGATCTCTTTTTTTTTTTGAAAATATTTTGGTTTTCTCGAATTAAATATCAAGATTTCCTTGTTTCGAAGAGACAAAATATCACATCCAACACGTAGAACGCGATAATTTTAAATCCCGAATCCAAGATCATCTCGTAATTCCCGAGACTCATGCATTGGAATATCAAAAGGATATCCGATTGTTTGGCCAAGCGAGAGAACCGAAACCCAACACATAGGGCACGATCTTTCGAATTTCCGAACATGGAACATTGCCTTATTTGGAAAACTTTCGCTTTTGGATCAAATTGATAAATATATTTAAAAAATGATACACATTTGGTAGCTTAGGTTTTAAAGAAACATTACTTAAAACGTGAAATGGATTATATGCGACGAATAAATGTAATGTAATACAAGTTTATAATAAAATACAAAAACAACTACAATACAAATATGCGTAACAAAAACATAAATAAATACGTTAGTATGAAGGTAAACATAAAGGACGGAAAATGAAATAGAACAAAGTAAGCGAGCCAAGATAAAAATAATGAAGGATGAAGTAAGAATAGTAAAATAAAGAAAAAATTTTAAGCACAAATACGAAAAAAAATGTGATTATAATAGTAATAGTAATAAATATAATAGCAATAATAACAGCAAAGAAGCGATAATATAGTAATAGAAATAATAAAATAACAAAGTAATAATAATAATAAACATAAAAATATGTGTTAGTGAGGATGATTACCATGAAAAGAAAATAATAATATGCCAATAACATAATAACGACGAAAATGATAAAAATAATAGTAGTGGTAATGACAATAAATAATAGATATAATGATAATATATACAAAAAAAGTATGATATAATAAAAATATGAAGTAAATAATGATGGTGAGTATGATAATAACAATGGTAAAAAAATATGATAGATAATAAAATAGTAATGATAATAATAATAATAATAATAATAATAATAATAATAATGATATAGTTAGTGAAACAAAATAATGATATAATATGTACATAAAAATGGTAATAACATAACTACGAAATGACCTAAAAAAAATTTTGCGAAATAACTAAAAGATCAAATTGCATTTAAAACAAAAGTTTGAGGTTAATCAAAAAAAGAAAAATAAGAAGAAAGGGACTAAAATGACGAGCACGTGAATGCACAAGGGCTAAAAATGAAAATGTTCCCAACCCCAAACAAAAGGCCCTCAGACGCGGACTGAATTGGAAGAGTGTGCAAACTTTGGGGCAAAATGGAAGAGATGAAATAGGATTTACTTAAAGATAGCACAAATGTGAGGGACTGGCTAAGCAAATCACCCATTTTAAGGTGGATTGGCACCCATTCAAACTTTCCAAACGTGAATGTGCTGGCCACCACTTCTTTAACTACCCCACTTTAAAATTAATAATTTTTTTATTATATTTAATATTATTATTTTTTCTTAAGCTTACAGACTCGTTTTTCAAACAAAACAAAGAACCAACGCCCCCCATCATTTTTTCTCCCCATCTCTTCTCTCTTTCTCCGTCGAATGGGCTTCTCCCGTCACCGTGGCGCCACCACCGTTTCAGATGGCCGACGAGGCGTGAGGGTGAGTCCCAAGGCGTCGTTTGAAACCCATTTTTGAGGGCCGAACCCTCGGTGTTCCAAAGCAGAGGAAAAGGGGCTTCAACACCCCTTCTCGAGCCGAGTTCCGTCAACGGAGGAGACGGGCTCCGAGGCCACGACCGAGGGAGTTTCGGGTAGGTCCTTTTCCCTTTTTTTTGATTTTTTGTTTTGTATGGTTTTCGAAATCATAGAAAAAAATAATAACAATAGATAACAGTAAAATGAAAAAATCAACCTTTCGGACTTTCTTTTATTGCTGAAATTTTGTAAGATTAGCCGAAGAGAGAGAAAAAAAACCCCCTTTACAAAGTTTCATCTCGGTTTTTATAAGCGATTTACAAATCTTGTTTTTATTATTTTTCTTCTTGGTTTTCTTGCTCGCGTGCTGCTTTTTGTCTTCTTTCTGTTTGCAGGGTACGGGCAAAGTAGTGATCGCGCGAAGCTAGAGGTGTATGGGGGACGGTGGAAGCGTGGGGGAGCCGACCGAGGCATGCGTGGAAGCCAAGAGGACCCTAGGTGCGGCGCACCTAGGGTTTGTTGGTTGTTTTGTTTTTTTGTTTTTTTCTGATTGGGTTAATGGGTTTCAATTTGGGTTGGTTTATTGGGTTTATTTAGGCTTATTTGGGTCTGGTATTGGGTTAGGTAAATGGGTTTCAGGTTTTGTAATTGGGTTTGGGTTGAGTTGTTGGTTGGATAGGCTTGTGTAATCTGGACATTTCAATGGACTATTTTATTATTTGGCTTTGTGTATTTTTATTTGGTCTTATTATTTTTTTGGTATTAAGCCTTAATGGGCCGGGCAAATTTGGTTATTACAGCTGCCCCTCTTTGCTCATTGTCGCGAAACGAGGATAGAGCAAAGACAAAAGAAGAACCAATTTTGCCCGGTCTTGATGGGCTTGGACTTACTGGTCCTCGTCTTCCTTAAACATCTTCAAACTCTACCGTAACCTGTTGCTTGGACCCATTCCACTGCCGCTTCTGCGAGACATGGCTCGTAGCTTCAATTCACTTTTCCTCAATCTTGTTCATTCTTTAACTTGCTCCAATATGACTTCATGACACGAAGAGATTTGTCGCTTCAATCTACCAAATGCTCCACCGGGACTTTGAGGAAGTAAATCTGACCTTTTCGAACTGCTTCCTTATTCTCGCAATATGAATTGACTCTCCTCTTCTTCTTCTTCTTTTTTTTTTTTGAAAATTTCTCGGCGTGTGTGGCCCGAGGCCCAACTCATCTTTCGCATTATGAGTTGGTTTTAACGGGAGTTAAAAGACAGAAATTGAAAGATAGAAGTTAAATACCTCGACGTGCCCCAAGGCTCAACTCACCTCTCGCATTATGAGTTGATTTTTGAACAGCAATTTAAAGACAGAAATTAAATACCTTGGCGTGGCCCGAGGCTCAACTCACCTCTCGCATTATGAGTTGATTTTTGAACAACAATTTAAAGACAAAAATTAAATACCTCGGCGTGCCCCGAGGCTCAACTCACCTCTCGCATTATGAGTTGATTTTTGAACTGAAATTTAAAGACAGAAATTAAATACCTCGGCGCGCCCCGAGGCTCAACTCACCTCTCGCATTATGAGTTAATTTTGAAATCAGAATTTCCAGACTTGTTATCTGGTAGAATTCGATCAAGATTTCTTGCTTTATTGGTGTACCTGTATGTGTCATGCGGGATGTTGATGTTATCATGATATGCATGTGTTTGTCTTAAATGCTCTTATACCTACATGATTATGCCATGCGTTCTAGGTTCGTTTGTCGTGTATCTCTTGTTATGATGACTCGTATTCACTGCTTCGATTCTTGACTTTTCTTTCAGTTTTTGTACTCGTGTCCAAGTTTTACGAGTGGTCTGGACTTCTCATATATCACCCATTTTGTCCCCTGGTTGAACTTTTGTCCTTGCTTTGAGGTTCCTGTACCTACCAGGTTCTCGTCCAGGTAATGCTCAACGTTTCTTTTGTTTAGAGTATGTAATTTCACTATTACCATTTAAATGAACCCACCACGAGATGCATGATAATAGCCAAGTAGGTGTGAAAGAAATGCCTTGAATCGTATTTATTTCAAAGTGACAAGCAAAGGAAATTGACAAAGAATGATTTGATAAAGAAAACAAAAGGGAAACAGATTCAATTATCACAAATGCTCTAGATATCCAACGAATAAACTTCTCCATGTTCCTTCATCCTGAATCTCTTCGAGTGAAGCTTAATGTATAGGAAATTCTGAGCTTCTGAGTCTGCTTCAAATATTATAGTCTTGCCTCTTGACTTCCTATTCGAATCTTGCCGTTTATGCCCGAATTCTTCCATTAGGACGCCTTTTCAGGTTTTCATCCCAATTTTGTTTGTCAGGGTGCCCTTTTCGGGTTTTCATCCTGAGTTTTTTTTTTAAGCGTAATACTTCTTCACGGTATCTGAGTTTACTGGATTCGGTACCTCTTTCCCATCCATCTCTGTGAGAATCAAAGCTCCACCTGAGAAGGCCTTCCTTACGACATAGGGTCCTTCCCAATTCGGTGCCCATTTTCCTCGAGAATCCTTTTGTATTGGGAGAATCTTTCTCAACACGAGCTCTCCTTCGCGAAACTCTCTTGGTCGTACCTTCTTGTCATGGGCCGTGATCATTCTCTTCTGGTACATTTGTCCGTGACAAATTGCTTTTAAGCGCTTTTCCTCAATCAGATTCAGTTGGTCATATCGAGCTTGTACCCATTCTGATTCTTCCAGTTTTGACTCCATTAAGATTAGTAAAGAAGGGATTTCCACCTCGATGGGTAGTACAGCTTCCATTCCATATACTAGAGAAAAAGGAGTTGCCCCCGTGGAGGTCCGCACACATGTACGGTATGCATATAGAGCAAACGGGAGCTTCTCATGCCAGTCTTTATATGTCTCGGTCATCTTTCCAATAATCTTCTTAATATTTTTATTGGCTGCTTCTACCGCTCCGTTCATCTTTAGGCGATAGGGTGAGGAATTGTGATGCTTTATTTGAAATTGTTCGCACACTTCCTTCATCATCTTGTTGTTCAGATTCAAGGCATTATCCGAGATGATTTTCTCAGGCAGCCCGTATCGACATATAATCTCCTTTTTCAAGAATTTGCAAACAGCGGTTTTTGTCACGTTTGCAAACGAAGTGGCCTCAACCCATTTTGTGAAGTAATCTATGACCACGAAAATGAATCGATGGCCATTAGAAGCTTTTGGGGAAATTGGCCCTATAACATCCATGCCCCACATGGAAAAAGGCCACGGAGAGGTCATAACGTGGAGGGGCGAAGGTGCTGCATGAATTTTGTCGCCATAAATTTGACATTTGTGACACCTTCGTGCATAGCTGATGCAGTCACTTTCCATCGTCAACCAGTAGTAGCCGAGTCTCATAATTTTCCTGGCCATGGTGAAACCATTGGCATTGGTCCCACAACTTCCTTCATGGACTTCTTCTAGTATCTTTCTGGCTTCAATATCATCCACGCATCTCAGAAGCACTTGATCTTTTCCTCTTTTGCATAGGATGTTTCCATCAAGAACAAATCCCACTGCCATTTTTCTAATTGTCCTTTTGTCATTCTCATTTGCTTGCTTGGGATACCTTTGATTTTTGACATACTCTAAGATATCATGGAACCACGGCTGTCCGTCTGCTTCTTTTTCAATGCTAAAACAATGTGCCGGAGCTTCATATATGCTCATCTGGAGAGGCATTATTTCCGCTTCTCGGTTTGCTTTGAACATCGAAGCCAAAGTGGCCAGAGCATCAGCCAATTGGTTTTCCTCTCGTGGGAAGTAATTAAAGGTTACTTCTTCGAAATCTTTGACCAGATCCATAACAAGGTCGTGGTATCTGACCAGCTTTAAGTCTCTTACTTCCCAATCTCCACGGACTTGGTAAATCACCAATGTCGAATCCCCAGATACCTTTAGGACTTTGATGTCTCGTTCAATAGCTGCGCGGAGCCCCATGACGCATGCCTCGTATTCCGCTATATTGTTGGTACAGAAGAAGTTCAATCTGGCAGTGAATGGGTAATGATTCCCTTCTGGCGACACCAAGACGGCTCCAATCCCGTGCCCCAATGCATTTGAGGCACCATCAAAGCTCATCTTCCATGACTCCTCTTTTGACGACTTGCATTTTCTTTCTGTAATACACATCAAGTCTTCATTTGGAAAGTCAAATCTTAATGGCTCGTATTCCTCCATCGTTCGTGCTGCCAGAAAATCAGCTATTGCGCTCCCTTTTATTGACTTTTGGCTAACATAAACGATGTCGTATTCTGATAGTAAGATTTGCCATCATGCCATTCTTCCTGAGAGTGCAGGCGACTCCATCATGTACTTTATTGGGTCCAGCTTTGAGATCAACCACGTCATATGATACAGCATATATTGTCTGAGCCTACGAGTTGCCCAGACCAGAGCACAACAGACTTTTTCAATTGACGGATATTTTGCTTCATACTCTGTGAACTTCTTGCTGAGGTAATAGATCGCCTTTTCTCTTCTCTCCGACTCATCACGTTGCCCCAGTACACAACCCATTGAATTTTCGAACACCGTCAGATACAATATTAATGGTTTCCCGGAAGTTGGTGGTACTAACACCGGGGGGTTAGATAAATATTGTTTTATCTTGTCGAAAGCAGCTTGGCACTCTTCGTTCCATTCTCCAGGATTGTGTTTTCGTAGGAGTCGAAAAATCGGGTCGCATTGGTTGGTAAGTTGAGCAATGAAACGGGCGATGTAGTTTAACCTTCCTAGAAATCCTCTGACTTCTTTTTGTGTCCGTGGAGGTGGTAATTCTTGTATGGCCTTTATTTTGTCGGGATAGACCTCGATACCTCTCTCGCTAACGATAAAGCCCAGTAATTTCCCCGAGGTTGCTCCGAATGTGCACTTAGCTGGATTAAGCTTCAGTTGGAATTTTCTCAGTCTTTCAAATAATTTCCTGAGGTTTCCAACATGCTCTTTTTCTCCCCGAGATTTGGCAATCATATCGTCGACATAAACTTCTATTTCTTTGTGCATCATGTCGTGAAACAGCATCACCATTGCCCTTTGATATGTTGCCCCAGCGTTTTTTAAGCCGAATGGCATCACCTTGTAGCAGAAGGTCCCCCACATCGTCACGAATGTAGTTTTTTCCATGTCCTCAGGGGCCATCTTTATTTGGTTATAACCTGAAAATCCATCCATGAAAGAAAATAATGAATGATTTGCCGTGTTATCCACCAACGTATCGATGTGCGGTAAGGGAAAATTTCTTTGGGGCTTGCTCGATTGAGATCACGATAGTCTACACACATTCGCACCTTACCGTCTTTCTTTGGCACTGCGACTATATTAGCCACCCATTCCGGATATTTGGAGACTTGTAAGAAACCGGCGTCGAACTGCTTTTTGACCTCTTCTTTTATCTTTAAGAGCATTTCGGGTCTTATTCATCTTAGCTTCTGCTGGATTGGCTTGCATTCTGGTTTCACTGGGAGCCTGTGGACCACTACATCCTCGCTTAATCCTGGCATGTCCTGATATGACCATGCAAATACGTCTTTGTACTCATGAAGCAAGGTGACCAAGTCGTGTTTGGTGGGATCTGAGATAGGGGTCCCGATTTTCACTTCTTGCCTCTTTTCTTCGTTTCCCAGGTTCACCGTCTCGATAGATTCTTGGTGGGGGAGTATCTGTTTATCTTCCTGTTCTATCATCCTTAGTAAGTCAGGGGTTGAGACAAAATCTTCGGCATTCTCGTCGGCTTCGAATTCTCCTAAACAAACAACTTGCTCAATGTCGATTTTAAGATCAGTAACGGGATTGTTCATGTCGTTGATATCTGAGCACCTGAAAGGCAAATGGAGAAGAAGCTATAGAGGAACATTGAGGTATTGTGATTCTACGGCATGTCATGAAAAATATTTAAAGACAAGCTATGAGAAATAAATATGAGGCCAGTGAGAATGAGAGACAGTGATGAAATGCATCTTCATTGATTGTTCATTTAAAGGTTAAATAGCTGACACAAACTCTTATAACAGATTCCCCTTCAACTTAGGGGTATTACAGAAAGTTGTCATTGAGGATTACTCTGGAGGGGTCCTAGAAACTACAAGGAGGTCCTCGGCAGTCCAATTGTCCAACACAAAACCTGAAGGGCTAGGGCGTATCTTCGAAAGGCCTTTTATCGTATCATCCACCTTGTCGATGACGTTTATATTAAAGTTCTGAAAATCTCTTTCAACCGATAACAGCGTGTTTCGTGAATCATATCCCTCTGGGTACATCATTCCTGCTGACGTAAAAGTTCTCGACAAGGGCGGGTACGTCATGGGCTCCCATTCTATCTCTCGTCCCGAGGCTCTTGCAATCCTCTTTTCCTGATCTTTCTGTAATTGTTTCCTTCTTTGTCGTCCATCAGGTTTGAACCCCAAGCCGTATTGAGCCTTGTGATGTACAGGGTTTAGTGCCCTAGCTATCCCTTGTTGGTGTCTTCCTAAACCCTTCCCTGCCCGGGCACCTTTTCCTACTGTCAACTTGACTCCCATCTTGGTGTTTTTTGACAGCTTGGGTGTGGGAGCCTTATCTCCTTCGGCGACAAATGTAGCGTTAATGAATTCGAAGGAACGGAAGGAGCATTCTGGCACATCTCTGTTTGCCTCGATGTAGGGTGCGTCGGTAGATAGCGATGCGACGATGTCTTCTTCACCGGCGATCGTGATCAGGCGGTTATCAATAATTAACTTTATTTTCTGATGAAGAGATGAAGGGATCGCTCCTGCGGAGTGGATCCAGGGCCTTCCTAAGAGGTAATTATATGAAGGAGCAATGTCCATGACTTGGAATTCAACATTGTACGTGCACGGGCCCACTTCTAGAGGGATCTCGATTTTTCCCATAACTTCTCGCCGTGTTCCGTCGAATGCCCTTACCGCAAAATGGCAAGGCCTCAGATAAGACATGTCGACGGGCGTCCTAGATAGTGTAGCCAACGGCATGACATTGAGCGCAGACCCGTTGTCAATAAGCACATGCAGTATTATATATCCTTTGCACCCAATTGTGATGTGCAATGCTTTAACAGAGCCCCTACCGTTAGGTGGTATTTCATCATCGCTGAAGGAGATGAAATTATCCGCGTTTAAATTGTTCAACCACCTATCGAGTTTTTCAATGGGCACATTGCTTGGCACATATGCTTGGTTCAACACCTTCAGTAATGCGTTTCGATGTGGCTCTGAGTTCAACAACAAGGATAATACGGAGATTTTTGCCGGTTGTTTATTCAGCTGTTCCACAACACTGTATTCGCTGTGCTTAATGAACTTTAAGAATTCCTGTGCTTCATCCTCGGTCACTGGTTCCTTTGCTCCTCGTTCAGATTGTATTTCAACCTCACCCTCGGCCTCGGGTATTGGTACCTTCCCTTTCTGACTCGTGCCAACGGTTTTCTTCTTCGTCTCAACCACCTCAGGGGAATAGCACCTCCCACTGCGGGTAAAATGCCCCACCTCACTGATGCTTCCAGTTGTAGCCTCGGGTGTGGTGATGTTGACATCATACTTCTATGGCACCGCCTTGCTATCCGTGTAAGGGAAAGGGGAAGGTACTTGGATTATCATTTTTGGTTTCCTCTCTTCCTTCTTTGCCTCGTAGTAGATTACCAAAGGCCGATCGGCACTGTAGGGAGGTCCTGATGATTGGCCCTCAGATGCACATATATCCTTTCCACCGGTCTCTTCCATCTTATTGAAGATTTCCACCTTTTTATTGTCCATCATGCTTTGAAGCAGCTCTTTGAACTCCTCGCAAGATTGGATATGGTGTCCTGATATGCCGTGAAAGACACAGAAACTTGGACTCTTCACGCTTTTCTCCTTGAAATTCCTGTCGAGCATGCCTTTCTCAACCATTACTTCCCAGACATTCTCCAAAGGTGTCCTTATCCTAGAGACACAGCTTCTGACTCGCCACCTATCCTCCAGTGTCACCATATTCACGTTCCCTGTGGCATGGTTAGGGAGCGGGTTTCTCGCCATATTGTTGGTACCGTCAAATCGCAAGATCCCGGCGTCGATGAGGCCTTGAACTCTTCTCTTAAAGGCTAAACAGTTATCTGTGGAGTGTCCCTGATTCCCGGCATGATACATGCAATTAGCATTGGGATCGTACCACTTTGGGAACGGGGGTTTCAACGGTGCCATCTAATGTGGTGAGATTAACTGTTTTTCTAATAGCTTTGGGCACAGTTCTCCGTACGACACGTGAATAAGGGTGAATTGGGGTCTATCAGGATTAGGTTTTACTGGTCTTTGTTCGTTTCTTGGCTGACTTTGGGCAGACGTAGTATTTGGCGGGAATATGGTGAATGGTCTTTGATTGTCGGCGGCATAGACGGGATAGGGAGGAGGCGCTTGATAGTAGGGGCTTTGTGGAGGAAAGTATACATTTGGCGGTGGGCGAAACTGAGGTCGTGGTTGGGTCGGATATGGATTATGGGCATAGTGGCTCCCGGTCCCCACCATATGGGCTTCGGGATCCTTTTTCTTTACAGGTGTTGGTCTTTTCGAGCTCTCGGGGCCCTCCATTCTTCCACTTTTGATGCCGTTTTCGATGAGTTCGCCAGATATTACGAGGTCGGTGAAGTCTTTCGTGGCGCTTCCCACCAGTTTGTCGTAGAATGGCGCCCTCAAAGTATTGATGAAAAGGACCGTTACCTCACTTTTAGTTAGAGGGGGCTCGACCTGGACTGAGAGATCCCTCCACCTCTGAGCATATTGTCTGAAGGTCTCCGTTGGCTTCTTTTCCAACATTTGTAGCGTCAGCCGGTCGGGAGCCACATCAGAAACATGCTTATATTGTTCACAGAATGCTGTTGCCAGGTCCTTCCATGACCGGATCCTCTCGGTGCTAAGCTGATCATACCATCGGAGGGCCGATCCGATCAAGCTATCCTGGAAGCAGTGTATTAACAGCTTGTCCTCATTCAAGTGTCCAGCCATCTTTCGACAGAACATAATAAGGTGTGCTTTCGGACATCTCCTTCCCTCATACTTTTCGAAATTTGGCACCTTAAACTTTGGAGGTAGAACCAGATCAGGCACCAAACTAAGCTCTTTGGCACTTAGTGTAGAGAAGGCTCCAGTACCTTCTACCGCCTTGAGTCTCTCTTCTAGACTCTTATATTTTTCTTCGGCATCATGGTCACCCCTTTTTAATCTGGCTATTTCCGTCGGATCATCCAAATCTGGAACAATCGGATTAGCAGAATTATCTCCAGCGTTTGATACGTATATACCTTGCCCCAGATGGATAGGTGGGATGGGTTGTTGTTACAGGCCTACTGGGTTCCCTTGAGGATATCCTCTTTGTGTTGCATGAGTGTGGGGTGGCGTGAATCCTGGGGGATAGAGCGGATCTTGATTATCCCTCGAATGGGGCTCTGTAATGTCAGGACTTTGCGGGAGTCCCTTCCCTTTGGTCATGGCCGTCAACATCTCTAACATTCTGTCCATTTGATCCTTTGTTCTCGTGATTCCTCGCGGGATCTCATCATCAGGTCCTTTGCCTCTTGCTGTGACTTGGTTAACTGTTCTTGCAACTCTTTCTGGGTTCTTTCCATCCTTTCGATCCTCTCATTGAGTTCGGCGTCCATAGCTCTAGTTTTTAAGCGTGTCCTATAGGGGTGATGTGATTCCAGGTTCGTAATCTCGTAGCTGCAGATTATGTGATTTTAAGTTTAGCGAATAGTTTAGGTGATATGATGCTAATGCATATAATGTAATGCGAATGCATGGTATGAATGCACAAAAGGTGTTGACTTAATTCAATTTCATTAGATAAACTTTACTAGAAAACAAATTTCATTTCATAGAACGGACGATTACATATACGACTTAGCCCTAATGCCTAAGTCCTTAACTTTCCTAAGAAGCCAAGCTAAACTCTGGCCTCGCTCCGATCCTGACTCGTACATCAGACTTAACGCATCAGCCCGAACTGCTAAGGCTTGTAAATGGCCGGCCACCTCTCGGATTTGAACCACAGCCTCGCCCATTACATAGTCTCTGTTTCTGATCTGCTCTTGGGAATGGTGGAGCTGCTCCCTCCAATGTTCATTATTGGCTGCAAGGACCTCCACTCGGTTTTTGCTATCTTGTAGTGCAGTCTCGAGCTCCCCTATCTTCCCTCTCATCTCCTCGATTTTGATCTGACTGGTTCTTAATTCGACTACTGAGTTACGACTACGGTGGAGGCGCAGTGATTTTTCTAATTCTGCTACTTGGGCGCGTAACCTCTCCTTTTCGCTTTGGCTTTCTAACAGGTTCTTTCTCAAAGCGTCCTCTCGTACCCTAGCCTCTTGAAATTTCCTCTCCCACTGATCGGTCTTGGATTTTTCTTCTTCAATTTCTTGCCGCCATTGCTCCGATGTCTTACCTAGACCCGCAGTTCTGATAGACATGCGCTACTTCTTGTAGTCCGTCTTTAAGCTATCCAAATCTTCTTCGGCTTTGTTCTTCCCTTTTTTAAATTTTTCAGCCTCGAACTTATGGACGTCAACATCTAGTCCCAACTGCATCTTTTCTTCTTCTAGTTGCTCTATCCTCTTACCCAATTCCCGGCTCTTTCTCTCGAAATCTTGCTTGATAATTTCTAACTCAGTTGGGATCACTTGCAGCTGTTCCTCTATTGGTCGAGTATTTCCTTGGATTGGCCCTGGGATATTGTCATTGATTCTTTTGGCCCACCATTGATTGTACTCGGGGATCACCATGGGCCCTATGGCGAGTCTCTTCATTTTTCGAGTTTGGGTCCATGCATCTGATATTTCGCGAACTCTCTTCTTATAGTTGTCATCTTTGTACGAAAATTCACAGTGGGCTAGTCCATGTGTTGCAGGTATGAACTACCTCGATCGATACTGCCTCATCACTAGTAACGGGGCATACCCAACAGCTCCCCATATTCCGAGTAGAGGAACCCAGTCGAACCCTCCACACCGATACAAGATCTCGTCAGTGATCATCCATGAAGCTTTCCATACTACATCTTTGACTTGCAGGTTTTGGAGAACTGCCATCCACTTCTCTCCAGATAGGTCATCTCGTCTTGGTGTACTTGCTAATTCCTCTAGAGGAGAGTAGTTCTCGAAAAAGACTTTGCATGAGGCTTTTTCTCTCTTCCAAAAATGGCAATGAAACCAAGATAACAACAACTGTGCACAACCTACGAACCTCCCTTCGCCCGCTCTTCGGCAAGCGTTCAGTGATCTGAAGGTCTCAGCTAAAATCGCGGGGACAGGCGTAATTCCCTTGTCAAGTTTATCAAATAGGTCTGAAACCGCATCCTCTACATGCCCTAATGCCTTGGGGAAGATGACCAAACCATAGATGCTTAGAGCGAAGACATCGACCCTCTTCTTCTTATCAGGATGCGCTAAAATTAGGTCCCTCAAGTGTTTCCAAGGAATGCACTTACAATCTCCCTTTTGCTTGATCCGGACTGTGGTCCATTGCTCGCTCATTCCTGTAATGTTCATTAGCCTTTTTGAGAAGGCCTACACATTAGCAAATCTTGAATATGCCTTATCAGTTTGAATTCTTGGGCATCGAAGCAGAGCTGTGTACTCCTCTATAGTAGGCACCAAATCCACCTCTCCAAAAGTGAAGCAACTGTAAGCGGGGTTCCAGAATTAGGTAATAGCTCGGAGTAGATACTCGTCTACCTTGATATCAAGCAGATAGGGCAGGTCACCGTAATTACAGTAGAGCAGTTGTTTGTCCTCGTTCCCCCATGATCCCCATATTTCCTTCAATTCTCGCAGATCATTTTGTGCCATGCTGATACGGGTGAAATCCCATAACTCTAATTCATGCCCCACTGTCAGGCTATCCCCCTTCTCTTGCTGTATTTTTTCGGACCATACCTGAACTGCCGCATTATCCTCCACTCTATCGAGAAATCCCCTTTCCATGTTAAGCTTTTCTATTTAGAAACCGAATGTGGATCAACACCCTTTTTATGATGAAGTGCCATGCAATAAAAAGCAAAACACGACAGGTTAGTATCAAGTACAAAAATGAAACTGAAAATGATCAAACTCCTATTTAAGGTGGCGACTAAAGTTCACACGGTTCTACCTACAATGGGCTCCTAGGTCTTTCTATATGTGGTTCGGTTCTGAAGCAAGGGTACCTGAACTAGCAGATTCCTCGATCTTCACCCATTATAGGCTCATATAAACCGAGTTCAGTTCAGGGGAATACATTTCCCTATGGCTGCACGGAGATAAAAATCTCACGAAGACATAGGTACGGATGTATCCCGAAAGTGATCCACTATCTTGCACGGAGGTAAAAACCTCACGAAAGAGTAGCTTCTCACTCCCACTTAAGGGTGTAACCGCAGTCATGCAATGCAATGACAAAATATTTCACGAGCCTCGACATTATAGCGCAAGCAAATGCATGAAAGAGAAACATGATTTTTCAAAACAATTTTCCAAATTTTCAATCAAAGGGACAAAAATCGATCAATTTACGGCCTGACTCTCAACAGTTCCCCAGCGGAGTCGCCAAGCTGTCGTAACTATTTTTAAAAAAAACGGGAATCGACTAAAGATAGGGAGTCGCCACCGATCTTTATTTAGGTGTGATCGGATCACCTTTGTTTTAATAAAAACATTTTGATTTACTAAAACAACGTTTTCGGTCTACAAAAATTTGAGAAAATGGGTTCGGGAATCGGTTACGTGCGAGGAAGGGTTAGCGCCCTCGTCACGCCCATACTTGGTACCAAATTGATTAATTAATGTCCCAATGTCGAAAGTTGAAATTTAAAAAAAAAATAGAAAATCGATCTCTTTTTTTTTTTTGAAAATATTTTGGTTTTCTCGAATTAAATATCAAGATTTCCATGTTTCGAAGAGACAAAATATCACATCCAACACGTAGAACGCGATAATTTTAAATCCTGAATCCAAGACCATCTCGTAATTCCCGAGACTCATGCATTGGAATATCAAAAGGATATCCGATTGTTTGGCCAAGCGAGAGAACCGAAACCCAACACATAGTGCACGATCTTTCAAATTTCCGAACACGGAACATTGCCTTATTTGGAAAACTTTCGTTTTTGGATCAAATTGATAAATATATTTAAAAAATGATACACATTTGGTAGCTTAGGTTTTAAAGAAACATTACTTAAAACGTGAAATGGATTATATGTTACGAATAAATGTAATGTAATACAAGTTTATAATAAAATACAAAAACAACTACAATACAAATATGCGTAACAAAAACATAAATAAATACGTTAGTATGAAGGTAAACATAAAGGACGGAAAATGAAATAGAACAAAGTAAGCGAGCCAAGATAAAAATAATGAAGGATGAAGTAAGAATAGTAAAATAAAGAAAAAATTTTAAGCACAAATACGAAAAAAAATGTGATTATAATAGTAATAGTAATAAAAATAATAGCAATAATAACAGCAAAGAAGCGATAATATAGTAATAGAAATAATAAAATAACAAAGTAATAATAATAATAAACATAAAAATATGTGTTAGTGAGGATGATTACCATGAAAAGAAAATAATAATATGCCAATAACATAATAACGACGAAAATGATAAAAATAATAGTAGTGGTAATGACAATAAATAATAGATATAATGATAATATATACAAAAAAAGTATGATATAATAAAAATATGAAGTAAATAATGATGGTGAGTATGATAATAACAATGGTAAAAATAAATATGATAGATAATAAAATAGTAATGATAATAAGTAATAATAATAATAATAATATTAATAATAATAATAATGATATAGTTAGTGAAACAAAATAATGATATAATATGTACATAAAATGGTAATAACATAACTACGAAAGGACCTAAAAAAAAAATTTTGCGAAATAACTAAAAGATCAAATTGCATTTAAAACAAAAGTTTGAGGTTAATCAAAAAAAGAAAAATAAGAAGAAAGGGACTAAAATGACGAGCACGTGAATGCACAAGGGCTAAAAATGAAAATGTTCCCAACCCCAAACAAAAGGCCCTCAGACGCGGACTGAATTGGAAGGGTGTGCAAACTTTGGGGCAAAATAGAAGAGATGAAATAGGATTTACTTAAAGATAGCACAAATGTGAGGGACTGGCTAAGCAAATCACCCATTTTAAGGTGGATTGGCACCCATTCAAACAAAACAAAGAACCAACGCCCCCCTATCGTTTCTTCTCCCCATCTCTTCTCTCTTTCTCCGTCGAATGGGCTTCTCCCGTCACCGTGGCGCCACCACCGTTTCAGATGGCCGACGAGGCGCGAGGGTGAGTCCCAAGGCATCGTTTGAAACCCATTTTTGAGGGCCGAACCCTCGGTGTTCCAAAGCAGAGGAAAAGGGGCTTCAACACCCCTTCTCGAGCCGAGTTCCGTCAACGGAGGAGACGGGCTCCGAGGCCACGACCGAGGGAGTTTCGGGTAGGTCCTTTTCCCCTTTTTTTTGATTTTTTGTTTTGTATGGTTTTCGAAATCACAGAAAAAAATAATAACAATAGATAACAGTAAAATGAAAAAATCAACCTTTCGGATGCTTTCTTTTATTGCTGAAATTTTGTAAGATTGGCCGAAGAGAGAAAAAAAAAACCCCTTTACAAAGTTTCATCTCGGTTTTTGTAACCGATTTACAAATCTTGTTTTTATTATTTTTCTTCTTGGTTTTCTTGCTCGCGTGCTGCTTTTTGTCTTCTTTCTGTTTGCAGGGTACGGTCAAAGTAGTGATCGCGCGAAGCTAGAGGTGTATAGGGGACGGTGGAAGCGTGGGGGAGCCGACCGAGGCATGCGTGGAAGCCAAGAGGACCCTAGGTGCGGCGCACCTAGGGTTTGTTGGTTGTTTTGTTTTTTTTTTCTCTCTTCGGCCAATCTTACAAAATTTCAGCAATAAAAGAAAGCATCCGAAAGGTTGATTTTTTCATTTTACTGTTATCTATTGTTATTATTTTTTCTGTGATTTCGAAAACCATACAAAACAAAAAATCAAAAAAAAGAGGGGAAAAGGACCTACCCGAAACTCCCTCGGTCGTGGCCTCGGAGCCCGTCTCCTCCGTTGACGGAACTCGGCTCGAGAAGGGGTGTTGAAGCCCCTTTTCCTCTGCTTTGGAACACCGAGGGTTCGGCCCTCAAAATGGGTTTCAAACGACGCCTTGGGACTCACCCTTGCGCCTCGTCGGCCATCTGAAACGGTGGTGGCGCCACGGTGACGGGAGAAGCCCATTCGACGGAGAAAGAGAGAAGAGATGGGGAGAAGAAACGATAGGGGGGGCGTTGGTTCTTTGTTTTGTTTGAAAAATGAGTCTGTAAGCTTAAGAAAAAATAATAATATTAAATATAATAAAAAATTTATTAATTTTAAAATGGGGTAGTTAAAGAAGTGGTGGCCAGCACATTCACGTTTGGAAAGTTTGAATGGGTGCCAATCCACCTTAAAATGGGTGATTTGCTTAGCCAGTCCCTCACATTTGTGCTATCTTTAAGTAAATCCTATTTCATCTCTTCCATTTTGCCCCAAAGTTTACACACCCTTCCAATTCAGTCCGCGTCTGAGGGCTTTTTGTTTGGGGTTGGGAACATTTTCATTTTTAGCCCTTGTGCATTCACGTGCTCGTCATTTTAGTCCCTTTCTTCTTATTTTTCTTTTTTTGATTAACCTCAAACTTTTGTTTTAAATGCAATTTGATCTTTTAGTTATTTCGCAAAATTTTTTTTTTAGGTCCTTTCGTAGTTATGTTATTACCATTTTTATGTACATATTATATCATTATTTTGTTTCACTAACTATATCATTTATTATTATTATATATTATTATTATTACTTATTATCATTACTATTTTATTATCTATCATATTTATTTTTACCATTGTTATTATCATACTCACCATCATCATATTTACTTATCATATCATATCATATATATTATCATTATATCTATTATTTATTGTCATTACCACTACTATTATTTTTATCATTTTCGTCGTTATTATGTTATTGGCATATTATTATTTTCTTTTCATGGTAATCATCCTCACTAACACATATTTTTATGTTTATTATTATTACTTTGTTATTTTATTATTTCTATTACTATATTATCGCTTCTTTGCTGTTATTATTGCTATTATTTTTATTACTATTACTATTATAATCACATTTTTTTTCGTATTTGTGCTTAAAATTTTTTCTTTATTTTACTATTCTTACTTCATCCTTCATTATTTTTATCTTGGCTCGCTTACTTTGTTCTATTTCATTTTCCGTCCTTTATGTTTACCTTCATACTAACGCATTTATTTATGTTTTTGTTACGCATATTTGTATTGTAGTTGTTTTTGTATTTTATTATAAACTTGTATTACATTACATTTATTCGTCGCATATAATCCATTTCACGTTTTAAGTAATGTTTCTTTAAAACCTAAGCTACCAAATGTGTATCATTTTTTAAATATATTTATCAATTTGATCCAAAAGCGAAAGTTTTCCAAATAAGGCAATGTTCCGTGTTCGGAAATTCGAAAGATCGTGCACTATGTGTTGGGTTTCGGTTCTCTCGCTTGGCCAAACAATCGGATATCCTTTTGATATTTCAATGCATGAGTCTCGGGAATTACGAGATGATCTTGGATTCCGGATTTAAAATTATCGCGTTCTACGTGTTGGATGTGATATTTTGTCTCTTCGAAACAAGGAAATCTTAATATTTAATTCGAGAAAACCGAAATATTTTCAAAAAAAAAAAAAGAGATTGATTTTCTATTTATTTTTTTAAAAAAATTCCAACTTTCGACATTGGGACATTAATTAATCAATTTGGTACCAAGTATGGGCGTGACGAGGGCGCTAACCCTTCCTCGCACGTAACCGATTCCCGAACCCATTTTCTCAAATTTTCGTAGACCGAAAACGTTGTTTTAGTAAATCAAAATGTTTTTATTAAAACAAAGGTGATCCGATCACACCTAAATAAAGATCGGTGGTGACTCCCTATCTTTAGTCGATTCCCGTTTTTTTTAAAAAATGGTTACGACATTTGTAATTTTAATTTGCTCCACCGCATCTTCAGGGAGATGAGACTTGTAACTTCAACATGCTCCACTGCAACTTCAGGGAGATAAGGTTTATAGCTTTAATTTATTCCACTGTAACTTTAGGGAGATAAGATTCGCCATTATAACTTCAATCTGTCCCACTGCAACTTCAGGGGTATGAAATTTGTAACTTCAATCTACTCCACTGCAACTTCAGGGAGATAAGATTTGTCATTATTTTTTTAACCCGTTCCACTGCAACTTCAGGGAGATAAGATTTATGACTTCAATCTGCTCCACTGCAACTTCAGGGAGATAAGATTAGCCATAATGATTTCATTTCAATCTATCCCACTGCAACTTCAGAGGTATAGGATTTATGGTTTCTCTGATCTGTTATAGCATTTTCTAGAGAATATGACTTGTAGAATCCATTTGATGGGCCTATTTATGCCAAATGATTAGGATGTCATGATCAGAATGAATCAAATGCTCCTAACTAAATATGTATGAATGATATTTGCATTAATGCAGAATGTCATTTTTTGAGAATGATTCCTTTTAATGCTTAAGTTGTCATTGCTCGTTGTTCATCAAGGTTCTATCACTGATGTGTTATCATGCCTTATTGTTCAGCTGGTATCTTTGACAGAAAATTCGAAGAAATTGTCACAATTTAGACTATTCTTTCTCAAATGTTTCCAACCCTTAAGTTTGGTTAGTTCTGACTGGTGGTCCCGTTTCAGGTCCTTATACTATTTAGAAATCCTTTCAGAACAATATGCAGAACTCCATTTACTTGAATATTATTAGTCCATTAATTGTTATTTCAATGTAAAAATGTTTAAAAAAAGATTGTAACAATGGACAAGATTGAAATTTATTGGGAGCAAGGCTCGTAATGAATGGATTAATCAAAATAGCAAACATTGCTAAAATTAAAAATGAGTAAGATGAAATTAGGTGCCCCAAATATCGCAGCATGAACTTCTTTGCACAAACTTTCTGAGGACCATTTTGAGCCTAGCAAGTGTTTAGGAGATGTAGAGTACTTTGTTGATGCCCCAAGATGTAATGTTCTTCCTCCTTGTTAATTCTGAGGGGACAAGACTACCACATGCCCCATCTTCGATCAAAATTTGAGTTGTCCTTTCTCGGGTTTTCAACTCAAAACCCCTTTGGTCTCAAGACGCCCTTTTCGGGTTATCGCATTGGCCTCTCATTTTTTCTTCTTCTTCATTTTTTTAGGTGAAGTACCTCTTGATTGAATCTGACTTCACAAGGTTAGGCATGTTTTTTTTTTTTTCATCCATTTCGGTCAGAATCAACGCTCCTCCAGAAAAGACTTTCTTCACCACATAAGGTCCTTCCCAGCTTGACATCCACTTTCCTTTAAAGTCCTTTTGTATATGAAGGATCTTTTTTAATACTAGGTCCCCCTCATGGAATTCTCTAAGACGAACCTTTTTTTTTGTAAGTTCGCATCATTTACTTTTGGTACATCTGACCATGATGGATGGCTTTCAACCTTTTCTCTTCAATCAAGTTTACCTGATCATATCGAGATTGTATCCATTCTGCTTCATCGAATTTCAATTCTGCCAAAACTTGGAGAGAAAGAATCTCGACTTCAATGGGTGAAACCACCTTCACTCCATAAACTAAAAATAAAGACGTTGCCCCAGTGGAGGTCTTGACAGACGTTCGATAAGCATATAGAGCAAATGGTAACTTCTCATGCCAATCTTTATAAGTCTCAATCATTTTCCCCACGATCTTCTTGATATTCTTATTGGCTACCTCCACTGCACCATTCATTTTTGTGCGAAATGGTGACGAGTTGTGGTGTTTGATCTTGAATTAACTATAGACCTCCACTATCGTACTGTTGTTCAAGTTTAATGCATTGTCAGAGATGATCTTTTCTGGCATTCCATAACGACATATGATTTCTTTCTTCAAGAATTTACTAACTGCCAACTTTGTGTCATTGGCATAAGAAGTGGCCTTTACTTACTTGGTGAAGTAATCGATGACTACAAAGATGAATCGATGCCCATTAAAAGCTTTTGGTGATATTGGTCCATTGACATCCATGCCCCACATAGAGAAAGGCCACAGAGAAGTCATGACATGAAGAGGTGAATGAGGCAAATGAATTTTGTCTCCATAAATTTGGCACTTATGACATCTTTTGGCACATTAATACAATCCCCTTCCATGGTGGACCAATAATACTCGAATCTCATGATTTTCCTGGCCATTGTAAAACCATTAGCATATGTTCCGCAGACACCCTCGTGGGTTTCTTCCAAGATTTTCTTAGCCTCGACAGCGTCTACACATCTTAGTAGCACCTGAGCCTTTCTTCTTTTATATAGGATCACTCCATCTAAGACATAGTCACTAGCTAGTCTTCTCAACGTCTTTTTATCATTATAAGTTGCTTGGTCATGGTATTCACGATTCTTCACATATCGCAGTATATTATGGTACTAAAGGTGATCGTCCTCTTCTTCTTCTTCTATATTGTAACAATAAGCCAGAGTCTCATAAATACTCATCTGGATAGGTTTTACTTTGACCATCGAAGCCAAGGTAGCCAAAGCGTCAACCATCTAATTTTTGTCTCGTGGAAGATAGCAGAAGGTGATGTCATCGAACTCTTCAATTAGCTCCAGAACCAGCATTCGATAATTGATCAACTTGGGGTCTCTCGTCTCCCATTCACCTTTGAGTTGATAGATCACTAGATCAGAATCTTCATATACCTCTAGCACTTTGATCTTACGTTCTATGGCTGCACGGATGTCCATAATGCATGCTTCGTATTCTGCCATATTATCCAATTTACTAGTGAATGGATAATGATCTCCTTTTGGGGATACCAGGACTACTCCAATTTCGTTACCCACAATGTTTGAGGCTCCATCGAAGTCTAGCTTCCAAGGATGACCTTCTTGAGGGTCTTCTTCAGTGGTTGCAACATACATTAAATTTTCATTTGGGAAATCAAAGTTCAAAGGCTCGTAATCTTCTAGAGCTCTACTGGCTAGAAAAATCTGCTATTGCGCTCTCTTTTATAGCCTTTTGATTCACATAGACTATATCAAATTCGGAAAACAGAATTTGCCATCGGGCCATTCTTCCATTTAAATCAGTTGAATCTATCATGTACTTTAGAGGATCGAGTTTTGAGATTAGCCAAGTTGTGTGGTACAACATATACTGTCTCAACCTTCGGGTTGTCCGGATCAAAGCACAACACAACTTCTTGATTAATGAATATCTTGTCTCACATTCAGTGAATTTCTTACTGAGATAGTATATTGCTCTTTCTTTTCTACATAATTCATAATGTTGGCCAAGTACGCATCCCATGGAATTCCTGAATACTGCCAAGTACAGTATCAGCGGCCTATTTGGGCTATGAGGCATCAGCACTAGGGCATTGGACAGGTAATGTTTGACCTTGTCAAAAATTTTCTGGCACTCCTCATCTCAAATGCATGGACTTTGTTTCTTAAGTAGATGAAATATGGGGTCGCATTTCTCAATTAGTTGTGAAATGAACCGAGCGATGTAATTTAGTCTTCCTAGGAAACCTCGAACTTCTTTTTGAGTGCGTGGTGGAGGCGTTTTTCTGCAGAGAAAAAGGGGTTTGTTTTTTGCTTTTTAATCCCCAACCCCAAAATGCCACCTTTCGTCGGAGATAGTAGCCTCCTTCCCTTGACGAAGGCGTAGACGCGAAAAGAAAAGGGTAAGATTTCCCCTTTTTTATTTTGTTTTATGCTTTTATTAAAATAAATAGAAAAACTAAAATAAAAAAAATCACCTCTTTCAACTTTGAGTTTTTTTTTATTAATATTGTGTGTAAAAAATTCATTACATGTTGATGATGACTTTTACAGCCGATTTACATAATGTTTGCTACTGTTTGCTACTATTTGTTTTCATTTCTTCCACTGTATCTGCTACTTGCTCTTGTCCTCTTTTTCGTCTTTTTTGCAGGCAAAGTCAACGGAGGTTGGAAGGTGTCTTTTAGCTCCTTTGGTGAAAACAACCGAGGGAGGAGTGCGGCGCATATGGGGGCATTAGGGCTAGGTTTTCTGTTTGAAGAAATTATTTTGGGCCATTGGTGGTTTTGGGCCTGAGTAAAGTTGGGTTTTAGGGTTTTTATTTTTTGGGGCCATTTGGGCCATTTTATAATTGGACTCTTATTATTTTTTGGTTTTTATATTTTGGTTTTGGTTTGGTCTTTGGCCCGGGCAAATTGGGCTTACTACAAGGGGATTAGTCATTGCTGTCGACCATAGATACAATGATTTCGACAAAAAAAAGAGGAAGCAACATTTTTATTTGTTTAACCAGAGGTCTCCTCACTTGTTTTATAGTCTAAGCCTAGCCTTATTTAGATTGGGGTAGTATTTAAGTAAAGAATTTCCAATAATATTGACTTCTGAATTCGAATTTGATCCAAATACATGAAGAAGAAGTTTGCTTACACTTCTTTATATCTGTTTCTATATATTACCTAAAATTTTAAATAAAAATATAATTATATTTTTATATTATTTATCATGTAATTTTTAATTATTTTATTTTTAATTATAAATAATTACTTTAAAATTATATTCAAGCACTATAAAAATAATTTCTAGTTAATTTATATTTGACTTCAATCACAATTAAATGTTTTAAACTTATATGTAATTCAATTATATATTAACTTTGACATAAATTTATTAATTTATTTGTATCTAAATCAGACTAATTTATCATTATTTATAAGGGTTTTGATAAAATTAAATAAATTTATTAAAATATAAAAGCAGAGGAATAAAGGATGTAGAAATGAATTCATCATAAGTTAATATATAATTTAATCAAAATTAATTTTAAAATGTTTAATGTATATTTGCATGAAATGATTAAAAATAAAATAAAAAATAGAAAAATAATATATATATATATGTATATAATTATCATACATGGCATTGCATTTTAAAAATTACATATACTAACCTGAGAATACATTATATTTAATGTATAAAATATTATTCCTAATCATATA
This sequence comes from Gossypium australe, assembly GCA_005393395.2. Classification (NCBI taxonomy): domain Eukaryota; kingdom Viridiplantae; phylum Streptophyta; class Magnoliopsida; order Malvales; family Malvaceae; genus Gossypium; species Gossypium australe. The sequence continues at coordinate 106,587,730 of CM016620.1, read as the reverse complement.
ATATAAATATATGAATAAAACTCCACAAGTTGAATCCAATATTTTTAAGTTGATAGTCAATGTTTTTAGACTGAATCAATCAATCAGTAGCAGGGCAGCAAATGTGCCCCTTGAGCCCCTCAAAACAAGACCATATACCCTAATCATATCCTATCAATGAAACAGGGTTAAAAAAAAAAAAGAGAAAACCAAAAATTATCATGTAATGGTGGATGATGCATGTGGGAGAGGTATAGGCCATGATGGCACCATAGAGTCGAGAACTCATTGAGTGCCTCATTTAAAGACGTAAATAAAGAAATAAGAGGCTAGTGGAACATGGAAAAGACAAGCATGCAAGGTGAAGCAACCTTAGTCAAAGACAGTTCCATCAAAAGCTGTTCCAAACAATGCCTTTGCTTTTGTGTTTTCTTTCTTTATTTTGTCTTTTACATTTACTCTCTTTGAGAGGGGCCCCCATGAAACTTCGACAAATGTTGGAGGGTCTTTCCTTTGCTGTAAATTTTCTGTTAGCCCATGTCTTGGTGGAAGCGCGTTCTTTGTTCTCTGTTTTCAGGGTAAAAATCATCCCATATTTTATATTTCATTTATATAAATTATGTAAATTAAATTATTTTAAATAAAAATTTAATTAATTAATAAATATTAATATATTTAATTTTTTAAATCGATATAATAGAAATATTATATTAATTTGAAAATTTATATGAATTGCAAGTATAATTATATTAATAAATTAATAGATGAATCATTAAAATATCAATCATAAAAAATTACACAAAAGGGTGTAATACTACTTTAATTTTATACTGGTATAAATAAAATCCTCTCCAATATTTTATTTGTTATTTTGTAGATCTGGGTTGTAGATACTAAGTTATTAGTAAAAGTACCATAGAAGTATTTGAATTAGAAGTTTGATTATATTTTACTCTCTTTTACTTAAAAATTGAGTAAATTAATCTTTACATATTAGATCAAAAAACAAATTAATAATTCTACTTTACTGTTAAAAATTAATCTATACATATTAACATGAAACTTACTTTAATGTATGGGCGTTACTTTAATTAATTACATTTGTGGCGGGTGAACGTTCCTACTCAAATCAATTCAAAACTACTTGGAATGGAAGGCTTTTCATATATGTGTACAGAAAAAATGCATTCTTTATTTTCCTTTGTCTTTAGTGTCGGCAATATTTACCGTATTTTTTCATGGTTTCCCACTTGGGGTTTATGGGAGAGAGAGAAAGATAGAAAGAAAAGAGAGATTTAATGCAAAATAAAGTAAAAGATAGAATTTATAGATATTTAAATATTATATCAACACATCTGCACTTGCTTTCTCAAAGTCCTTGAGTAACAGGCCGAGGTTGTAATCATCGAACTCGAATTTAAAAAGAAAAATTCGAACTCATTTAATATATTTGAAGTTCGAATTTTAACATCCATCAGCAACGAGAGCCTTTCTTGCAATTAAGTGCACCTGCATTAATTGTTATTGTAGCGACATGCGATGATGGCCTAGCACCCAAGCTAGAGGCCTTGGCATAGCTTGAAGATGCACCAGCACCCGACCGTGTGAAAAACGCACCATTTAACATCAGATCACCTTCCGATCTCCAGTTCCAGTTCTTCCATTCACCCTCTGGTGCATCTTCATGCTTGGTCACCTACATCAAATATGATTATTACAACCATAAGTCATCAAATCTCAATACATTCAAAGTATTAAAATGGGATTACTCACCTCTTTACTGAATATATCAGTTGGTGCAGTAAATCTATTCCCTTGGCTGTTGATGGTTGGATTAGCACTCCCTCCAATTGCATACATTTCCCAATGGGTGTAGTCATTGTTCACCACATGGAAATACCCATGTCTACATCTGTAAATGTGTACCATAGAATTACGGTCCCATAGAGGGTGAATATTTGCTCAGACTCAAATTAAATATATGGAAAAAATGCTGTCACTAACCCAAACTAAACTACAGCAAATATAGAACCTAATTTAACTTTTTTCTCGTTGGGACCTTAACCTTTTTTAGTTCCAGTTAAGTTTTAAATTTAAATCTGGAGTTGAAGGTTGAATTCTTTTTTTTAGTCTAAATTAATCTCTAAACTTGACAATTATTCTTATATGAGGCTTAAACTCAAAGGTTTTCAAGTATTAACTTAGACAAAAAAAATTCAAATCCCAATGCAAGAACAATTGACAAGTTCAAAACCTTGGATAATATAAGAACAATTGTCAAGTTTGGGGCTTAACTTGAACAAGAAAAACATTAATGTCCCAATGTGAAAATTTAACCCTATACAATGCGAGTATATATATTTTTGGGTTACCTTGGCATTCTTTGGATGAGCCCTTTACCAAAGTGATTAAAGGCAATGGTGACTTGCATGTTCTTGTCTTTCATATAGGAATCACTGTGCCCTAGTAACATAACTTTATCATGGTGAGTCATGTGGTTATTTGAAATGGTGATGGCAGTGGATCCATAAATGGCATCAATCAGACCATCCTTGCAGTTTGATAACGAGTTATGATCCACCCAAATATGGCTACCACCAAAGATGGACACACCATCACCGTCCGATGTTGTTCGCCAACCGTAGTGCCGCGGGGAGTCCCTCACCATAGCATTCCCTCCTTGTTTGCAATCATGAATGTGCAATCCATGGATGATAATGTTGGTCACAAACTGAACGGTAATGCATGGACCCCCAGCAATGTGAACACTAGCACCTCTGCCATCAATTGTTTTGAAAGAGTTCATAATGAGTTCTTCCTTCAATTGAATGGTCATATCACGAGCGAACACGATCCACAACGGTTCGTCTTGAATCACAGCGTGTCTTAAAGTTCCAGGTTTCGGATTCACGGGATCATCATCACTAGAATCAGTGACAACGTAGAGTTTACCGTCTCTTCCACCAATGGCATTCTTGCCAAACCCGATTGCACAGTCGGCTAGCCTCCGTCTGTTCTTCTCCCAGTTAGGGTCACATCTCCAGCAATCATCTATGGGGTTACCAGTTGCACAAGAGAGATACTTAAGGTTCCTCCTAGACACATTAATGGCCCTGTCCAAAAACCAAAACAAAACAATGATATGGTATTCATTATATCCACAATCACGATAAATACAATGTGAACCGTTTGTTTACCTGTGCAGATCTTGAACTACAAGTTCAGGGTCTTTAACCGGGGAAGAGGAAACAAGAGGAAGAGAGGTGAAAAGGAAGAGAAGAGAAAGTGAAGGGATTGCCATTTTTTTGGTTGCGATGAAAATGGAGGGAGAGTTGAGCTTGAAAGGAGAAAATGGGTGATTTTATAAAGGGATTCAAAGCATGCTTCAATGGTGTGATTAAACTAAACATGTGGGCCCAATAAGCTTCGTGATTTCAGGTTTTATGGGATTCCACAGTTTGGGTAGTTTTTGGCCGTTAATTAACGTCCTCAATAAAGCTGCCCCCAAAACAGTAAAAAAAGTTACTCCTATAAGCTTGTAGTGATAGGCAATCAAATCCGAGTACTAATAGAATATACTAAAAAACTAAATACTATAGAGCACCACACTTTAGAAACTTTAAAAACCCGAAGTGATAAGACCGAAACTAACTTGCCGTCTTCGGAACTCATGAGGATGCCCATTGTGCAGCCAGAGACACCTGGATTCAAAATGAGTGCTAGATATGAGCATGTACATAACTTAAAGTTGAGTGTTTATATCAGTACAAGAAAAGTTCACACCTATTCGCATGTTCGAATTTGTCTAACATAAGGATGGACTTGGTGGTATTGCAATGGAAGTATCGTATCCATCAAACTTTTCATTCTAGCCATTGATTTCCGCATTGTTCACAATTTCAAATTTAGTTGTGTAACAGGCTCAATTCGCTCGGACTCAAATCAGAAATAAAAAAATCCAAATAAAAATAAATAAAGTTCAATATAAAAACAGTCCAGCACAAAGTCCAATTTACAAATGGCCCAAACCACAACCCAAAATCCCTAACCTAATTCCTACTGGCCCAATAGGCTCAAAAAAATTAAACCAACTCAGAAACCCTAGGATTTTTGAACCTCTTTTTCACCGTACCCCCTTCCATGTGCACTCTCAGCGCACACACCACCCAAGGCTCGGCTCCGCCTACGACCTTGCACCAAGATGGCAAAACATTCTTTCGTTGACTCTCTCTATGACCTGCAAACACAGCAAAGAAAAGAAAGCAGCAAAAAGCAGAAAGAAATAGTAGTAGCAGAAGCATAAACAATAAAAAATAAAATCAAATCAGTTGTAAAATCGGCTATATAAGCCCAGCAAAACACCAATGTATGTTTACAACAGACATAATCAAATACAAAAAAAGAAAACAGATTTTGAAGAAAAAAAGTAGTTTGAAAATGCAAAAATATCAAAGGTGCTTCATTTTATCTTATCTTATTTTTTTTGAGAGAAATAAATAAAAACGATAAAAAATCTCACCTCGACGTTTCGTCTTCCCCTCTTCTATCGAAGTTGCTAGCGCCGAATACCCAAGAACCCTGGCAGGTTCTGATGAGGATTCAGAAAAGGCAAGAAGACGGATGTATTTTATATACTTTTTTTATAAAAAATAGTGTCCGAACTTTTTTTTTTTTAAAAAATGGAAAAGGGGACTGAAAAGGTTGGAATAGGCCGATTTTTCTACCTCCGGCCACCGTCTACGGTGAGGCTATGGCGGGATCACAGCGGAACCCTAGGCCGGAGCCATGGCCGGACGGGGCTGAGCGCAGAGGAAAAAAAAGACCCTTTTGTTTTTTTTAACTGATTAAAATGATTTTTAAAAACATTTTTGGCCTTTAATAGGGGTTGTGAAACAACGTCGTTTCACTCAGACATTTTAACGCCGAAACGGCGTCGTTTTGAGCTGGATCGGACAGACCCGAACCGAACCTCCTAGGATCCGAGTGTTTTTTCAGAGGAAGGGCTATTTGCGCTTTCAGTCCTTCAGCTTTTTTATTATTTTACAATTAAGTCCTTTTTATCTTTAAATTTGACCCTATAATTTGCATTGTTTTCATTTTGGTACATTTTAAAACCTACGTTTCGGAGGACGGGGATATTTCCCCATTTGGTCCCTCCCTTTTTACGCACGTTACATTGGGCCTTTATTCTTTTTTTTTAAATTTGGATCTTTAATTTTAATTCTCTCTTAATTTAGTCCCTTTAATGTTTTATTTATAATTTAGGCTCTCAATTTTATTTTAATTTCAATTTAATACAATATTCATTTAATATTAATTTTTTATATATTTATATGTATCATTTTCATCTATTTGTTTATTTGTTTGCATGTACATATATTCTTTTTATTTTTTTATCATTATTATGTATTTTTTTATTTCTTTGTTTGTTCATATTTTTTGTGTTATTTTGTTAATATTATTATTGTTATTACTATTTCTATTATTTTTTTATTTTTACCACTACTATTATTATTATTACTACTCTTATTTATTTACTATCATTATTTGTTTATTAATGTATTATTATTTATTATTATTTTATTACCTTTAAACTATTATAGATCGTATTTATTTTTCTATTGGTTTACTATTACGTTTTATTACTATTTTCTTTTACTTTTATTTATTTATTTTTTATTATTTTTAAATTTTTACCTATTATTTTTCTTTTTATTATATAGGTTGTTTGTTTTAGTTCTTTATTTTATTTTTGCCTTTATTATTGTTATTTATATTATCGAACTCATTTTTATTCTATTATGCATATCGGCATTGTAATTCATTTTACTATGAAATCATGTAACATTTTATCCGATGCATTAAAATTTTTATTTTGAAATAAGCAATACTCCGCGTTTTAAGATTCGAAAGGTCGTGCCCTAACTTACGGGGTTTTCTCGATAAATCCAAGTGAATGAACCCCTTTTCTAAGTGAATATTGAATAACCTCGGGAATTACGAAAAGATCGTATTCTAACTTATGAAATATGATTTCTTTTTAAGACCGAGATAATTGAATACTTTTTAAAATAAATAAAATTTTCGGCATTTATTCTCGTATCGGAATTAAAGACATTGTGTCCTAACTTACGGGACGTAATTCTTTTCCTTGATTAACGTGAAATATGCTCTGTTCTCGAGAAATTTTCAATTTTATAACAAATGGTCATATTTTAAAATTTCTTCAAATTTTTTATTTTCGACACTAAAGACATCAATTAATCAACTAGGTACCAATTTTGGGCGTATCGAATGTGCTAATCCATCCTCGTGCATAATCGACTCCCGAACCCGTTTTCTGGATTTCGTAGACCAAAAATTGTCGTTTTGGTAAATTTAAATCTTTATTAAAATGATTGAATTACGAGATGACCCGATCACACCTCATCAAAAAGGATTGGTGGCGACTCCCGTTTTTCATTTTCAAAATCAAAGTCGATACCTCTGTTTACAAAAAATGGTTTCGACAGCTTGGCGACTCCACTGGGGAGCCAAATAGGAGAGTCAAGCCACGAGTTGATTACTTTTTATCTTTTTGTCGAAAATCGAAAACTTGGTTTAAATGTACGATCCTTTTGTTACATTTCATCCGTCTTTGTTACGATCTTCATCATTTTAGTTTGCTTTTCTGGTTTGAGTTCTTGATATATTTTTGCATATTTGCATTACATAACCGCTCGATTATACCCTTTTAAGTGGGAGTGAGAAACTATTCCTTCGTGTTTTCACCTCCGCATAGGATAGTGGACCGCTTTCGGGATACATCCGTACCTATGTCATTGTGAGATTTTCATATCTGTGCAGCCATAGGGAAATGTATTCCCCTGAACTGAACTTAGTCTATATGAGCCTATAATGGGTGAGGATCGATGAATCTGCCAGTTTAGGTACCCTTACTTTAGAACGAACTGCATGAGCTCTAAGAACTTACCCTAGGTAGAACAGCGCCAAATCCTAGTGGTTACCCAAATAGGCGCTTTATTACTTCTTGCTTGCTTTAAATTCTTGCTTCGTATACTGACTCGTTTGTGTTACTTTGATTGCATGACATTTTTATCATAAAAAAGAGGGTGTTGATTCACGTTCGATTACTAAATAGAGAGCTTGCCATGGAGAACGGGTTTCTTGATAAAGTGAAAGATAATGCGGCTGTCCAAATATGGTCCGAGAGAACGTAACTAGAGAAAGGTGATAGTTTGATGGAAGGGTATGTATCAGAATTATGGGATTTCACTCGTATCAGTGTGACCCTAAACAATCTCCAGGAATTGAAAAAGATATGGGTCCATTGGGATAAAGAAATCAAGCAATTATTTTACGGTAATTATGGTGATTTGCCCTATCTACTCGATGTTAAAGTAGACAAGCACTTGTTTCAAGCTTTGGCTCAATTTTGGAACCCTGCCTATAGTTGTTTTACTTTTGGAAGGGTGGATTTGGTAGCTACTTTGGAAGAGTACACGACCTTGCTCCGTTGCCCGAAGATTTAAACTGAAAAGGCTTATTCTAGAGCTGTCAATGTCTCGACGTTTTCAAAAAAGTTGATGAACATTACGGGGATGAACGAGCAGTGGGTGGCAGCCTGAATCAAGTAGAAAAGTGATAGTAAGTGCAGTCCTTAGAGAAACTTGAGAGATTTGATCCTAGCACACCCTGATGTAATGAAAAGTGTTGATGTCTTCGCATTAAGCATTTACGGATTGGCTATCTTCCCTAAGGCTTTAGGGCATATAAACGAGGCGATCTTCGATCTATTTAACCAACTTGATAAAAAAGTCACACCCGTTCCTGCAATTTTGGCCGAAACTTTCAGATCCCTGAACGCATGTCGAAGAGCGGGCGAAGGGAGATTCATTAGGTGCGTACAACTCTTACTAGTGTGGTTCCACAACCGTTTTGGAAAATGGAAAAGGTCTCATATCGAATCTTCTTTGAAAACTACTCTCCGCTAAAAGAGTTAGTGGCTACACCGAGACGAAATGATATTACGGAGGAAAAATGGATGATTATTCTTCAAAATCTACAAGAAGAAGACATAGAATGGAGAGCCCATTGGATGGTCCCCAATGAGATTCTATACTGGTGTGGAGATCTCGACTGGGTTCCTCTACTTGGGATTTGAGGAGCTGTTGTATATGCTCCTCTACTCGTGTTGAGCCAATATAAATCGAGGCAGTTCATACCAGTAACACAAGGGCTGGCTCAAAGCGAGTTTTCATACAAGGGCGATAACTTTAAGAAAAAGATCCGAGAAATGCCTAACGCTTGGAGCCAGACCCACCGAATGAAAAGATTTACTGCAAGTTCGACGACAACTCCCGAATATAACGGATGGTGGGGTAAAAGAGTCAATGATAACATCTCGGGGCCAAGTTAAGAAGATATTCGACCAATGGAGGAATATCTGCGAGTGGTCCCATCTGAGTTAGAGATCATAAAGCAAGATTTTGAAAGAAGGAATTAAGAACTAGGAAATAGGATAGAGCAATTAGAAGAAGAAAAGATGAAATTAGGACTAGACGTTGACGTTCAGAAGTTAGAGGCTAATAAGCTAAGAAAGGAAAGAATAAGGCCGAAGAATATCTGGACATTATAAAAACGAATTACAAGAAGCTACCCTTATCAAAGAGGACTATCGGGCTGGGAAAGACACTAGAACAATAGCGGCAAGAGATCAACAAAGAAAAGAACAAAGCCGAGCAATTGGAAAAGAAATGCCAAGATGCCCAGATTTGAGGAAATGCCTTAGAAAAAGACTTATTAGAATGCCAAAATGAAAAGGTCAGATTAAAAGCCAGAGTTGCAGAAATAGAAAAGTCACTTCATCAGTACCGTAATCACAACTCCACAATTGAGCTGAAAGTGAGCTTAAACAAGATTGAAGAGCTGGAAAGGAAAATAAAAGAGCTCGAGATCACGTTACAAAATTGTGAACTCCGAGTTGAACTTCTTGAAGCAAGCAACGAGCAGTGGAAAGAACAACTTCACCGTTCTCAAAGTCAGGTCTGGGATAGAGATTATCTCATGGGTGAAGCTGTGGCTCAAATACGAGAAGTGGCCGATCATTTGCACACCCTAGCCGTTCAGGCTAACGTACTAAGCTTTAAGTATGAATCAGAATCGGATCGAGGTCAAGAGTTAGCTTTTCTTCTTAAGAAGGTTAAGGCTTTAAGCATTACGGCAAAGCCGTATATGTAATCTGTTTTATGTAAAGAAATTTTTTTCTAGTAAAGTTGTTCTAATGGAATTGAATCAGAGTCAATGTCTCTTTTTTTTGTGCATTCATGCATTTGCATTACATTGCATCATATGCATTAAATTTCACAAAAAGACCCTAATTAAACGAAATTATTTCAGTTAATTTGGAAACCAACAAAAATCAACCAATCGAACATCGTTACAGTACTCGCGCCAAATCTAAAGTAATGGATCAAAGATTGGAAAGGCTAGAACAAATGCAAAAAGAGATGCAAGACCAGTTGCAAGCGGAACTACAAGAATAGTTAGCGAAGGTACAACAGGAGATGAGGGATCACATATTGGAATCCAAAAAAAGCATGATAAATCAATTGGCACAGTTGCTGGCCGGAGAACGCGAAAAGGGGAAAGGCACTGCGGTCAACTCAGGGGATGATAATGAGGATCCTATTTACTCCCCGAGTTTTACCCCGATAAACGTTCAGGCATAACCAGATGCGTACCCACAAAGGGCACCCGTTACAATCAGGCCTCAACAGTATCAAGTTGGTACCTCGGCGCCAGTGAACTACCAAACAGGCTCAGGCTTTAATCCAGGGGAAAAACCAACCAATCCCGTTGTCCCCGATCTAGATGTTGTGGCAGAAATGGAAAAAAATAAGAGTGGAACTGCCAAAGCAACTTGAAGATAGGTTCAGATGGTTAGAAAAAAAATTTAGAACAATGGAAAACGCTGATTACCATTGCAGAATTGATGCCAATGACCTGAGTTTAGTCTCAGATTTAGTGCTCCATCCGTAGTTTAAAACTCCGGAGCTCATATCACCATGTTCTGTCGAAAGATGACAGGATATGTCAATAATGATCAATTGTTGATCCACTGCTTCCAAGACAGTCTAATCGAGTCAGCAACTAAATGGTACAATCAACTGAGTCGTGCCAAAGTCAATTCATGGAAAGACTTAGCACAAGCTTTTATGAAGTAATATAGCTGTGTGACGGACATGACACCCGATAGAATTGTATCGCAAAATATGGAGAAGAAGCAGAATGAGAGCTTTAGGCAATATGCCCAAAGATGGAGAGAGGTGGCAACGCAAGTCCAGCCATCACTTTTGGAGAAATAAACCACAATGCTTTTCATCAACACCTTGAAAACCCCGTTTATCAACCATATGTTGGGGAGAGTTACGAAAAGCTTCTCGGACATAGTAATATCCAGTGAAATGATTAAAATAGCGGTGAGAAGTGGTAGGATAGATGCGAGGAAAAGCGCCAAAAGATCAGCACTGAGGAAGAAGGAAAATATGGTAAATAATGTGGGCACATACAACAAGGGCTACTCAAAGCCAATTACTGTTGGCCCGCCAAAGGACGATAACCACTGGTCTTTAGGCCCCTCAAAGGTAAGAATCCAACCAAAGGCCAAATACAGAAAGGTTCCAGTTCACACCTATCCCGATGACGTACATAGAGTTGTATCAGAACTTGTTCGATGCACATGTCGTATCCTCCCTCTACATAAAACCCATGCAACCTCCATTCTCGAAATGGTATGACGCAAATGCTCAATGCGAGTACCACGTGGGAATCGAAAACTGCACCACATTTAAAAAGTTGGTCAAAAGGTTTATTAAAATAGGATTTGTAAAGTTCGATGACCCATCCGGACCTAATGTGGCAGCAAATTCGTTACCCAGTCATTCTGATAAAAGGGTAAATGCGATAAGCGAGAATGGAGGGAAAAGAACCAAGATGGACGTGACAGAAACAAAAACCCCACTGAGATGGGTTTGGAAGAAAATGGTAGAATGAGACTTAATCAAACAGGATTCAGAAGAGAGACCTGAAAAAATAAGGGACTACTATGAGTTCCATGCTAAGGAAAGTCATGAAATCCAAGAGTGCATTGAGTTCAAGACTCTACTGCAAAATCTAATGGATAGTAAAGAGCTAGAATTCTTTGAATATGTTAAGGGCTTCGAAAGGGAAGAAGTGTGCTTCAGAAGAGGGGCCAATAGAGAAAGTCTATAAATTCAACCACTCAGTGGTTATCATTTCATGACCAAGAAGTAATGAAGCTAGAGCACAAATGGCACCAAGGGTCATAATCCAAAAACCTGTAGCTTTTCCTTACAAGGATAGCAAAAAGGTTTCCTGGAATTATGACTGCAACGTGATGATTCCAGGAGAAGAGAGCCCGATTAGTGCTTCAGAAGAAGGTCAAGAGGTGGGTTTCTACACTCGCAGTGGGAGGCGTTATGATCCATCAAATGCAGGAGCTGAGCCTGTTAAAGGTGAGACCCCAATGGCTGAACAAAAGAAGGAAAAAATAGTCAGGCTGAAATCGCTAGTTAACGAGCCAGTAACTGAGAACGAGGCTAGAGAATTTCTAAAATTCTTAAAGCATAGCGAGTACAGTGTTGTAGAATAACTACATAAGCAATCGGCTCGCATCTCAGTGCTAGCTTTACTTTTAAGTTCGGAGACACATCATGAAGCGTTAATGAAAATGCTAAACGAAACTTATGTCTTACCCCTATCCACGCTAAATAGGTTGCCTGTGGATTACTCTCACATGAAGACCTGTCAAAACATAGTGAGAGTATTCGATGGTACCGAAAGAAGAGTGATGGGAAAGGTCGAGATACCCCTCTTGATTGGTCCAAACAAGTACGAAATAAACTTCCTGGTGATGGACATTAAGCCTTCTTATAATTGTTTGTTAGGGAGGCCTTGGATTCACACAGTTGGGGCAGTGCCGTCGTCATTACGCCGGAAGCTAAAGTTGGTAACTGAGGGTCAGCTAGTAACGATAAATACGGAAGAAGACATTATTGCATTCGTAACCAACGACGCGCCATACATAGGAATGGACGATGAAGCGATAGAATGTTCATTCTGATCATTGGAATTTGTGAATGCAACCTTCATCATCAAAGAGAACAAGATCTCGATGCCCAAAATATCCAATACTACAAGGATGGGCCTGCAACTGAAAGTCGGTAAAGGAGCATTGCCTGGGAGAGGACTTGGAAAATGCCTACAAGGAAAGGTCGAGGCACCTATACAGAAGGACAACCGAGACCGCTTTGGTTTATGATTTAAGCTAGATGCGAGGCGAAGGAAGAAGGAGATGGAGAAGAAAAAAGAAAGGAGAAGAGCGCGGTTGAGCCGGGAAGAGGTCAAGTAGGAACCAATGACCTTTCCCCATATATCCAAGACGTTCATATCTGGAGGAACTATTCATCCAAAAAGAAAGATGCCAATGGAAGAGTCTGTGGAAGAAATGTTGGGAAACCTGAACATCAATGCCATATCTGAAGAAGGAATCGGGGGAGAAAATTTTATCAAACATCTGCCCCTATGTACCTGGAAGTGTTTTGAACAACTGGACTGCAGAAGAGATCCCTGTAGTTTTTAGAGCCAATACAGAGTAATGTTCAAAACACGCTTATTGCTCTAAGTCTAGGAGCAAAGAGAATCCTTTGTGAAATAAGCTTATGTCCAAAATCTTTATTTCAATAAAAATGCATTTTTGCGTATCATTTTGAGCAAATATTCTTTTATTCTTTTCATTCATAATCATACCATACAAATAATTATTTTTAGATTATTTTATTCTTTGGATTTTTTCTTCATCCTTATAATAAGTCTCCAGATATCAATGATATGAACGACATCGCTACTAACTCAGAATCTCCTTTTGAGCAAGATATGTACACGGAAGATTCTCAAGATTTTGAAAATGACCGAGAATGTAACCTATTCCCTGATTTGTTGAGGATGGTAGAATAAGATGAGAAACAAATCTTGACTTATAAAGAATCAGTGGAAATTGTGAGCCTATGAGAGGAAAAAGAAGTGAAGATAGGAGCTTGCATTACCGTAGAGACAAAGCAAGACCTCATTGAATTACTCCAAGAATTTAAGGATGTCTTCGCTTGGTCATATCAAGACATGCTCGGGTTAAGTACTGATGTCATGGTACACCGACTTCCCATAAAGGAAGAATGCAAGCCAGTTCAACAGAAGTCCGAAGGATGAGGCTCGATGTTTTACTAAAAATAAAAGAGGAAGTCAAAAAACAGTTCAATACTGGTTTCTTACGGGTGGTTAAATACTTAGAATGGGTAGCCAATATTGTGCCCGTCCCTAAAAAAGATATGAAAGTACGAATGTGTGTGGACTACAGGGACTTGAACAAAGCTAGTCTGAAAGACAATTTTCCATTGCCACATATCGACTAGTGGACAACACGGCAAGTTATTAACTGTTCTCCTTCATGGATGGTTTCTTGGGATACAACTAAATAAAGATGCATCCTGAAGACATGGAGAAAACCACATTCGTAACCATGTGGGGAACATTTTGCTACAAGGTGATGCCATTTGGATTGAAAAATATGGGAGCAACATATCAAAGAGCCATGGTAACTTTGTTTCATGATATGATGCACAATGAAATCGAGGTTTATATAGACGATATGATCGCAAAGTCCCGAACAGAGAAGGAACAAGTACAAGTCTTGAGGAAATTGTTTTTGAGATTGAGAAAATTCCAATTGAAGCTCAATCTAGCAAAATGTACTTTCGGGACTAGGTCAGGAAAACTGTTAGGATTTTTAGTCAGTGAAAAAGTGATTGAGATCGACCCAGACAAAGTAAAGGCTATACAACAATTGCTTCCACCACGAACTCAAAAAGAAATTCGAGGTTTCCTAGGAAGAATAAATTACATTGCCCAGTTCATTTTACAACTGACTGAGAAATATGACCCCATATTCCGTCTCCTTAAGAAACACAACCTAGGCGTTTAGGATGAGAAGTGCCAAAAGACTTTCGATAAGGTCAAACATTACTTGTCCAATGCCCGAGTACTAATGCCACCTAACCCAGATAGACCACTGATACTGTACTTGGCAGTATTAGGGAATTCTATGGGATGCGTGCTTGGTCATCATGACGAGTCTGAAAGAAAAAAAAGAGCGATATACTATCTTAGTAAGAAATTCACTGAATGTGAGACAAGATATTCGTCAATCGAGAAGTTATGTTGCGCCTTGATTTGGACAACCCGAAGATTGAGACAGTACATGTTGTACCACTCGACTTGGCTCATCTCAAAGCTGGACCCTCTAAAGTACATGATGGATTCGATTGCTCTAAATGGAAGAATGACCCGATGGTAAATTTTACTTTCCGAATTTGACATAGTCTATATGAACTAGAAAGCGGTTAAAGGAAGCGCAATAGCGAATTTTCTGGCCAGTAGAGCTCTAGAGGATTACGAGCCTTTGAACTTTGATTTCTCAAATAAAGATTTGATATATGTTGCAATCACTAAAGAAGACTCGCAAAAAGGTCATTCTTGAAAGTTAAACTTCGATGGAGCCTCAAACGCTGTGAGTAACAAAATTAGGGCAGTCCTGATATCCCCACAAGGAGATCATTATCCCTTCACTAGAAAATTAGATTTTGATTGAACGAACAATATGTCAGAATACGAAGCATGCATCATGGGTATCCGCGCAACCATAGAACGTGAGGTCAAAGTGCTAGAGGTATATGGAGATTCTGCGCTAGTGATCTATCAACTCAAGGGAGAAGGGGAGACAAGAGATCCCAAGTTAATCAATTATCAAAAGTTGGTTCTTTAGTTAATCGAGGAGTTTGATGAAATCACCTTCTATTACCTCATATGAGATGAAAATCAGATGGCCGATGCCTTGGTTACCTTGGTTCGATGGCCAAAGCGAACAAGCAAGAGAATGTAAAGCCTATCCAGATGAGTATTTATGAGGCTTCGGCTCATTGCTACAACATCGGAGAAGAAGAAGAAAAGGATGATCATCCTTGGTACAACAACATATTGCGGTATGTGAAGGATCATGAATACCCTGACCAAGCGATTGAGAATAATAAAAGGACGTTGAGAAGGTTGGCCAATGACTATGTCTTAGATGGGGGAGATCCTATATAAAAGGAGAAAGGATCAGGTACTACTAAGATGTATAGACGCTGTTGAGGCTAAGCAAATTTTGGAAGAAGTCCACGAGGGTGTCTGCGGAACACATGCCAATGGTTTTACAATGGCCAGGCAGATCATGAGATTCGGGTATTATTATTGGTCCATCATGGAAGGAGATTGCATCAATTACGCCATGAAATGCCACAAGTGTCAAATTTACGGAGATAAAATTCATGTACCTACATCACCTCTTAATGTTATGACTTCTCATTCGCCTTTCTCTATGTGGGACATGGACGTCATTGGGCCAATTCACCTAAAGCTTCTAATGGGCACCGATTCATCTTCATGGTCATCGATTACTTTACCAAGTAGGTAGAAGCTGCTTCATATGCCAATGTCACGAAATCGGCAATCAGTAAGTTCTTAAAGAAGGAGATTATATGTCGGTATAGAATGCCAAAAAGGATCATATCTGACAATGCACTAAATTTGAACAACAACACGATATCAGAAGTCGGTAATCAATTCAAAATCAAACACCACAACTAATCACCATATCGCCCAAAAATGAATGGTGCAGTGGAGGCAGCCAATAAGAATATCAAGAAAATCGTGGGGAAAATGACTGAGACTTACAAAGATTGGCATGAGAAGCTACCATTCGTCCTCTATGCTTATCGAACTTCTTCCAGGACCTCAACCGGGGCAACACCCTTCTCTTTGGTTTATGGAATGGAGGCAGTTTTACCCATTGAAATTGAGATTCCTTCTCTCCGAGTTTTGGCAGAATTGAAGTTGGATGAAGTAGAATGGGTCCAATCCTGATATAATCAGCTAAACTTGATTGAGAAGAAAAGATTCAAAGCCATCCGTTATGGTCAGATGTACTGTAACACCCCTATCCCGTGTCCGTTGCGGGAAAACATATACAGAAATTCATACATTTATTCTTCATTCTCAAACATAATGTCCCTTAAATGTGTCCTCGGGACCATAAGCATGCTTACAAATCGAGTCGGGACTAAATCGAAGCATATACAAAATTTCATGAAAAATTAAAACTTTTCTAGAATATAGGGGATACACGCCCGTGGGAGGGAACCGTGTGCCCTCCACGGCTGCTAGACACCCCCGTGTGCCCTTCCCGTGGTCGAAACTGACTTATCTTCCACGCGAACCAGGCACACCCGTGTGCCCTAACCGTGGACTATCTTGACTTGGCCCCCACGGTCACAAAGCACGCCCGTGTACCCTGACCGTGGTCGATCCTGCCAAAACCAATACGGTTATCCAGCACCTCCGTGCTAAGGCCGTGTACTACTAGGCCATATACTGATTTACTCACACGGTCACTAGGCACGCCCGTGTGCCATGGCCGTGTGACATTATAGGCCATTTACAAGGCCAAAATGCCACCCCTTTGTGGGTCATACCTACAATCAACAAATGCCACCCCTTTGTGGGTCATACCTACAATCAACATATACCAAAACATTTCATGCACATATAACCACCAAGAACATACCAAAATTGACCATTCCATCTATTCATTCAATACCTATTTCATTCATGCCAACTATCAAGACTAAACATATATAACTAAAGCATTTCTCAATCATTTTCTTATCCAATAACTTGACCATTTCATGACTATCAAACCATACCAAAACAACTACACATACCACATACATCAAGGCAAAAATTTAACCAAATAATTTAGCCACATCTCATGACCAAGTCTATACATCAACTTATATCAAAACTAGCCTATACATGCCATATCTAAATATATATATTCCAAAGTGTACCAAAATGAGTTTAGTAGTGTGATGACGATCCTTGACGGTCCCGAGCCTTCAGTAGCTTTGTCGACCTATGGAACAGAGAAAACACACACACAGAGTAAGCTTTCCAAAAGCTTAGTAAGTCAATATACAGATAAACTTAACAAACAAGCACATATATACTTTGAAACATATGTTTAACCATATTTGCCACATTCATCAATTCAAAAATCCTTTGTATACATAGCTCTTTCATAATCATTCTTGCATCTTATTCACAATCTCGTATCTAATCTTACTTCTTTTCAAATCGAAGTCATATAGGTACTTACCTTTTATACACACTTGTGTATTTTACCAAACGTACCTGAATCAGACATTCGTTCACTTAATTGATCATAGTTCTGATTTGCAATTCATATCACAGACTTGCCCGTTGAGCAAATAAGAATCTAGTAGGATACTCGAAAAGCTCGAAATAATCGTACAATGCCAACGTCCCACACGAGGTCTTACATGCACTCGGATATCGATGCAACTGTCCCAGACAGGGTCTTACACGAATCAATACGATGCCGATGTCTCAGACATGGTCTTACACGTAAAGCTCATATCGATGCCAACGTCTCAGACGTGGTCTTACACTTAAAGCTTATATCGATGCCAACGTCCCAGACGTGTTCTTACACTTAAAGCTCATATCAATGCCAACGTCCCAGACGTGGTCTTACACGAGTACCAAATCAATGCCAACGTCCCAGACGTGGTCTTACATGATAAAATAGAATAAATACCTATGTCATGACATAGCTAATCCTATCTATTCCTAGGTTTGTACGGGCTTCTTGGACTTAATCACTATTTCGACTTATCTCGGAATTCATATGCATTACCTCTCATAAGCATCCATCATCAACATTAATCATATGAACCATTATTATTTCATACAAATACGTTTATTTGCATACTGACTTACCTCGGATTCGATCTATCGGAATGAAAAAGACTACTCGTTTACTTTCGCTTTCCCGCGATCTAAGTCCGTTTTCCTCGGTTCTTGATCTAAACATATTCAAAATTAACTCTTTTATTCACTAATTCATTCAATTCAATCCATACACATATATTTAGGACTATTTGCAAATTAACCCTCATATTTGCATAATTTATCAATTTAGTCCATTTTTCTCAAAACATCAAATTCACAAAATCAACACATACATATACTTAGCCGAATGTATATATATCATACAAGCCCATATTTTCCATCAAATTAGCAATTTAGTCCCCCAATTTGCTATTTTCATAATTTAGCCCTATTTAGCTAAATTCATCAAAACGTCAAGAACAAAACATGATCATCTAGCTCAAATCTTTCTTTTAACAACTAAACTTATCTGAAATCTCAACATATAAACAATGGCATCTCACACAAACATCACCAATTCACAAAATTAATACATGGGTTTAGTAGCACTTAAAGCAACGATTGCAAAAACGTAAAGATTATCGAAAACCGAGTAATAACATACCTTGAATTTGGCTTGTAAGTAGCCGAATATTAGAAAGCTTCAAGACCTTTCTTTCCTTTGTATTTTTGGTCACAAAAAAAAGGAATAAAAGATGAACACTCATCTTTTGTTGTTTAATCTAATGTTAAAAATCCAATTTACCAAAATAGCCTTCATTCATATAATTAAAACAATTATACAATATGGACATTTAAGACTTTTATTCATCCACTATCTATAAGTTGGTATAATAACTACATAAGGCATCCACTTTAACAAATCCACAACACAGTGGTACTTTAACAAATAGTAAGCAGCTTTCACATTCAATGCAATTTCATCCTTTTGTCCAATTAAACACACAGACGGACAAATTAGCTTACGAAAATTTATCACATGCTTAATCACATATCAACAGCATAGAAAATAATATTAAAACATTATACGGACTCGGATTTGTGGTCCCAAAACCACGATTCTGACTAAGGTATAAACCGGACTGTTACAATTCTTCCTCCTTAGGGATTTTTGTCCCCGAAAATCTTACTGTTAAACAGAGTCGGATATTGTTGTCTCATTGAGTCCTCAGATTCCCACGTAGCCTCTTCTATTCCGTGTCGATTCCACAGTACCTTTACTAACGAAATTTTCTTGTTTCTCAACTCTTTCACTTCATGAGCTAAGATACGGATCGGTTCCTCTTCATATGTCATATCGAATCGGATTTCAATTTCAGATGGGGAAATTACATGTGACGGATCGGATCGATATCTACGGAGCATCGAAACATGAAACATATTATGGATCTTTTCTAGCTCAGAGGGCAACCTTAATCTATATGCAACAGGCCCGACACGTTTAATAATTTCATACGGTCCGATGAATCTCGGACTCAATTTGCCTTTTCATCCGAATCGAAGCACTTTCTTCCACGGTGACACTTTTAGAAATACTTTGTCGCCAATTTCAAATTCTATATATTTTCGTTTCAAGTACACATATGAATTCTGATGAACAGATGCTGCTTTCAAACAATCTCGAATCAGTTTCACTTCCTGTTCTGAATCTTTTATCAAATCAACTCCGTGGAGCTTATTTTCACTAAGCTTAGTCCAATACAGAGGTGTACGACATTTACGTCCTTACAAAGCTTCATAATATGTCATTTTGATGCTTGACTGAAAACTATTGTTGTATGCAAATTCGATCAATGACAGATATTGTTCCCACGAACCATGAAACTCAAGTATACAGCATCTTAACATGTCTTAAAAAATTTGAATAATTCGTTCAGACTGACCATCTATTTTCGGATGAAAAGCTGTACTGAAATGTAATTTCGTGCCCAATGCATCGTGTAGTTTCTTCCAGAACCTCGATGTAAACCTCGGATCTCTATCTGACACAATAGATAGTGGCACCCTATGCAATCTCACGATCTCAGAAATATAAAGCTTAGCTAATCTATCAAGTGAATATTCAGATCTTACCAGAATAAAATGGGTAGATTTAGTTAATCCGTCAACTACGACCCATATCGCATCTTTCTTTCTTAGAGTCAGGGGTAAACCAGAAACAAAGTCCATTGTCACTCTATCCCATTTCCATTCGGGAATCAGAATCGGTTGTAACAACCCAGACGGAACTTGATGTTCGGCTTTCACTTGCTGACAGACTAAACACTTCAAAACAAAGTCAGAAATGTCTCGTTTTATACCAGACCACCAGTAGTGTTGTTTCAAATCATGATATATTTTAGTACTTCCCGGATGAATTGATAGACGACTATTATGCGCTTCATTCAAAATCAACTGAATTAGCTCTGGATTTCTCGGAACACAGATACGATCCCGGAATCTCAAAAAATCATCAACAATTTGAAATTCAGATTTGGAATTCACCTCACACTGAGCTCGTTTCGCTAGCAATTCATTATCAAATTTCTGAGCATCACATATCTGTTGTAAGAACAATGGTTTTGCTTTTAATTCAGTTATCACAGAACCGTCATCAGTCAAATCTAATTGGGCATTCACAGCATGTAATGCAATCAATGATTTTTGACTCAGTGCATCAGCAACAACATTTGCTTTACCCGGATGATAATCTATCACAAGCTCATAATCTTTTAACAGTTCTAACCATCTTCTTTGGCACAAGTTTAAATCTTTCGAGTCATCAGATATTTCAAACTTTTATGATCTAAAAATACGTGACATTTCTCACCGTACAGATAATGACACCAAATCTTAAGTGCAAACACGATCATAGCAAGTTCAAGATCATGTGTCGGATAGTTCTTTTCATGAAGCTTCAACTGTCTTGAGACATAAGCTACAACTTTACCTCCATGCATCAAAATGCATCCCAGACCATTTAACGAGGCATCACTGTAGATAACATTATACGGACTCGGGTTTGTGGTCCTGAAACCACGGTTCCGACTAAGATATAAACAGGACTGTTACATGTACCAAAAGTGAATGATGCGAGCTTATAACAAGAAGGTTCGTCCTAGAGATTTCCATAAGAGGGACCTAGTATTGAAAAAGATCTTGCCCATACAGAAGGATTTCAGAGGGAAATGGATGCCAAATTGGGAAGGACCTTACATGGTAAAGAAGGCCTTTTAGGGAGGAGCGTTGATTCTGACTGAGATGGATGGCAAAAGCTTGCCCAATCCTGTGAATTCAGACTCAGTCAAAAAGTATTTCACCTAAAAAAAAGGAGAGGCCAAGATGAAAACTCGCAAAGGGCATATTGAGACCAAATAGGTTTTGAATTGAAAACCCAGGAAAATGGCAATTCAAATCTTGATCAAAGATGGAGTATGTGGTAATCTAGTTATCCCTAAATGAACAAGGAGGAGAGATGTTATGTCTTGGGGGCATCAACAAAGTATTTTGGATCTCCGAAACACATGTCAAGTTCAAGAGGGTCTTCGAGAAGTTAGTACGAAGAAGTTCATGCTATGATATCCGGGGCACCTATTATCATCTTATTCACTTTGTATTTAAGCAAATTTGCTATATT
This sequence comes from Gossypium australe, assembly GCA_005393395.2. Lineage (NCBI taxonomy): Eukaryota > Viridiplantae > Streptophyta > Magnoliopsida > Malvales > Malvaceae > Gossypium > Gossypium australe. The sequence continues at coordinate 106,566,210 of CM016620.1, read as the reverse complement.
GACTAATCTATTCATTTAGAGCCTTGCTCCTAATAAACTTCGATCTTGTCCATTATTATAATCTTTTTCAAGCATTTTTACATTGAAATAACAATTAATGGACTAATGTTATTCAAGTAAAGGAAGTTTTGCATATTGCTCTGAAAGGTTTTCTAAAATAGTAGAAGGATTTGAAAATAGAGCCACTATTCGAGACTAACCAAACTTAGGGGTTGGAAACAATTGAGAACAAATAGTCTAAATGATGACTATTTCTTTGGATTTTCTGTTAAAGATACCAGCTGAACAATAAGGCATGGTAACACATTAGTGATGGAACCTTGATAAACATCGAGCAATGACAACCTAAGCATTAAAAAAGTATAATTCTCGAAAAATGACATTCTGTATTCATGCAAATATCATTCATACACATCTCGTTAGGAACATTTGATTCATTCCGATCATGACATCCTAATCACTAGGCATAAATAGGCCCGTGAAATGGATTCTACAAGTCATGTTCCCTAGAGAACGGTGTAACAGATCAGTAAAACCACAAATCCTATACCCCTGAAGTTGCAGTGACGGATTATAGTTATCATAGCGAATCTTATCTCTTTAAAGTTGCAGTGGAGCAGATTAAAGCCACAAATATTATCTCCCTGAAGTTGCAGTGGAACAGATTAAAACTACAATTTTCAAATCTTATCTCCCTAAAGTTACAGTGGAACAGATTAAAGCTACAAATTTACAAATCTTATCTCCCTAAAGTTGTAGTGGAACAGATTGAAGCTACCAGCCTTATCTCCCTGAAGTTGTAGCGGAGCAGACTAAAGATAGCGAATCTTATTTTCCTGACATTGTAGTGGAATAGATTGAAGCTATAAGTTGCGAGTCTTTTTTCCCTGAAGTTGCAGAGAAGCAGACTGAAGATAGAAAATCTCAACTCCCTGAAGTTGCAGTGAAGCAGACTGAAGCCACCAGCCTTATCTCCTTAAAGTTGAAGCGGAGCAGACTAAAAATAGCGAATCTTATTTCCCTGACGTTGCAGTGGAATAGATTGAAGCTACAAGTTGCGAGTTTTATTTCCCTAAATTTGCAGAGGAGCAGACTGAAGATAGCAAATCTCATCTCCCTAAAGTTGCAGTGGAGCAGATTGAAGCCACCAGCCTTATCTCTCTAAAGTTGCAACGGAGCAGACTTAAGATAGCAAATCTTATTTCTCTAACGTTGCAGTGGAACAGATTGAAGCTACAAGTTGCGAGTCTTATATCCCTGAAGTTGTAGAGGAGTAAATTGAAGATAGCAAATCTCATCCCTCTGAAGTTGTAGTAGAGCAGATTAAAGCCACAAACTTTATCTCCCTGAAGTTGTAGTGGAGCAGGTTGAAGTTATAAATCTTATCCCCCTGAAGTTGCAGTGGGGCAAATTGAAGATAGCAAATCTTTACCTCTTTGAAATTACAGTAGAGTGGATTAAGGCTACAAATCTCCCTGAAGATGCAGTGGAGCAGATCGAAGCGACAAGTCCTATACCCCTGAAGTTGCAATGGGTCGAATTAGATCTACCATAGCAAGTCTTATCTCTCTGAAGTTGTAGGGGAATAGACTAAAGTTACAAGTTACAAACATTGTCTCCCTGAAGTTGCAGTGGGGTGAAGCTTACAGTCTTATCTCCCTGAAGTTGCTGTAGAGCAGATTGAAGATCGCAAATCTTATACCTCTAAAGTTTCAGTGAGATAGATTGAGGCTACTTGAAGAAGAGAATCACTAAAGAAGTCGAGATTCGAAAACCGGGCAAATTGGTCCTTCTTAAAGGTCTTTGCTCCATCCTCGTTATACGACAATTAGCAAAGAGGGGCAGTTGTAACAGGCCCAATTCGCTCGGGCCCAAATCAGAAAAAAAAAAAACCCAAATAAAATAAATAAAGTCCAATATAAAAACAGTCCAGTACAAAGTCTAATTTACAAATAGCCCAAACCACAACCCAAAATCCCTAACCCAATTCCTACTGGCCCAATAGGCCCAAAAAAACTAAACCAACTCAGGAACCCTAGGGTTTTTGAACCTCTTTTGCGCCGTACCCCCTTCCATGTGCGCCCTCAGTGCACACCGCCCAAGGCTCGGCTCTGCTTGCGACCTTGCACCAAGATGGCAAAACATGCCTTCATTGACTCCCTCTATGACCTGCAAACACAACAAAGAAAAGAAAGCAACAAAAAGTAGAAAGAAATAGTAATAGCAGAAGCATAAACAATAAAAAATAAAATCAAATCAGTTGTAAAATCGGCTATATAAGCCCAGCAAAACACCAATGTATGTTTACAATAAACATAATCAAATACAAAAAAAGAAAACAGATTCTGAAGAAAAAAAGCAATTTGAAAAAGCAAAAATATCAAAGGTGCTTCATTTTATTTTATCTTATTTTTTTCGAGAGAAATAAATAAAAACGATAAAAAATCTCACCCCGACGTTTCGACTTCTCCTCTGCCGAAGTTGCTAGCGTCGAATACCCAAGACCCTGGCGAGTTCCGATAGGATTCAAAAAAGGCAACAAGGCGGACGTATTTTATATACTTTTTTTATAAAAATAGGGTCCGATCTAATTTTTTTAAAACAAAAAAGGGAAAAGGGGACTAAAAGGGTTGGAATAGGCTGATTTTTCTACCTCCGGCCATCGTCTATAGCGGGGCTACGGCGGGATCACGGCGGAACCCTAGGCCGGAGCCATGGCCAGATGGGGCTGAGCGCTGAGAAAAAAGAAGATCCTTTTGTTTTTTTTAAACTGATTAAAATGATTTTTTTAAAATATTTTCGGCTTAAATAAGGGTTGTGAAATGGCATCGTTTCACTCAGACATTTTAACACCGAAACAGCGTCGTTTTGAGCTGGATCGGACAGACCCGACCCGAACCGCCTAGGATCCGCGTTTTTTTTAGCGGAAGGGCTATTTGCGCTTTCAGTCCTTCCACTTTTTTATTATTTTACAATTAAGTCCTTTTTATCTTTAAATTTGACCCTATAATTTGCATTGTTTTCATTTCGGTCCATTTTAAAACGCTGCATTTCGGAGGACGGGGATATTTCCCCATTTGGTCCCTCCCTTTTTACGCGCGTTACATTAGGCCTTAATTCGTTTTTTTAATTTGGATCTTTAATTTTATTTCTCTCTTAATTTAGTCCCTTTAATGTTTTATTTATAATTTGGGCTCTCAATTTTATTTTAATTTCAATTTAATACAGTATTCATTTAATATTAATTTTTTATATATTTATATGTATCATTTCATCAATTTATTTATTTGTTTGCATGTACATATATTCTTTTTTTTTTATTTTATCATTATTATGTATTTTTTTATTTCTTTATTTGTTCATATTTTTTTGTGTATTTTACTTTATTCCTATTATTATTATTATTATTATTATTATTATTATTATTATTATTATTATTTTATTATTATTATTTGTTACTATTATTATTGTTATTACTATTTCTATTTTTTTACAACTATTATTATTACTACTCTTATTTATTTTTACTATCATTATTCGTTTATTAATGTATTATTTATTATTATTATTTTATTATCTTTAAACTATTATACATCGTATTTATTTATTGGTTTACTATTAGATTTTATTACTATTTTCTTTTACTTTTATTTATTTATTATTATTTTTTAAATTTTTACCTATTATTTTTCTTTTTATTATATAGGCTGTTTGTTTTAGTTCTTTATTTTATTTTATTTTATTTTTGCCTTTATTATTGTTATTTATATTATCGCACTCATTTTTATTCTATTATGCATATTGGCATTATAATTCATTTTACTACGAAATCATGTAACATTTTATCCGATGCATTAAAATTTTTGTTTTGAAATAAGAAATACTCCGCGTTTTAAGATTCGAAAGTCGTGCCCTAACTTAAGGGGTTTTCTCGATAAATCCAAGTGAATGACCCCCTTTTCTACGTGAATATTGAACAACCTCGAAAATTTCGAAAAGATCGTATTCTAACTTACTAAATATGATTTCTTTTTAAGACCGAGATAGTTGAATACTTTTTAAAATAAATAAAATTTTCGGCATTTATTCTCGTATCTTAACGTTATCTGGATTTCGTAGACCAAAATTGTCGTTTGGTAAATTTAAATCTTTATTAAAATGATTGAATTACGAGATGACCCGATCACACCTAATCAAAAAGGATTGGTGGCGACTCCCATTTTTCATTTTCAAAATCAAAGTCGATACCTCTGGTTACAAAAAATAGGTTCGACAAGTTACATTGCAACACAATCAATGATTCAATAACATTCACTTTCAAATTTTACCTGTTGCCAAATTATATAAAGAAACCAATAAACCTAAGACTCCATTAGTATATATATCTCTATTGAGGGCGAGTATCTGCTCACTCCCTCAGTAGAAGGTATTGTCCCTGTGGGGAGTTGTCTCCCATATTTTGAGGAGAGCCCAAAAGGGTTCATGGAATTTAAGGATGAACATTTTGCATAATACTGACACTTTTCCCGTGAGCTTGCAAATCGTATCTCTTCCAATCAAGGCAATTACTAAACTCCGTGAATCCCTTTGGACTCTCTTCGGAAAATGAGAAACAAAACCCCCCATGAAAACAATACCCTCTTGTTATTGAGGGAGTGAGACACTCCCTAGCAAATACTTGCACTCAACAATCTCCATAACACAACAAAAGGCAACATGATAACTTGTCTATCAACGGACAAGAAGCTAAGTGCTCTGTCATAATAAAAGCTGAAAAAAGATACAAAATTTTAATATCACAAACATGCACAAAGGATGGAATTTGACAATGTTCTATCTGTTACAATGACACTTCAAATTAAAGAGAAACCAACATACCCAGACTCCATTGATATATATGTCTTCAGAACACAACAAAAGGAAAACATGAGAACTTGTTTATTACCAGACAAGAAGCTTAAGTGCCATCATGATACTAAAAAAACATATTCAAAAGGGCTTTCTTCAGCCATAGCATCTAATGGGGTCAGTGCAACCTTTTTCAGCAGACTGTTTAGCCCCTAAACCTCCACCTTTCTCCAAATATTGCTGATGGTACTCTTCCGCCTTAAAAAAACGTTTCGCAGGAAGAATCTCAGTTACAATTTTCTTATCTTTCAACTCTAATTGCTTAGCTTCCATTGACTCTCTTGCAAGACGAGCTTGGTTATCGTTATAGTAGTATATCCCTGATCTATATTGTGCTCCCACATCTCCACCCTGAAAAAAGTTATAAAAAAAAGTACTCATTGATGGAGTAAAAAAGACGAACACTTAGTGTGAATTTTAAGCAAAGTCGAGATACCTGACGATTGAGAGTGGTGGGATCATGGCGGGACCAGAAAAGGGAGAGGAGATTAACGTAAGGGCAGATTTGAGGGTCGAATTGGACCCGAACCACCTCGACGTGGTTTGTTGAACCGGTGCATACCAGTTTGTAATTCGGGTCATGAACATGACCTTGGGAGTAGCCAACCTCCGTTTTGATTACACCTACAACTCGTTGAAACGCTAATTCTACTCCCCAGAAACAACCGGCTCCAAATTGGGCTAACTCGTGAGATGGGTTAATTGGGCAGTCCTCGTCGGCGTCGAAAGCCGGGTTGTTGGTCTCGACGGAAGTGGCCATTTTTGAGTTTTGAAGCTATTTTTCTGCAAATATAGCAAGCAAAGTAACGTCATTTTTTATTTATAAAGGGAGTTTTTTTGTTTGACTTTTCAGATGATGAACCCATCACGTTTTTCCAGCCAAATTCAAGGCCGCTAAACCTTAAACGAATTCTTTTTTTTTTTTGGGGGGGGGGGGGGGGGACCCTTAAAATGAAAATCTATAAATAATTGTGAACAATAAAAGCTTAACGCAATTATTTTCTGTCTTGCTATGAATCTCTGACGTTGATTGTGGATATTTAGTTTTACATTTATGGTAAGTTTATGTTTTGCATTAAATTACTCTTAACATTTTCATTCAAATCATTATTTCACTATTAAAATTATTATTGCATAGTCTTCTCTTTTCGCATCATTTGCACTAATTAAAAAGACATTCCTCTTTTCTCTAAAATTTCAACTTTTAATGTAATGAATTTACAAATTAAAATCTAAATAGTTTTATTCTTCGATCTTTGGCATTGACCATTAGATTAACTTGGACCTAAAGTATGTTTTTCTACTTCTCGATGGGTATTAATTCACTACACCAATCATTGAATCATCACTTGGAGTTCGTTGGCTAGACTTAAAAAAAAAAACTCAACAGCCCATTGAATTAAACAAAAACTTTCAAATAGTTCAAAGACTATTTTATAATTTTTTAAAGTTAAGTAATTAAAACATAAATTTACTAATAGATTTTTGACATTGCAGTTTGTCCTTATTTTTTGTTGGATAAAGGTTGTATTAAAAATATAAATAAATAATTTATATTTTTTATGTATTTTATATAATTTTAGATTTTTTAAAATATATTTTTAATATTGTTATTTTGAAGTTTCGTATTTTTTATAATTAATACTAAATTGACGGATGTGTAAATGTTGATGATTAAATATGTTGAATTTATTATAATTATGATCAAATTGATAAAATGTGAAGAGTTAAATTTATTATTATATCAATAAAAAAATGAAATCAATCTTTTATTAACAATTGAATATCACAAACCAAAAAATCAAGTTTAAAAAACTTTAGTGATCAAACATTTTTTTACTTATCTAGAAAATTAAAAAAAAATTAAAATTGAGTGATAAAAATAAAATATTTTTGTAAATAAATCACTATTCATATAGTTTACCTAATTCATAAATATATAAGGAATTCAATTATATTAGTCTAAAATTATATTTAATTTATATACTTTCAAAACTCCTCAAATAATTAAAATTCCAGTAACTCAATAATTAGATTTATCAATATATTATATTTATTATACATATAATTTGATATTTTATTATATTAATTCAACATCTTATCAATTTTAAATTTTAAATTACAAATACAATTATATTTATAAATTTAATGTAAAAATATTAATGGTAGGAAAAAAATCTGTAAATTAATTATAGGTTTACACTAACGTGAATGGATATAATATATATGGTTTATATGAGAAGTGTCTATGGATATGAGGCGAGTGAGTAGCAACATAGTCAATACAACCTAAGTCAACTCAACTAAATTTGTAAAAGTATTATGAAGGTTATTGTAATAAGGGTTTGATTGTATTTTATTTCTATATCGAGAGTTATATTGCATTTTGTTCCTTTTACTAAAAAAATTGATAAATTAGTCCCTATACGTTGATAATAATAAAAAAGCAAACTGATCTTTTCTATTAAATATTTCATTCATTTGTATTGTTAAAAACTAATGTAGTTGATAGAATAATTAGATAGCAGCGTGCCACGTATAACTTAAGCTAACGTATAAAGACCTACAAAGACTAATTTTAAACAGTAAAAATTGAGGGGATTAATAGAAGAACCAACTTGCTCTTTGATCAAATGTATAGGGACTAATTTGCTAATTTTTTAAGTAGAAGAATCAAAATACAATTTGAATCCTAATATAGAGACCTTCTTAATACTTTTATCGCCTTAGAAGTTATATATGATAACAACATAAACAAATAACATCACTATACGTTTGTCTTGACATTTTTATTTTCCAAAATTATATTTAAAATAAAATATAATTATTAAATTAAATTATTTAACTTATTAATATTTTAAAATTTATTTAACTGAAATATATTTACTTAATATATTTCATATAATATAGAAATTGGACAATAAATATATAAGTACAAAAAAATATTTTAAAAATATTAATAAATTCAAAATGATACACCAAAACACATTAATATCTATTGATACAGAGTATCAATGAGAGTGGAGAAAGGGTCGTATAGAAGAAGGCCGATTCACCCACAACGGGGTCGAGAGTTGAAAAACTGAGAATGGAGAGGACTTAGCCTCTTAGGATTTGTTGGGAGAGAAGGAGAGTCTCCCTTTATATTGTGTTTTGGGGTATTTATAGGTAACTCATGGTTCTCAAATAGTCTCCTCTTAAAGAGATCGCACTTGTTAATAGTGAGTGGCCTAACAAAGAGTCCAATCAAATGGTTAAGGAAAGACGATCCCTCACCAAATTTAGCAAAATCTCAAAAGAAAAGCTCACCAAATTTGCTTCTATGGCTTATGGTAGTTGTGAATGAACCAAGGAAATTTTCTTTTCTTTCTCAAAGTATAAACGGTGGAGAAAAAAAATAAAAAGCTCGACCTTTGTTTTTCTCATTCACTAACTGTACTTTACCATATTAAATATTTATTAAATTAAATCTGTGGGGTATGCCTCGTATTTTTGGAGAAACAGATGATGGCATCGCAATGAGGAGGATCACGATGTTGCGACGATGCAACTCGGGACCTCACGACATGTTCTCTCAATTGGCAGACGCGTTTTAAATTTCAAGCACCCAGTTAGACTCTGATTATTCCAGAGATATTTTAGTATGATTAGAACTCTAATCTTAGTCTATTTAAAGGGGTCATTGTATCCTTATTTTGTGAGGCCAATCATAAAAGGACTTTTCTTTGAGGGCAACAAGATGTAGTCATATATGAAGTTTTAGTGGTAACTATGGAGAGAAATTTGTTTCCAAGTTACAGTTTTGTTTTCGAGGTTTTGGGTAATGTATATTTAGTACATTTAGGTTTATTTTCTCTATATTATACTCTCATTTTGTTTACTCATTTAATAATAAGTTGATGCCTTATTTTCCCGTGGTTTTTCCCTCTTTTAAGGTTTCCTACGTAAAATATTTGTGTTCGTTCTTCTCCACATTTTCTATTTCATTGTTTATACGGGTCAATCCCCAACAAATTGGTATTAGAGCTACGGTTTAGCTTTCTCAGATTGACTCGTTCGGTGGCACAACAATATTTTTGGATATTGAGAAGTTCAACGTACCACAAATTTCAGTTTCTAACAATTTCGGATAATTATAGAGGTAGCTAATGTGGCTGAAGACAAGAGTGATGATTTGTTGTTCTCCACATAATCCGTTTGAAGGTGGAGTCGTGTCAAATGTTAGACATGTGCCTAATTTAGAGAAGAATCTCATCTCTTTTTTATCTTTAAGGACTTAAAGAGTTCGTAGAGTATTTGAAGCAAGGTTGGTCGTAGAGGGTTATAGTTAAGGTGGAGAGAGTTAATGTTTTCTCTCTTATTCTGGTATTATTGGTCATTGTTGCATTATACAACTTCGATTTAAAGACTAGGAGTCTTTCAACTTCCAAATTCGAGCACGGTTTAGACTTGGTTGACATTTTGCAAAAGTCAAGTTTGGCCCGTGACGTGGCATGGAAAAGGAGGCATGATAAATACGAGTCAATGTGGAGATTTGTGGGGTGTGCCTTATATTTTCGGATAAATAGATGACGGCGTCACAACGAGGAGGATCGTGATGTCGTGACAACGCGACTCAGGACGTCACAATGAGGCGAAAACAACGTCACGACATGTTCTCCTATTTGGCTGTCGCATTTTAGACTTCAAGCAGGACTTCTCCCAATCAGACCCTAATTATTCTAGGGATATTTTAATATGATTATAACTCTAATCTTAGTCTATTTAAATGGGTCATTGTATCCTTATTTTGTGAGGCCAATTAAAAAATGATTTTTCTTTGAGGGTAACAAGATGTAGTTGCATATGAAGTTTTGGTGAGAGTTTTAGTGGTAACTATGGAGAGAATTTTGTTCTTGAGTTAAGATTTTATTTTCGGGATTTTGGGTAATGTACATTTAGTACATTTAGGTTTATTTTTTTTCCATATTGTACTATCATTTTGTTTACTCATTTAATGATAAGTTGATGCCTCCTTTGCCCGTGGTTTTTCCCTCTTTCAAAGTTTTCCATGTAAAAAATTTGTGTTCATTCTTCTCCACCTTTTTTATTTTATTGTTTATATGATTTGATCCCAACAAAATCAAATATAGAAATCTAAAAGCTATGATTCATTCTTACAAAACCTAGTGGAAGTCAATGAAAGTCATTAACCTCATCCACTATCAACATTTAATCTATGGCTAAATTATATTTACGACCATGTCTAATTGCTTAATAAGGACTTGCTCAAAGTCTAAATCAAATCTACTTATATCTCTCGTCTTGTAATTTAGTCCCTGTACTATATATAATAATTTAATCAAATTAGTTCTACTTAATAATTTGCCCCTACAATTCCGTTTTCAAAATGTAATTATTTGATTCTATGTTTTAGCGACCTCGATTTAGTAAATTTGACCTTAAAACCAAGTTTTCCGACATCGTTGAAAATTGAATTGTTACAAAAGCGGTGGGTTGTCAACTAAGAACAATGTTGGAGCCGATGTGAGCGATTTCAGGACTAAAAAGGTGATGGATTAACAGGTACTGGCAGATGCTCTTCCCTATATATCTTTTGGGGATTGTGTGGACCTAATTTATGTCATATGGTGTTAGGCTCTAAGACTAGGCTTCCGGCGAAAACGAACTTTGCCAAATTCTATCTTCAGACATTGGGTGATGTAGGTTGCATGATATCATAAGGGTCTGGCTTACTTAGGTATAACAATTGCCCCTTAGGTGGCTTACTTAGTTTGCATGACATCGTTTTCTAACGAGGCTTTAAAAGTTTCGATGAAGCCTAAAGAGACTTTTAAAGCATCATGATTAATGTATCTATCATTGTTCCTATGCATTAATTGTTCTTAGGCACCATTCATCTCTAATTGGGGTTTTTGAAATAGCATCATTTCTTTGTCACATTTGATTCTTTATGAATCCAAAACCTTTATTTTCTCCTTATCTATACTTGACCTTTTTTCTTCTTTTTATTGTATTTTGTCAAGAGATTTCTTATCTTTATCATGCTTGATTGTTTGGAATTTCAAGAGATGTCCAGTGGTGAGTGAAGAACATTGTGTTCCACTATTGAGGTAGCTAAAACTGTGATGTCTTAAACATCCTCATTGTAAAAATAAGTTCTCAATTCTGTTAGGAGCATATTAGGTAACTAAAGTTACAGCTAATAACAGAGGCTTCTATCTCCCTTTACACCTGTTTGAAGTGGGTTTTCATTTACTCCTTCATAATTGGTTTGTAGAGATGCTATGGTTATCAAGAAATTCTTAGCGTTTATTAGTACTGTATTTTTAGTTTGTCAAAGGTGTTGAAAACCAACTTCTTCTGCCAACTTTAGGAACACGTCCACCTTTAATTTTGAAGGTTCTCGTGGCGTAGATTATTTCGTTCCATGGGGTACTCAACCTTGAAGTGAACAATTTTTCAAAAAAATCTTACTTTTTATCCCCCCCCCCCCAACAAGTATATTCTTATAGAAAATAAGTTTGAAGATTTCCTCTTTCAATTAAATTGATCATCCTTTCATTTATAAGGTTTTTGTCTCATTTATTTGGTGGAGGCTTTACCGAAGATCAAATTCATAATTTGAGGTAAATTTATTATTTGAGATAAAAACTATCGAGGTTTAACTAAGTATGGTCCCAAAATAATTTTTAGAGATTTTACGCTGAAATTCGTAATCCAAATTGACTTCATCAAAAGTTGCTTTGTTTGACAATATCTTAGACCTTGATGCTTGGCCTTTGTCACATAACGCATGACCTTGAAGAGGAAAGGGAACATCTTTCTTTTGTTCGCCAATATGTATGTTATCACTTGAATATTGAACTTCCTTCTACATTGCCTAAAGGAGGAGAGTGCAACGTAGAGACCTTTTGATGTGGGTATGTGCGAACATAATTCATGTATGTAGCGTCTAATGTCCAAACTTCTTCCTTTTTTTGTAGAGTGCAACCCCTATTGATGTTTCTCGTGCTTTAGTCTTAGTAGAGCCTTGTCTTGAAATTATTGTTCTAAGTGAAGCCCAAGATATTGCCAAGGTATGATAAAATATTAAGTTACACTTTATATTCATCTTGAATTACATTTTTATTGTAACTTAAATTAGGGTAAACTATTTAATTCATCATCTAATTTTTTGGATATTTTTATTTTGATAAAAATATTTGCAATTTGGTCACCGTTGTTAGAATCTTTTTTATTTTAGTCACATGAATGTTAAATCCTTAAGCGCAGTTGGCTATGCATGCCGCATTATCATTTTTGACCCTTTTTTACCCCCACTACTACTGCTCATCATCTTCTTCCCCTCCACACCACCCCTGTTTCCACCATCGTTTGCTGCATTCTTCTTCAATGTTTCAATTTATAGTTGTTATTAACTAAACCGAGCCTTTCTACCCCAATACACTCTTCCCTTCTCCTCTCTACTATATTTTATCTTTTGTACAGACAAAAATGCTGCAGGGCACGTATCCCTGTGCTAAATAGCAAGTAGTATAATCTTCTTAATTTTTTATCAGTTTTCATATCTGATGGAAGTACTCAGCATGTCAGATTTTTTTTACAGACTAATGTTGTAGTTTAATGGTTCAGAAAGCTCACCTTCATTCATTAAACAAGTGCTAAGACATACAATGATACACAGAAAGAAAGCAGAGCGCAAACTGTATGATGCTCGAAAAATGATATATTGTATTGCATTCCTATTATCCAAGTTTGCAAAAAATCAAATCTAATACCATGGCTGAGGCAAAATGATATATTTTTGGCATAGAGGGGAAGAAGATGGTGAACAGTAGTAGTGGGGTAAAAAGATGGTCAAAAATATGATACGGCATGGCGTGCACAGTCAACTGAAAATTTTCTCAAATTGTAGGTATTTTTATTTAGGTAATTAAAATGAAAATGCCAAAAAAATTGGGTTACTCCTATATACAATTGAAATCTGTAAAGAAGTAATACATTATTATAAAATATTTTAGTTATTTTATATTACACGAAATAAATAGAGGGGAGTGACATAATAAACTAATATATAAAAATAAAACAAAATAATATGTTATTAAAACTTTGAAAAAGAGTACAAAACCCACAAATTTCTCATCACCCCATATAGTGGTTAATTACAAGCTTTGAGATTTCCACAACAGAAACAAACAGATTTGATTCTTTCATTAAAGATCAAATGAGAACAAATCTCAAGAAAATGATAGCAAATTCTACACTCCACACTGTTAAACTGCAGCTTTGAATAACAACATTCAAATTCTACAAACAATTAAGTTATTAGTGGAAATCAATCCCAATTCCCCCGTTCCATTTTGAACAAACTTTTACAAAAAGAAAAGCTTCTAATCTGCTCGGATTCTATCTAACCAATCAACACTTTTCCTTCCTTTTTCGAGCTGTTGATCGTTGCTTCTACTCGATTTATCATGGTATTCGACACTTCTCCGTGATCTCTCCATTCTTTCCATATGATCTAATGATACTTTAAGCTTTTCGAGCTTGTCAATGCTGTTAAATTTCGTATACTCGTGAAACTTCAGTCTTGGGGGTCTATCAGTGCTTTTCCTCGGTTTCTCCCTGGTATCAGTGCTTTTCCTTGGTTTCTCCCTGGTATCGGTGCTTCTTCGTGGTTTGTCCCTTTGATCCATACTCCTCCTTGGTGGCTCATAATGGTCGGTGCTTTGCCTCAATTGTTCGATACCATCTGTGCTTCTTCGAGAACCGTTTCTTCTTGAAGGTGTTTTTTCGACTGTGGATATAAATTTCTTAACATGCCTAATGTACTCAGGGTAGAGTTCCAAATCACAGTGGTTTCCTCCTTTGACCCATAATGGTTCATACTTTTCTTGGCAAAGTTCCCACAGTTGCTTCCCGTGAGAGCAGTTGACCACATCATCGTTAGTTCCCTGAATTTCAATCCCGGAAGTTAATATCCATTCCTGATATTCTTCGCAAGTTCATAATAGCCATGAATAAACTGAACCAACAGGCAATACCATGGAGGCCCTTGTACCAATAGTCGGATTTCATTTTGCCTCCTCTCACCCAAAAAATGTGCAAATTAACCCCTGTACGTCAGATCAAAGAGCAAATTGGTCCTTTCTGTTAAAACTTTCACCCACTTTTATTGTTAAAAACTGGTGTGATAAATGAAATAACCAGTTATATATGGCATGCCACTTATACCTTATGTCGACGTATAGGGACCAGTTTTTAACAGTAAAAATAGATAGAATTTTTAACAAAAAGACCAAATTGCTCTTTGATCTAACGTACAGGGACTAATTTGCCTATTTTTTTGAGTAAAAGGGAGGCAAAATGCAATCCAACTACTAGTACAAGAGCCTCCACGGTACTTATACCTAAATAAATATATACATATATATTACATACTTGCATTCATACATACATACATACATACATATGTGTATATATATTCACATTTAAAATTGTTTTCCCTAGCTGAATTGCATTTATCTAAAAGGAAACCAGTGTCTATAGTTGTAAAAGATCAACAAATTTCATGGCCAAACAAATAAATGCATACATATATGTGTGTATATACATATTCACATTTAAAACTGTTTTCCCTAGCTGAAGTTGCATGTACTTGTGCATTTAAAAGAATACAGTGTCTATAAATATATGTATTTATTCACATTTAAATTGTTTTCCCTAGCTGAATTACATATACTTGTGCATTGAAAAGAATCCAGTGTCTATAGCTGTAAAAGATGAGCAAATTTCATAGCTAAATAAATGGTAAATGTACTTGAGAGGTCCCTCTATTATAGGGACCTGATCAAACTAGTCCTAATATTAAATGGATCAATTTAGTCTCTGTACTATTAAAAAGAATCAAATAAGACCAAATTGGAATAGAGTTAACATTAGTCCCTTGTACTAGGTGTCAGATTACACTTTGCCCCCTCTACTCAAAACATAGCACATTAGTCCTTGTACATTAGATTAAAGAGCAAATTGATCCTTTTTATTAAAAATTTCATTCATTTCTACTGTTAAAAATTGCAATGGCTGACAAAATAACCAAATAGTAACACGTGGCATGCTAAGTGTACCTCATGCTGACATATAGGGACCAGTTTTTAACAGTAGAAATGGACGAAATTTTTAACAAAAAGATCAATTTACTCTTCGATCTAACGTATAGGGACTGATTTGCCCATTTTTTGATTAAAACAGACAAAATGCAATCCAACTCCTAGTACAAGAGCCTTCATGATACTTTTACCAAAAAGACTTTGGTGTCTATAGCTGTAAAAGATAAGGAAATTTCATAGCTAGGTCATAACATTTTAAGTTGTATAAGTCGTTCTTTTTCTACTTGTGAAAAAACATATAAGAACGAAACGAAGACAATGAAGACTAGAAATCTAAGCATTTATACACGATTGATCATCGCTGGTCAAACCGAAGAAAATCAACATGCCTAATGTAATGAGAAAATACAAATGCATATTTTTCGCACTTAATTAGAAATAACTCGAATAAGTAACATTCCTCCTAATGTTTCATGCATTAACAAATGCAAAATATTGAATTTCAGAGACTTACATGAATTATCAGCACAGGAGACTTAACCATCGAGATTTTGTCAATATTCTACAAAAAGAACATGTAAATCAAGCTCATACACATATGCACCCTTTTTACATTAGATAGAATAGAATAGAGAGCAAAATGTTCAACCTTGTAGATGTCGAACCAATATGTGCGTTTTACAGGATACATGACTCTTAAACCCGACAGTATAGGACTGTGCAGAACAACAGCTCTTAGTCGAGGTAAACGAGAAGCGAGATCTACGGTAGGACCACTTCCTACAGATTGACCGTAAAGGATGATGTTTTCTTGCTTGGCACCATAGCTCTCTTCAAGACACTTGTATGCAGCTTCGATGTCGGCATACGTATTATGCTCACTAGGCTAAAGAAAGCCATAGATATAATTCAGCGAGAGCTGTAAGATTCAATTAGTTGAGTCATGTAGTAAAAAGTAGAGGATTTGAGCTATAATTACCTTTCCCGATGATTGTCCATAGCCAGAGTAATCATAACTGCAAAGATTTTATACATTATGTTCAAGATTTCAATATGTTACACTAATGGAGAAAATAACACCGGTTTCACGGAGACTAAAACAACAACACCGGTTTAACACAAAAACGAAAGATCCGTATTCTTCTACATTTCATGTCAACCATAACTTTACATATAACAATATCATGAAAGATGGTACTGCCTAGATAGAAAACATTTGCTTCCTCATGCATGACGAATATGACCACCGAGTTCTCTCATAAACAGTTCGAAATTACCGTTTTCCATTAAACCCTAGATTCAAAAATTCAATATATATGTATATATAAATTCCTAAAAGATAAAGCAACAACCATGAAAGGCTAAAAGATATGGATCCCTAGTTGACACTATTGTACTAGAGCTTTCCCCCTTATCCGCCATTCGATCATCAATTTAACTGATAAACCAAAGTATAAGCATAACAACAAAGATTCCTTAAATACCACCATTTTGCACTATTGTTATGCAAACAGATCTGTAATAAGAAACCAAGAATAGTAAGTCAAACTCCTAATTCAGTTCATCTTATGAATCAACCTAAAGTGACATATATCAAGCTCTCACTAAATGAAATAATTAGAACAAATCTAACCCTCAATCAAGGCAGTACAAAAAAAACTAAGAAAACCCCAAGAATATAAACACTTTATTCTTAAAATATTTATTTCTTTTTCCACAAAATATGGCCCCCAAAAACATCATGTATGTACAATAATCATCCACATCAAGAAAGTACAAGGAACAACAAATTTGATCTTATGAATAATCTAAAGTGGTATCTCAAGCTCATTAAAACTAAGAAAATAACCCCAAGAATATCAACACTTTGATCTTAAAAATCATTAATTTCTTCCACAAAATTTTGACACCAAATCCATTAACATACACATAATGTACAAAATTTGTTCTTAAGTGAAAACTGAGAAAACCATACCCCATGAGATTGACTCTTAAATGGATGCTGAGTTCGATGAAAAGCTCATACATTTGACCAATATCAGCGGCGTTCCCATGTGAATAAAGCAGAGTGGAGGTAGCCATGGGGTTCCTAACGTAAACGGCAACGATTTCGTTACCACGGCGAGTCGGGACACGCAATACGTCGACGTTTTCACGGTGAGGGAAAGGGTCTAAAACTGAAATCCCGGTTGCTTCGTCTTTAACCAGCTTGTATGAAGGTGGGTTGGGTGGGAAAAACGCAAACTTTGCAGCCATTGATGACGTCACCCCACCCATAGTTTAAGAATTTACCTGTGAAAAAAAATTGGGTTGTTTTGGGTTTTTTTGGAATTAGAATCTAAAAGAAGAAGAAGAAGAAGGGGATGATGATGATGAACATTCCTTTGTAGTTTCGCTTTCAGAGGATGTTTCACACTCGCTGTCGACTCAGTAAATGTTCATATGTCATTGGTGATTGAGCTCAGTTTTTCTTTTCTTATTTATTTTACTTTTTATTTATTATTGGGAATAGTGATAACTTAATTAAGTTCCCTACTGTCCATCATATATTAATATAAGGCTTAATATGAAATTTGGTACGTGAACTTGACATTATTTTTTAATTTGGTATCTAAAATTCTTTTTGTTTCAATTTTGTACCTAAACTTGACACTTTTTCTTAAGTTGGTACTTAATCTTTTACCTAAACTTAACTCATTTTCCTAATTTGGTACCTAATCTTTTTTTTGTTCGATTTGGTATTTGAACTTTTCAAACGTTTTACAAATTACTCCAGTATGCTAACAATGTTATTTTGTTATGGGGTAGCAAAAATAATCAATGTATGACCGACATGTCACAAATGATATGATATTTTTTTATATTTTATATGTTAAATTATTTTTAGCTTTATTTAATTATTTGTTTTATTAATTGAAAATAATCAATTTCTTTTAATTTGGGTTTATAAAAATCTTTTTTTCTTATTTAATATTAATTCGTTTAGCATAGCTCAATACCTATTTTTTTTACATAAAATTCCTCTAATACTGACAATATTTTTGTAGCATAACAAAAAAAAAAATAACACCGTTAGTGTTTTACATAACTTGTATAATATTTAATAAATTTAGGTACCAAATTAGGAAAAAGTATGAAGTTCATATACCAAACTGGGCTAAAAAAAATTAGGTGCCAAATTAAAAAAATACCAAGTTTAGGTACCAATTATTCTATTAAGCATTAATATAAAGGGAGTAATATAATTTTTTGCTACTAAACTTTACAATTAGGTCTGATGTGGTATTTATATATTTTTCAATGTTTTTAAAATTTAGATAGGTAGTCGAATAAATTAGATCACCAATTAAAATATTTATATCTTGTCCTATTTTTCAGTTTTTTTATCAATTTCGAGAGTTCGGTTAAGAACTAGAACAAACCCCTTTTTCCAAATTGGTATATCAATTGTTTCTCTGTTCAACCGATCTAATCGGCTAATCTAGATTGGTTCCAATAATTCTTTTTTTGTCTACTTTGATACTTGGACTTGACAATAAGATCTATTTTACTCTAAAAATTTAGATTATGTAAAAATATGATAACGTGTCACCACAAGATTATACAACGTCATCACCTAAAATAAGTGATGATTCTTAAAGTACTACATCATCATACTTTTTCGAAATCCATGTTTAAGGACTAAAGTGAACCTAATAACCAAATCTAGCCGTCGATTGGAACCTATTATTAAATTTAAATGTCAAAAATTATATTAACTCTAATATTGTAAAATATATGAAAAAATTCACAAATAAATTACCTAAAATATAATTCAAATCTAGAATGTCAAAGTCGTAAAATGTTGACCTTATCTTAAGTGAAGCATGAATGACATGGATAATATTATCTTGTTAAAGTATATCTAATAAAATGAGACAATTAGTGGTTTGGTCATTGTAGTGAGACATGAAGTGCCTAAATTAGCAATATCATAGAAAAAGAAAAAGGAACAAAATAGGCAAAATTTTGGTATTTTCTTATGTGCAATAACAGAAAAATTAAAGGACTAAGATGCAAAAGCAAAAAAAAAAAAAAACTAAAAAAAATAATAATATGGGCGTTAGTGTCCAGGTTGTCCCATTTTATTACTCGTGGCTCTATGATTTCAAGTTGAAGCAATTTTCCCAATGTTTTCGTTTTTTGATTTCTTAGGTAGGGGACCACCTTCTTAAAAATAATATCAAAATTATGTATATCTGATTTATTTTAAAAAAATTAAATTAAAAAAAACTAATATATATTAAAGATATTAATTAGTGAATTAATAAAATTTATAAATATAATTTTACTTATTAAATATTATTTTTATTTAATAAAATATATTGACGTAATATCTTAAATAAATTTATTTTATTTTTATTCACCTATTGATAAAATTAATTTTACCAAAATTTGTGAAAACAAATTATTGTAGAAAATTAAATCGGTAAAGAATGTATTGTTGTTATAGATGAAAAGATAAAAATAATCAAACGTTGTAAGCGAGCTTATCTTTCGAAATAGAATATGATCTAATTCGATCTCAAAATTTAGTTGAAATACTTGTGAATACGTAAATAAAACAAAATATAATAACAATTAATTTCTTATATTTTTCGTGTTGGCTTTACGAGTTAATTTTTATTAATGAAAAAGGTCGGGGAAAAGACTTTAAATGTGAACAGTAAATCTGGCGGGTTGAGATTGAAAGATGGACAATAATCACACATTAAAATCAAACAACCATATATGGGTAAGGGAGATTATTGTGATTTTAGTTGATGGTGTCCTGTATTGGGGGTGTAACATCAATTACACTTCAACCAATGGCTGCGATTTCCTTTCTTTATTACAAATTCCTTTCGCTACTTCAAATACCACGTTTTTTAGTAACGTGTGTTGCATGTGAGCACACACATTTAATTACTTTCTATTTTTAATTAGAGGAAAAATTTTAGTTCTGATACATGAAACTTGATTTGTAGTTTATATGTACTTTTAGTACTTTAATTTTAATTCAGTAGTACACATTTAAAAAAAATTAATACATATATTTATTTTTATTAATAATTTAAAAAATATTTTTTTGGTTGAAACCTTATATTAATAATATCTTATCATATATGATTTAACTTATTAAGTGTTATACTTCCAATATGCATAATAATAAAAATATTGACAACGTTTCAGAAATATCATTTTAATATTTTTTTTATATATATATTTGACTAAATACCTTTAAAATTAAAATTATTATTTTTATATTTGAACGGGTAGATGTTGGGTGAAGCAATGAGAATCAACTGTAGTAAGATTTGTGTTTTTGAATCATGATAGTTGGTTTTGTATCGGTCCTAGTTATACTAACCAACGTGTACTGTTTCAATTCTCAACCAATACCAAGTAGTTAAGGTTTCATTATGGTTAAGATTTCGGTTCGTTTCAACCATTCCAATGTGTTTTGGTTGATATTGGCTTGTACTATAACATACCAATCTGTATTGGTTGGCAATATTATCTGAACTGGACTAGTTAGACTGAGAACCAACCAAGGTACCAATCTAGTTAAAGGTAAAAAATTAATTGACTCATGAACTAGTATCTAACTGACTAAATCAAGCTAAAAAGTCAGTTGAATCAGTTTTTTTATTTTTAATAATTTTTTTTGAACCGTTCAGATTATGAATCAATAGTTTGACTGGTTTTATCACTGGTTTGGTTCCAAAAACATTGTTGGTTGATTCAACATTTTGTTATATTAAACCTAACTTTTAATTTTTTAGCTTAATTTTTTTACTACATTTAAAATTAAACTATAATTATTAAATTAAGTTATTAAAAATCTATTTAATAATTTTAAAAACTGTATTTTCATATAAACATGTTTATACGCATGTAATATTTGAGACTTATTTGCATGTATATATAATATATAATTTATTAAATTAAAAATTAGACTATGTGTATATATCTCAAAAACTTGAAATGGTATATACCAAAAGGTACGGTCCTTACTATCTTTTTTCGAAGGCAAAGTGAATCAATAGAAAAAAAAAAATTTTCTCTTGGTTTGTGCCATGTTTGGAAACCATGGGTCAAAAAATAAAAAAATTGAATTTAGATTTGGATTTAAAAATTCAAATTATTTGTTTGGATAACAAATAAAAAGTTGAATTTGAATTTAGACAAATTCAAATCTAATTTTATAAGAGTTAAATTTTGGATTTCAAAATTTATTTTAAATTTCGAGATTTTCAAAATTTAAATTTGACTAAAAAAATAAGAGAAATTTTTTGTTTCCTCTTCTTCCTCACTTCTTTCAAAACCCAAACAATAAATAATTAATTTTACAAATATACCATCAACAAAGCTCAAGATTTTCAAAATTAGACCGATAGGCAAATTGGTTAAACCACCAATTTTCAATTCGATTGGTTTGACCGATCCAATCGGTTCAATTGAATAAATTATTAAAAATACAAAAGTATTTAAAAGTAGATAAAATTGACTTGACCGGTTTGACTGTCAGTTCGACCAATCCTACCGCTTCAATTTGTTCACAAGTCAATCAATCTGACCCCTTATTCTAGATTAGTATCCCGGTAGATTCCCAATCCAATTCGTCTGACTAGTTGGGTTGGTTTGATTTTGAAAACAGTGACGAAGCTTCATGCATTTAATCAAATACCGTATAAATATTCAAAAGAAATTATTTATACCATAATTTCCACAATTTTAATTTACAAACCCCACACTTTTAATTTATAATTTCCATAATTAGGCCACAAGTTTGTTGGTCCAATCGGTTCAATCAATTCGATTGGTCTGTCTGATTCCATTAAATAAATCTTTAAAAAATATATAAAGAAAAAAAAACAAAAGTTGGTTCAGCCGCCCAAACAATCAGTCCGTACCTGTTATCGGGTCAACCAGTCTAATGACTTTCTCCAAACTAGTATCCTAGCTGGTTCTCAGTCTGACTGATCGGTCTAGTCCTATTCAAATAACAATAATTAAAATCCTCTTAAATAATTAAATTTTAAAAATATTTTTAAAATATAGAATAAGTTGAAATCCAAATCTAAATTTTGAATTATCCAAATAATGAATTTGGATTAATTCATAATAATTTGAAAATAACGAAATCATAAATAAAAAATTTTAAAATTAAAATTTTGAAATTCAGATTCAAATTCCTTTTATTTTATGATCCAAAAATTATGCCTAATAAAATTGAGTTTAGCATTGCTCAAATTCAAATCTATTTATTATTGAATATCCCAACAAAAGATTTAGATTTGAAAATCTAAATCAATTATTTTTTCTCTCGAATCTTGGTTTCCAGTGAGGGTAATTTATTATAAAATAATAATAAAGAAAATGGGAAATTGATGCATGCACAAATCTCAAATCTGGGGAAAGATTGTTGGAAGTCCCATTCCCATTTATAAAGTCAAAGATGAAAGCATGACGCCGCCTATGATTGTGAGGACAGAGGAGTATGTTGCTTAAACTTATGACATTTCCCTTCACCACTTTCATTTTTAATGTGTCATATAGAGGTATTTTGGATCCCATTTGTTTTGTTATTAAATTCAATTTTCTTTTATTTTTAAATCATAAATTATATTATTTAGATTTTGAAGTATTCATGTCAAAGTCTAGCTGGGTCCTTATATTATTATTTTATTAATTATTATGTAAAGTTTATTTTACCGTAATATAAAATTTATTATTAAATTACTGATAATTTAAATAAAATATATCATACTCAATTAATTTATATGTGATTCAATTTGAGAAAGCCAAAAATAATAATTCAAAGCATTCATGAAGATAGTAGTGTGTTGGAAATTGTTAATCGGTGACCTTTGCTTGAATCTCACTATATTCATCAATTTTTTTCATTAATGATTTCTAATTTGATGGATTCAATTGATGATTTAAGGTGGGTTTAGATGAACGATGCGTTTAATTGCGGTTAGTGTAAAAACAACAGTGGCGGCGAAATTAGATATTGTAGTGATACTGTAGCGTGAGATCAAAAGTAAACTAAACGCACCGCACCTCACTGCCCATCCAAAATCACTCTTAATAGTATAAGAATTACAATGGCAAATAATAATATGGTTATAAAATTAGCGAACCATAAATAAATAATAATAGGAAAACGAGACATTAGTTAGAAATGGTAAGATTGAGTCATTGAAACATTGAGTATTTAAGTTCAAATCCCATTCGATGTAAATCATGTATAAGCTTTCTCCAACTTTATTTAAGCTTAAGTCTCATCATATATGAACTCTTTTGAGAGTTATTCTAATTTAAATTATACTGTTTTGTAATTCATGTTTTATAGTTTATTCATATGTATTGTATTATCTTTGTCACTATCATTCAATATGACAATGACGATGACGATGGCAACAATAACAATAACAGTAGCAATAACAATAATCATATTCATTTTACTAAAAACAAAGTTAACACTGTTTGATAAAGTGTTAAAAATCTAATCAACTAAAAAATAATATTTTCAGCAATTTAATTTTTTAAACACATTTGATAACCATAGTGAAAACTACTAGATAGAATTTTTTTCACAAAAAAATATGAAAAATGATTAGTAGATATCACTTAATGTAGAATAAATTTGATTGTTTTTTTAATTTTATTCTATTTCATTTAATATTATATTAATCATTATCAAACAATATAATTATATAAATATTTAGTTTTAAATAATACTTCAAACTGATTTTATAACTTAAATCCAACATTTATTTATTTTTTTAACACTTAATTTTTCAATTTATCAAACATAATCTAAAAGTAAACGCATTAATAATTATCCTACCTTGTTAAGAAACTCAATAATAAAGTTGGAAATTTTATTTTAAAATATATAATAAAAATATGGTTTAAAATTTTAAATTATTTGATATTATTTTAAAATACAGTGAAAAACTAAGGGCTTAATGGTATTACAAACCATGAACTATTACGAAGAAAATCAATAATTTTTTTTTAAATTTTTGTACCCAATTGAGTCTATAAACTTACAAAATTGATCAAACCAGTTATTTAATTGATGTTGACAATTAGTTTCTAACAGAATCGCTAAAGTTGTTGTTAATGGTCGTTGAGTCAACAAACAATTGTCATATCAGTAAAAAATTTAAAAAAGAAAAAATTGAAGTCTAGAACAAACTTTAAGAACTGGAACACCCATTTATCTATATTTATTTTTTCTTCATGTAATTTTTTGAAATTATAAAAAAACCATAGAATTATAAAAAAAATCATTAAAAATTATAACTATTTTACTCATTGGTTGCAAAATCTTGATCAGAACTGGAAGAGATTCAGACTTCTCATTAGGGTGATATCAGTTTGATTCGATTAAGATTTTTTAGATTTTTTTAACCCTTAGTTATAATTAGTTCGATTCTCAGTTTTTCAATATTAATTTTTAATTTTTAAACTTATTTGAACAAAATTAACTTTGTTTTATAGCTTTTGAATATTATTGGACAAAATTTCAAATTCCTTTTTATAAATATTTCTAAAAAGAGAATAATTTTTTGAAAACTTTTAAATTATTTTAACTACTTTTAATATAAAATATTTATTTTTATATAATAAAAACTATATATTAATTATATATTATATATAAAATAGAATTTAATTCAATTTTAAATAACCACAACTTTTAAATTTACTTTATCATAAGCCATTGAAATAGCTCTAATCAAATTGCTGAACCCTACCTCTGATGCGCCGCTAGTTCCACCCAGATGGAAACCAAACAGCGGGTCCTGGTGGCAATGAATGCTTGTTATTCTAGGGGTATATATGGTGGCTATCGCTTATTGTTTCAACATATTTGCTCCTTTCCTTCAATTATTTATATAGATAGAATATATAAAAAGGCAAACATTATCATGATATCTTTAAAAATTATATCAAAATAGAATGAATTTGAATAAATGGATGTTCAAATTCAAATGAATTTAATCAACTATTTATCCAGATTCATTCTAAACTTGAATTTTTAAATAATTTTTTGTTAATGTGGTACTATCTTGTCAATATCCGTTGGTTGACTCGGCAGTTGGTGATGGTCATGTCAATAGTTTTGTTAAAAATTAATGATCAAAGTCCGTTTAATGACTGATTTGGTTAATTTTATAAGTTTAAAAGTTTAATTGGATATAAAATTTTTTGAGGAGTTCAATTAACTTTTTCGTAATAGTTCAACGGCTTATCATACCATTCTTTTAAATTGATTTTTTAATAAAATTTCACATTTAATAAGTAGTGGATAAGAAAATAGTAAATGAATGTTTGAAAAATAAATAAATAAAATTTTAAATTTTAAAAAAAATATTAATATAAATGATAAGAGAATTTTTACTTTTGAGAAGATGCTGATTTTTTAGGAGACAAATATTATTAAGCATTTAAGTTAAAATTATGATAACTTGTATAATAATTGATAGCATTTCAGTTTGAAATCATGATAACTCCTTTAATTATTAAAAATGTATAATAATTGAAAACATAATAGCTAACTTCATACTTATAGTTATGTAAATTACATAAGCTATTAATAATAAATAACTTTTATACTTATAACTATCAAATTTTCAATACCATTTTATTATAATTATAATTTAAAATTTTAAAATTGTTATTAATTTCACTATTCTTTATACAAAAAATTTCTATCAAGTGAAAACTTAAAAAAAAAAAAATCCTTTTTTCTCCAAACCGTTTGCTGTTTCTCCTATGTTTTGTTCAATGGCAATGTTAGTCTTTGGGTTGGCTATTGCTCTCCTTTTTCTCCCTCCCTCCCACCAACCCTCTTTTTCTTTTTTCCCTCATTCATTTCATATGCATTCTCTCTTTTCAGTTTGTGTATATATTATGTGGGAATTTTGTTGTCTTCACAAGTTGTGATTGACAGATGACGGTGCTTATCGTCACTAAAACTCCACAGGCACCAGCAGTTTATCTTAGAAAGTGGGTGGCTCTTCGTCGGCTTCTTAATTTGTTTTTTTAGAGTATTTTAAAATAATAAATGATTTCATAAGTCGATTTGGACTCGTATTGCCTTAAGTTTTATGTTTTTTTTATTGTTTAATAAGTTTTCATTTTTAGAAATTTTGTCTGCTGTTGTAGCACATTTTTTAGTCTTACTTATGCATGTAGTCTTGCCTCTTCAAATGATTTTAGGGATGGTTTTGTTGCCGTCCTCTCCAATTTGGTGGATGCTCAGTTCTTTTGTCGATTTTTCTTGTCACTTTGGACCATCTAGGGCTGATTTTCTTATTGTGTTAGTTGCTTACAATTACTTTAGATCTGTCATGTTTGAGTTATGACAAAATCAGTTGTCAACAGGTTGTAATGTTCTATTAATACCAAAGTTAAAATCTTTGTTGTGTTGATAAAATTTATCCTTCACCATTGACAATAGATATTTGTTATTTTTTTCTTTTAATTGAATTGTATAAATGAATTTTCCCTTTAAAAAGAAGTTTTAAAATTGTTTCGGTTTTCATGTTTCACAACTTAGAATGTTTTAAATAGTTGTATAATAAAAGCTTTAAAACTAATAAAATATTAAGAAATAATTACTTGGTTAAAAAATAATTAAGAAGATTTTTGTGACGTATTAATATTATTGTAGTGAATAATGAAAAACATAATAATTAATTCATAATAAAGTAAGAAATTATGATAGATAAAACAATAATTATAAATTTCATCATTAAAATTTCTAAAAAAATTGCCTAAGCTAATAATAAGAATAATTTTCTTTTTGTATATTTTCAAGTACCATCATTATTGTAACATCAATTTCAGATTCCAAATTATATCAATTTTCCAAGTAAATTGCATGTTTTTAAAATTGCAAGCCTTTTGAAATAATATTATTAATTTACCTTTATTGGAAATTTGGAATTAGTTTAAAAATAAGAACAAATATTGCTAGTCACTAAATATCAATAAATTCGTGTTTTAGTTACTCAACTTTAAAAAAGTTACAAAATAGTCATTAGACTATTTAAAAAATTTCAATTGAATCACTAAATTATTCAAGAATTTTTTTAAAAACAAAAAACTGACTAACGAGTTCCAAGCGATAATTCAACAACTGACCTGTGGATCAATACCCATCAACAAGTAAAAAAAATCCTTAGATTCAAGTTGATTTGATGATTAGTTTTGAAGATAAAAAAAAAAATTTCTTGAATTTTGATTCGTAGATTCGTAACATTCAAAATTGTTTCATAAAAAAAACTAAACTATAAAAGAGGAGAAATAGTTTTTTATTGGTGCAAGTAATATGAACAAAAAATGTTATACAACAATGACTCTAACTACCAATGACCTACATGAAAATTTTCAAATAATTCAATGACCATCTTGTAACATTTTAAAGTTGGATGACCAAGATATAAATTTATTAATAATTTAGTAACTTTGACTGTAATTTAACCTTCGAGTTTTTACTAATTTCACCTGATGAATCTGGTTCTATTAGCAGTCCAATTGTTGGATCAACCGAGTTCCAAACTGAACCAACTTGTCCGATTTAACCTCTGCTTTCCCAACAAGCACTACTTTTAACTCTAACCTCGATCTCATCTCCTCTAAAGTTGCATTGTCGGATAAGTATAGAAGGCAACAATAGATGGTGGGGATGTTGGTTGAAAGCCGAACTCGAACCTATCACCATTGCAAAAATTTCTCATTCATTTCCTCGCATCAATTTCTTGAATACAACTTCGGAGTTCGATCATTCCAATGAAGCTATTCTCAAACAATGGTCAAAAGGCTTGGAATCATTCTCACTAGGACTAGAATTAGAGTCAACACAACTTCAAATCCGTCATTCTAAATAACTAATTGTAGATGAACTGATAATTCTACAATTTTAAGCTGCTCAGACACTTCATTAAGCTTTCGATACATCGGATGAGAATATAACACTCTAAATATAAGGAAAAACCAAACATATCTGTCAGATGCTTACACTTGAGTTCAAGTAACAAAGTGTGCGTTGCCTAAAACCAAGTAAAAATATCATGAAAGCCCTTGTACTAGAAGTCAAATTGCATTTTGCCTGCTCTACTCAAAAAATGAGCAAATTATCCCATGTACGTTAGACCAAAGAATAAATTAGTCTTTCTGTTAAAATTTCCATCCATTTTTACGGTTAAAAACTAGACTTTGTACATCAATATGAGATACACATGGCACACCATGTCACTGTCTGATTATTCTATCAATCACATCAGTTTTTAACAGTATAAATGGATGAAACTTTTAACATAAATGATCAGACTAATTTGCTCATTTTTTTAGTAGAGAGGACAAAATCCAATCTGACTCCTACTACAGGGGCGTCCATGGTACCTTTACCCCCAAAACTACCAATGCACATTCAACAAAGACCATCTTCATTCCTACTCAAAGATTCAATAGGCATTGGTCCTTGTTGATAACAAAATCTAAACATCCCTATAGCTTAGCATAAACACATTTCATCAAAAGTTGACAACAAAATATCATATAAACTTCATATTATGAAAAGCATAGTGAGTGAGATCCATATAAAGAAATAAGACCATAATATGAAATATATCAGAACAACAACAACAATATTTGAGAATCATATAAACTTCTTGCTCTTTCCCTATGAACATCTACACATCCTTACCATAGCAACAACCAGCCCATTCAAAAGTCAATAATTTGAAAACAGAATATCAATAACACAAAGAACATATGTAAATCAAAGCAAGTAAGATTCATATATAATAAGACAAACTTGAGACCCTTATTACGAAAAATATAAGACAATCTTTGAGAATGATTTTGCTAATATACTCTTGTTTCTCTTTCCTAGTGAACATCTAAACATGCTTATCATAGCAACACTAATTTCATTCAGATGTTGATAATTTGACAGCAGAATATCACTGACAGTAAAAATACCACGGAGGCTCCTATTCTAGGAATTAAATTGCATTTTGCCCCTCTACCAAAAAAGAAAAAAAAACGCAAATTAGTCATGTATGTTAGATCAAAGAACAAATTGGTCATTTCTATTAAAACATTTATCGCTTTCTACTATTAAAAACTGACGTGGCTAACGAAATTACAAGATAGTTACACATGGCATCCATTGGTACCTCATGTTGAAGCATAAGGGCCAGTTTTTAACAATAAAAATGAATGAAATTTTTAACAAAATGACTAGTTTGCTCTTTGTTCTAACCTATAGGGATGCAATCTGACCTATAGTACAAGGGCCTCCATGATACTTTTACCTATCATTGACACAAGGAATATGTGCAAATCTACACATCCTTACCATAGCAACATCAAGTTCATTCAAAAGTTGAAAAATTGACAACAGAATATCATTGTCACATACATGTAAATCAACTCGAGACCCTCATATTATGGAAAAACATTAGAAAACAACAATATTTGAGCATCATTTTGCCTTATATACACTTGTTCGTCTATGTTCAACCTTAGTACTTTGTCTAATAAAGAATAAATCTCACCAATAAACCACTTCCATAGTTATCCTATGACATAAAGCAAAGCTCCCAACACATATAGACAACCAAGTGAACTCCTACTACAAAGTAAGCAAAGCTCTTGTTGATTTTCAAGATTCAATTCAGCTAATTTATTGTCAATCCATTCCATTCATCACATTCAAGTTTTGTTCACTAAAATCTGATAAAAATTGAATCCAACATCCATTAATTCCAAAATCTTTGAATATATGAAAAAAAAAAATCAAAGGAAATAATACAACTTCCCCATGAAATTTTTGCCATAGGAAAAAAAGCCTATGTCTTTCTTCTCAGACGCTTCCTTAGCTTCTTGTACTTATGCTTATTCATCTTCTTCTTCCTCTTCTTCTTCACACTATCAGCCCAAATTTCAGTCTTTGTTGTCCCTTCTTCCACTTCCATTGCCATTAATGAATCAAACCCAGTTAAGCTAATGGGATTTAACAAACACCCAAAAGGGAAATTGGGGTAAAACTTCAAAGTTTCAGTAAAGTTGCCATCTATTGGGGATTTAGGATCGAGGAAAAAACTTGGGTGGTTGAGGAAATCAGGTTTGGTTGATGCAAAATCATGGAGTTGATTGGGAATAAGTGAAGGAGTGAGTTTCGGGAGTGGGTTTTGAAGTTGTGGGGCATTGAAAGAGAGGATGAGTCTTTGAGTGGATCTGGTTTTGAAGAGTTTATGGATGAGATTCGCCATTGTAGCATAGAAGGAAGGTGAAAGAAGTGAACTTTGAACTCAAAAAGAGTGAGTTTGATGTCTGGTTCGAAGCGGTCGTCAAAAAAGGTTTGAGGAAGAAGGGCGCTCGAGAGTTTTGGGGGTTTCTAAGGTTTAACATACTGTGCAAGAGATGTAAAACGATGTCGTATTAATAAAAAAGGGTAAAAATAAGAGGTGCCCTCACGCAGGATCGAACTACGGACCTTCAGTTTACAAGACTGACGCTCTACCACTGAGCTATAAGGGCCTCATGCTTTTTTTGTGAAAATTATTATTTATAATTCCTTTATATTGTTTTTGTTTCAAAAGTGTCAGCTTCTTGACCTTCAAACATTCTTTTAACAATTGGGAGCCATCCAAGTTCATCTCATCGATCTGTTGTTATTGGAATATCCAATCTTATAGTGAGTCAAGATTGAACATTTGAATCCTTAAAGACATGATATTTCCGAACCCTACCACTCTTGCAAAGATGCATTGCACGAAGAGAATGTTCCAAGGATTCATCACAATCATTGCAAAGTGGACAATAACTCGTTGTGATAAAATTTTTACACTAGTTTGTCTTTTCCACCAAAGAAAGAGAAGGATCTGTTAGATATTACCAGCCAACAATCATGGATCTTCAAGAAATTTCGGAGAGAATCTGTGTGGTTGTTGCATCATATATATGCCCATGTGATTGCAGTATTATTCCTTATTCCTAGCTCATACGTCTTTTCCTAAATTACCGACATCCTTTCATGCCACTATTCCCTTCTAGATCCAAGAGTCAGAAGGTTTTGTTTTCATGGTTATAAGTTCCTGATGCCTTCAAAGTTTTAGCTATAGCTGTGTTGGGTACTGTCATAATCCTCTAGGTTTGTTTCACCAGTAGAGTTTCGTTCATCAAAATTGTATGTCAAATACATAACCACCCTCTCGTATAGGTCTACTCAATGTATTCCAACTACATAAAAGGCTTCCAGCATCAAATCAATCTTTATACAAATATAAAAGGGGGCTTTAAAACAGGAGAACATCTAGAGTGGTAAGGCCGCAAGCGTCCCTTCATAAGCATGAATCTTTCTCCTTGTGGCAGACATTCACAAACACAGCCTAACAGAGTAGCTTATCACCTAAATCATTAAACACAATGGCCAAATTAAAAAACCCTAAATACACCAACGTAATAACTTATTTTCTTCATTTCATTATCCAAACGAAGACTATATCAGTCAACAAACCAAAACTCACCCTTCTTTCCCTCTCCATTGTTCTCCGTAATACACTAATAAGAACAACTCTTGCAGTCACTGGAGGATCAAATCAACTAAAGAAACAACAAGAACCCCTAAACCATACCCATAGTATTTGTACCCAAAAAAACCTCCTAACAGTATTGTCATTTGACTAAGAAGTTATTAAGGCAGTTGATGATGGAAAATTTGGAATATTCCGAAACAACCAAACCTCACTCTTTGAGAAAAACAGTGACAATCTTATTTATGATCATTATATTTTATTAGACTAAGTAAGAATTTAGTGTAAATTGATGGATTTCCTTACATGTGATCTATTTTATTCAACTTTTTGAGAGTAAATTACTTAACTAGAAAGTCTTAATTAATTAAACTTTTTTTAAAATTATTTTTGACTAACCAAAATTCACTTATCTTTATTATTTTTAAATAGTAAAAATCCTATATATATATACACTATGATTCACTGTAACTCTATACAAACCTTAAAAATCCTATCACTACAATAAAACAGTGCTAAGACGACACTTATGTGGCGACACTTTCCTAAGTGTTGGGATAGACTGGCCAACATACGCTTTGGCCAACTCTTTTATAAGGGTTGGGATATGCATGCCTAAGGCAACGTTTAAATAAGAGTTGGCTTTGTCTAGTCCTAAGACGACACTTTTGGGGCGACACTTTCCTAAGTGTTGAGATAGACTTGCCAACATACGCTTTGGCCAACTCTTTGTATAAGGGTTGGGATATGTATGCCTAAGGCAACGCTTGAATAAGAGTTGACTTTTGTGTAGTCCTAAGACGACACTTTTGTGGCGACACTTTCCTAAGTGTTGGGATAGACTTGTCGACATTCGCTTTGGTCAACTTTTTGTATAAGGGTTGGGATATGCATGCTTAAGGCAACGCTTAAATAAGAATCGGCTTTGTCCAACACTATGCCTACACTTTTGGGCCGACACTTTCTTAAGTATTATTAAAATATTATTATTTAAAATAATTTTAAAGTTTTTTGGGTATATGACTGATTGTTTTTTAATCTATATATTTAATAATTTCTTTTATAATTGTAAAAGAGATAGTATTAATTTTAAAATATTGAATTAATTACCATTATAGCTAGTTTATGGTTTATGGTTTATGGTATATGGTTGAGGAGTTGCTATTTTAAAGTTTAGGGATTGTGGTTTATGGTTTAAGGTTTGTGGTTTAAGGTTTAGGGGTTAGGGATGAAGGGCTATGGGTTAAGGGTTTATGTTTTATGATTTAGGGTTTAGAAATTAGTGATCAGGGATTTAGGGTTTAGATTAATTAGTGTCTTTTAATTTATATATTAAATAATTTATTATATAATTGTAAAGAGATAATATTAATTTTAATATATTAAAATTATGATTATAGTTTAAATTATTTAAGAGATAATAGATAAACTTTATATATTAAATGGTTTAGGATTTAAGGTTTATTTGAGATTTGTTAAATGATGAAATATTATACAATCAATTAATACTTTTCTATTTAAAAATATTTAATCTAGACCATTTGATATATTTAAACATTAGATTTA
Organism: Gossypium australe; assembly: GCA_005393395.2. NCBI lineage: Eukaryota > Viridiplantae > Streptophyta > Magnoliopsida > Malvales > Malvaceae > Gossypium > Gossypium australe. The sequence continues at coordinate 106,533,038 of CM016620.1, read as the reverse complement.
AAAAAAAACATTGATAAAAAAAAAGAGTAACAGAATGATATTGATAGATAACTATCTATGTTAGATAGGACCAAATTATAACAAATAAAAATGAAATACAAAAACTAAAATCATTCCACATCGAACAATTAACAAAATAGTTATATTTTAGTTAGGAAGAAATATCTCTAATGAAATGGAGATTAGATCAGAAAAGAATAATATAAAATCATGATTAACGTCTCAATCTTTAATATAAATTAATATGTGAGAGATTGATTACTTACATTAGATAATTCTAACTTAATAATTAATTATAGCCATTTAATCATTTGTTTTCTTATTAAAATATATGATATTTATTTTGAGAGTACTTGATTTTAGGGTTTTAGGGATTAAGGGTTATATTTTATGGTTTAAGGATAGGTGATAGGGGTTTATGGTTTAAATTAATTAGTGTGAAAAATATATGTTAAAAATTTGAAATACTATTATTTAGAATAATTTTAAAGTTTTTTTGATATATGAGTGATTGTTTTTTAATTTATATATTAAATAATTTGATTTTAAATTTTAAATAATTTTCAAGATTTCAAATTTTATCTATCTAATTTTGTTTAAATTAAGCAAAACGTCGTGGTATTGTTTTGCCCATATTAAAACAAAAAAGTCCTCTCCAATACCCAAAATCCCTCTATTTTTTTCTCCATTTTATTTGCCCCAAGTCCCTAACACAGGTTATCTTCACATCTCTTTCAATCCCTAATACACCCTCGTCTTGATTTTTTTCATCAATGGCCAAGTACGGCGAAGGCAACAAGCGCTGGATCGTGGAGGAAAGACCCGACGGTGCTAACGTCTACAACTGGCACTGGGCTGCAACCGAACATAGGGTTCCGCTTCTCTTCTCTTCTTTATGCTTCAATTGTTTTGCTAACAGAGATTGCCGTTGAAGACTTAAAAAAAATTCAATAATGGTGAACTCAATGGCAAGGTCGTTCTTTCAAGTTGCGGCAACGGATGAGGTTGCTTTCCCTCTCCGAGTTGTTCAAATCGAAGGGTTGGTGCTCTTTCATTCCCTCTTCTAATTTATTTTTAACCTAATTTTCTTTTGATTTTAGAAGAAAAACTGAGAAAACAAAGCAAGGAAGCAAGAAAGAGATAAAAGAAATGGGGTGGATCGGAGACACCGTAGACTCCATCAAATCAATTCAGATCTGGCAGCTCCTCACTCAGGCCGTCAGTCTTGGTACGTTTCTTAATGGTTTTGCTAATATATGTTGCCCTGAATGTCATAAATCCCCTTTGGTTTTCTCAGTTTAATAATTCTCTCAACTTGTTTTAGTTTAAATTGAGATAAATTTTTAACTTTTTCGGAAAAACCCAAGCCAAATTGTATTACCCTTTACGAATTGAAAACCTTTTTTTTTTTTTAATCTTCCTGTTTTGGATAGATCCAGAGTGGAGGAGCTTGTTTTGTTTCTGAGTTTGTTTAATGGGTTACTGGTGTTGACTGCCAATTTACTTGAAGTTGACTCCTATTGACTTTCAAGCCTAAAACAAGATTTACTGATGTTGATCTCAAATGTACTTAATTTGGGTGAAGATTAAGAGCTTGAAATCTAGATATTGATAACAAATTAAGATTTTGATACAAGTATATCTACCTTTTAATTTCTTTTATTTTGATCAAAGCTGAATTAACATGTTCAAGAGTTTAAGATATATCTATTCAAGTCCTGTTAGTACTGTGGATTTCTCAGGGCCGTGAAATCCCAATTTTTCATCGAGTAATTAAGGTAATATTTTGATATTTTTCACTTATTTTATTGATCTTGGACTAATTTGTATACATCATGATGGCAAAAACTGGTTTTCAATTTATTTTGAAACTTTAAAGAGTTGCTGTTATCATCTCTGTATGGGCATTTCATGCATGTTAGCAACCACTATTTTCACTTTAACATTGAATAGGAGCATAAAATCAATTTATTAAATTTGCTAATATGGTTGTGAACAGTTGGTCTCATGTAATAGTCAGCGTGTGAGGAACATGAATTTGGTCGATCAATTGGTACATGATTGATCAATTGATTAGTCTTAAATAGTGAATGACCGAGTTCTTTTTGCTAAAGGTTTGGTTTGAGATAATGATCTAAAGAATCTAATTTTCGTAGACAATATTTAGTATTTTTAACAGATTTATCTAAGAGCATGGTCTGCCATCTGTTGAATTTTGATATTAAATATTATTTTAGGTCCATGAAAGGCAAGATACTGGAGAAGTTGATGTCTCACCAAAGGTGACAGCTTATTTGAATTAAGATTAAGGTTGTTAGAAATAACCAGAATTGCATTGTTTGATATTTAAATGTTCTTCCTTTATTTGTTCATTTTCAGGAGACAACAATTATGGGGATGACAGGCTTTTATATGCTCAAGGTCAGCAATGGCTTCATCGGCACCATATCATGGGCAGAGTTGTGGGATAAGCCTCTCGCATTTGATAGTTCTATTTCTGTACATGGAGCTGATGAATGATTGATCATTTTTCATCATTTATTGTTGTCTTCAAAATCCCTAGTAGTCCGTCTCAAGAGTTCACACAGATGCACGTGTATATATTTCCATACATGCTTATTATGAAGATAGGGCAATTTCTTTGGGACAACATTGCTGCTTTCATTTGAAATTTGGGTTCTAACTCAACATGTCATGTTTCAAGCAAAAGGTTTTTGTACCCTTTGATTAAGAAGAACAAAACCAAAGTTTTCTGATTACTTTCCTCGATTGCAGGTTCTTGCCTTATGTTGGTTGGGTAACCATAATCATGACTGAAAAACCAATTATTAGAAGCACCAGCCCTTCGATTATGCTATTTGTGTTATTTTCAGAAGCAAGGACTGCATCAACCTTGGTTGAAAAAAAAGCCATTGGATTATCAGAACAATGCTGGTAATTTTTGGTATCCTGAGATTTCATTTGATTCAATGTTTGAACTCAAATTTACATGGAAATTTTCAAAATTTAGTGTGTGTATATGTGTGTGTATATATATATATATATATAGATGGTTCCCTTGTTTTGTTAGGTTTGGTAGAACTAAGACAAACATTTAGACTGCAAGCTCATGAAATGGTTTGTGTAAACTTCTGCATGCTCTTATTTTTTTAAGAAAAGAAAAGAAAAGTGGTTTCTGACTTTCATGTTTTCTTATTTGTTTTCAAGTTAAAATGGATTGTTAGGGTATATAGTATACTTGGATCTGGAGATGTTTCACTACCTGAGGCTACCCTTGTAGAAATAAGAGATCAGGAGAGTTTCTTGGAATTGAAGCTGCAATTTCAGACTGTATTAGTTGTTATGTAGTATAACATCAATATTAATGTCCATCGTCTTAAGAACTTTTTTATTTGTTTACTTTTGTACATTGAGTTGAATGTTGATGGTATACATTTTAGCTAAATGTTAGTGTATTTTGATATTGGATCGATTTTTGTAATGAATATTCAACCTTTATTTTAATTTTAATTTAATATTTTTTAGTTGTATTTAAAGCACAATTTCTATTCTATGTAAATGTTTATGAAAATATATTAATATTGAAACAATAAAAAATAGAAAATAAATACCTTAGACATGTTTATTCCAACCTTTTTAAGATTGTCTTAAACGGGTTTATCCCAATCTTTTAAAGGCTGCTTTAGATGGGTCTATCTCAATTTTTTTAAAGGTTTTCTGAGCAAGGTATATCCCAACCTTTTTAAGGTTGTATTAGACGGCTTTATCTCAACCTTTTTAAAGGTTGTCTTAGACAAGGTCTATCCCAGCCTTTTTAGGGTTTTTTTAGACGGGTCTATCCCAACCTTTTTTAAGGGTTGCCGTAAACAAGGTCTATCCTAACTTTTTTAAGGTTGCCTTAAACGAGTCTATCCCAACCTTTTTTAAGAGTTGCCTTAGACAATGTTTATCCCAATCTTTTTAAGGTTGCCTTAAACTAGTCTATCTCAACTTTTTTTTAAGGGTTGCCTTAGACTGGTCTATCCCAACCTTTTTAAGGTTGCCTTATACATGTCTATAACAACCTTTTTCAAAGGTTGGCATTGACTAGGTCTTTCCCAGCCTTTTTTAAAGGTCGGGACTGACTAAGCTTTTCACAACCGTTAAATAAGGGTCGGCTTATGTTGACTTATGGCAACGCTTTTGAAAAAGCGTCGCCATGTTTATGCCAAATGTACTAAAGACAACCATTTTGGAAGCGTCGAGAGAAGCGTCACGAAACCTATGCCAACCTTTTTTACGTCGTCTTAGGTAAAAAAAAGTGTCGTGGTAGGATTGTTTTGTTGTAGTGTATTATTTCCCTTTCGCTCATCCTCTCTATCCTTTTAAGATTGGTGAGCATTTTTCTATTATAATCTATTATTGATTCTTGCTCTCGTTTTATAATTGAAAAGCTTGTTGAATCCTGTGAGATACGTTATACGGTAAAATATCCTTAAGAAAAATGTCCAACACACCTCAAACTATTCAACTCGTATTCCTACTTTATCAATTTGGTGCAATATTTTCCAAACAGCTAAAAACCTACAATAGCATACCAAAATTGTATTGGCTACATACATTCTTGCTGTTGATTGAGACTTTTCTTGTAACACCCCTAATACATATCCGTCACCAGAATAGGGTTTCGAAGCATTACCGAAGTTTATTGATCAAATAGGCAGAATTCTCAAACATTTCATATCAACAAAACAAGTCATCAAAGCATCATTTTAATCCAAATTATAAACATACCAAATCCAAATCAATTTGCCTAGTTCATGAGCACTTAAACATAGAATTAAATTCATATGCACCTATCTAGATTTAGTTCAATTTACCATGCCATAATATAGCTTCAAAAACAAACACATATTTATATATATAAAACCAAACCAATATTAAACTTATAATCTCATTTAAATTCAATCCACAAAATAACTATTATTTAGACACTCTAGGTACACGCCGACACAAAAAATAGACATCACCACATTTGAGTTCGAGAGCGTTGTTGGATGTTGAATCGGCGATTAAAATTGAAGTACCTAATCTGTGCACGGAAAACAAAACCATACGCTAAGTAAAACTCAGTGGTATTTCTATAATCCGAATATTTAAAGACAAGATAATATAATATGTATATTTTAATTATAAGCATATTCGAATATTTAAGACCACATTTATTCATACAATGGCATTAGCCACTCAATATTCAATTCATAAATACATCATTTCATCCCATTCTCAAATCTCATCACTTGTTATATAATAGCTTTTCACAATTTAATATATATATATATATATATCATTTAAACAATAATATTATTCAATCCATATCCAATTCATGAATACGTAATTCATGTGTCTCATTTTCATGTTTCAATTCACTATCCCATTTTCATTCACATCCAATATCAATCATAGTACTATTTTATTTAATTACCCTTATTAACACGACTCGGGCTTAGATGGATACACGGATCCAACCTGTTGAAACCATTTTTTTGTTTGAAAAACGGGACGACTCTGAAAAGGAAAATGGAGTCGCCATCAATCTTTTTTGAAGTGTGATTGGGTCACCTTATAAAACATTTTGGTCTACGAATCTTAAGAAAACAGGTACGGGAGTCGGTTACGCACGAGGAAGGATTAGCACCCCCGCAACGCCCAAAATTGGTACCGTATTGATTGATTAATATCCTAATATCGAAAATTGGAAGAGATTTTAAAATATGAATCCTTTAGAAAATGTTTGAATAATTCGAATTGGATATCGAAATTTTCTTATTCTGAAAAGATGAAATACCACATCCAGCACGATAGGACACGATGTTTCAAACCCTCGATACCAAGATCATTTCATGATTTCCAAAATTCATGCATTGCAATTTAAAAGGGTATTCCACTAGTTCGCCAAACTAAAAAACCGAAACCCAGCACGATTGGGCACGATTCCTCGAATTTCTAAACACGAAATATTGCCTTATTTAAGAAAACACGGTCAAAATCTTTAAAGGATATTTAGTCATTTGGACGAACGGAAAATCGAAACCTAGCACGATTGGGCATGATTCTTCGAACTTCCAAACACGAAACATCGCCTTGTTTAAAAAAAACTTTTACGAGTTAGGGTAAAAAAAAAGTGGTAACAGAAAAGTCGATGTAACCTTTAAAATAAAAAAAATCGGTTTAAACGTAAAAATGGTCATACTTAGCGAATAATGATAATGAAGACAATAATAAATGTAATAGGAAAAAAATTCTAAAATAAACAACAATGTTAATTATAATAAAAATAATAGTGGGGGAAAAAGTTTAAAATCAAAAATAATATTAATAATAAATACAGTAATAAAATGTTAAAAATAAAAATAGTAATAATAGTACTAGTAAAAATAAAAATAGTATTAATAATAAAATAATAGTGATAATATAAAAAAATAGAATATAATAGCAGTAGTGAAAATAAAAGTAACATTAATAGTAAATACAATAATAATAAAATAATAGAAAAAAATGGTAATATAATTAAATTTAACAGTAATAGTAAAATTAAAATAATAGATATAATAAAATAATAATAGTAAAAGCAATAATAATATGATAATAAGAATCGAGATTAAAAATAATAATAAAAAATAAAACAACCAAAAAATCACAAAGGAACGAAAAAGGACGAAATTGAGTCTTTAAATAAAAGTTTGAGGCAAATTTAAAATAAAAGAGAACTGATTTAAAAAAACTAAAAACACAGAAGGGCTTGACGCGCAAATAGCCTATTTTTAAACAAAACGAGCGGATCCTCTTAGCCCATCGGGTCGGGTCGAATCAGCCTCCCCAAAACGACGCCGTATTGGCGTCTGGGGAGGCCACACAAAACGACGCCGTATTATACAAGTATAAAAACCAACTTTTTGTTAAAAAATTTCAGTTTTCTTCTTCTTTCTCTAAAAGATCCGCAAAACTCTCTCTCAACTCTCCCCAGCCTCTAATCTCCGATCTCCCATCCGATCATCAGTCGCTGAGCCAGTCGCCGTTGCCGGCCACCGTGCGCCAAAAGGTAAAAATTTCCCCCTTTTTTTTTGTAAATTTATTTTATATATTATAGTTTCAAAAATAGAACCAAATAAACAAAAATATAAAACATAAAAGCTATAGTGTTCGAAAAAGATAAGAAATAAAAAACCTTTATGAATTCGATATCCTGACTTTGTATATTTTGATATACTCTCCTCTATATCCAAAAAATCGTCCCTTTTACACCCGTTTTCGAAGGCTTTTATAGCCTTTTAGGAAAATAAAAAAAACTAAAACTCTAGTTTGTTTATTTGTCGTGCTGTTGCTTTTCCCTTTTTTTCGCAGGTACGGCGACGTGGGCACGACTCGGGCGTTGGAAGCGCGCACGATGCGGAGGGGGCTGCTGGAGGCTTGCGGCGCTGGGCACAACACAAAGGCTAGGGTTTCCTGACTTGTTTTCTGATTTTGGGCTTTTGGGTTTGGGCCTTTATGGGTTTTAATGTAAATGGACATTAGGACTGTTTGTTCTATTTTTTGGTTTATTTTGGGCTGTTGGTACTGGGCTCGGGCAAGATTTAGGCCCAACACAACCAACACACCGGTTTGGCACCCAATGCCTCATTGGATAAATCCGAAGTAATAACCGCGCCCAGCGGTATATAAATTTGACACCTAGTGTCTCATCGGTTAAACCGAAGTAAATTGGCACCCAGTGCCTCATCGACTCAAAGTCGAAGAAATCCTTGAACTCTTCCAATCTTATGGCATGTCATCTATATCCAGCTGAGCCCGATACAATTAATAGGGTTTAATTTCACTTTCCAAATATAATCAATATTCAATTATCATATTTGCACATATATATTCATTTCAATTCAAATAATCAATATATCATAATATATATATATATATATATATATATATCAATTCAGTCCATTCAATCAACTTTTAATTCAATTCAATGTCAAAGTGCCAAATACTCACCTCAACACTTATCATATGCATTAAATAAAAAAAACAACAAATAATAACTAGTTTTGGATTATAGAAATACAACCAGGAATTCCAAGCTATTCGACGTCGACTTTATCTTTTCCCTTTTTAGTCAAGGATTCCGGTACGACGTTAGCTATGGAATTAAAACAATTAAAATTCATCAATAAAACACAATTCAATTTCATATTGAATATTTCAAATTTTTATTCAATATTTCCCTAAATTTCAATTTAGTCCTTAAACCGAGACTAAATTTTATTCTTCACAATTAAATCTATATTTTCATACAATTTCCACTTTAAACTAAATTTAACTCCCTATTTTCACTAAAATCCCTAAATTTTAAAATTTTCACAATTTAGTCCCTATTACTCAAAATTTACAATTCATTCTACAATTTAATTCCTTTTCATTTCTAACTTATAAATCTATCAATTTAATCCCTAATACTAAAATTATTGAACATTAAAAACACTTAAAAACTCAATAACTGCTAAAATTTTGACATAGGTCGGGTAGTACTTAACACCGAGATTTCAAAAACATAAAAATTACAAGAAAAATGAGACTAAATTAACTAATCAATTGAACTTGGAACTTTGAAACCCCTAAGCCGTGGGCTCTTCTTTCTTTCTCTTTTTCTTTCTTTTTGTTTCGTTTTGCTTTTGTCTTTTTCAAATATTAAGTAAAACATATTATAATATATATATGTTAACTTTAATTTAGTATTATTATAATATATATACTTAAATATTAAGGAAACTTATGCTCATATGTGAAAAAAGTCTGCTACCCTAGCACGTCTCTGTCTGCTCTTTGGCAAGTTTTTTAGGTTTTCTTGTTTCAAGTTCAAATTTTGTTCAGCTGTCATTTCTGAAAATTCTCTCATAAGTTTCAAAACAGTCTTCTTTGTCAACGTTCTTTTCTTCTGGTATCTATGGAATCCGATTTTGCAGATCTATCTCTAGAGGAAGAAGAAGAAGCAATCCTGCAAATACAAACAGATCCAAATTCAGTAAGGGATGAAGAAGTTTTTAATCTGGTAGGATGTTTTCTTACAGCAAGTATTATTCACTTTCCGGCAATGAAAAGTACCATGGCTAATTTATGGCATCCAGTTAGGGGGGTGCAAGTTCGTAATCTGGGGGAGAACAGGTTTTTGTTTCAATTTTTTCATGTTATGGATATGGAGAGAGTTCTAAAGGGGTCACCTTGGACATTTAATAATCATTTGTTGCTACTGCATAGACTACAATGGGGAGAGGACCCATTAAAAATTCCTTTAATTTTTACACCTTTCTGGGTACAAGTTCATGACGTTCCCATCGGTTATTTTTCTGAAAATTTGGCAATGCAATTAGGAAATTTCATAGGAAAGTTTCTGGAGTACGACGGTTCAAATTTGGGTAAGGAGAATAGAAATTTTCTACGAGTACGAGTCCAAATGGATATTCGATGCCCTCTTAAAAGGAAAAAACCAAGTCATGTTCCATAGTAAGTGTTTCTACGTCAGTTTCGGATATGAAAGAATGACTCTCTTTTGCTTCTTTTGTGGCTGTCTAGGTCACAGTGATTCCTTTTGTGAAGCTAAAATGGAGTTAGGGGTAGAAATTATGGAGATGGGCTGGGATTTGTCTTTGCGTGTGCAATCAAGAAGAGCCCAAGCAATTAATAGTGTCTGGTTAAGAAAGGAAGGAGGAGCTGTGGGTGTAGCCAATGCAAGTGATAATCCTAGAGGGTATGGAAGATGGAGTAGAGACAGAAGATTTGGGAATATTAATCCTGTTTTAGGTTTCAACCTAGAAGGTAGAAGCGCTCCCTCAAGAAAAGGGAAAAAAAACATGATAAGGGGACAAAATCAAATGGCGATGGATCATGATCTGGAGGATGAGGTGGTTATAGGGGAGGAGGAAAAGAAAAGAGCTAGAAGGGACATTGAAGATAGCAATAATATGAAAGGTAGAAATAGGAGAATGATTGAAGAAAATCATCAAATATCGACGGTTGCCAGAAGGCAAACCAACCGGTCCCAATGAAAATTCTAAGTTGGAACGTCCGAGGTTTGTGTAACGCCCTAACCCGTATCCGTCGCCGGATTAGGGTTACGGCTATTACCAACCTAAACTCAATTCCAAATGGACCTTCATTAGACTTTAAGCACAACAATGCACTCTTTTTCTTTTTATAAAACATTTCAACTTATTGAATTAGAAAATGCACGACGAGATTTATTATAGATACTCAAAATATGGAAAAATCCAATCCATAAAATTTAAACATTAATGGTATATATATATACATATACAATTAAAATATAAGATGACTCATCATTTAAATACTTGTATCGGACATAAATCAAATAACATTTAATACAGACAATTTGTATACATTTTTCTACCGAATGAATACCTATTAAAACAACCGAACCATCTATACTGTTTAAAGATCAGATGTACATACAACATAGTAACATTACTATATGACCGAAAGCACTATTGAAACAAATAGATTATATAAATAACAAGCATACCTTTCCCTATAAGCCAAATTTACATTACTAATGAGACACATGATTTAACTTATCGATCAATAATAAGACAAATTAACAAGCAACGTATAAATCACCTAGCCAAGATCATACTTCAAATATATATATGTAAATCTCATTTAACATATAATAGTACATATCAAAATAAAATCAATGCTGAATATATCAATATGTCATGCTTATCCCAAACGCAACACATCCACCTGTTATAGGCATATTACTTGTTATTCATACTACACATTAAACATCATCAAATTTCCATCAAATCCTTTGTTTCCAAAACACATAACCACACACCACAATATAGATATACTATAAGACTAATTCCCATGCATGATTTAACCATGACCGAATCTCACCTCATTTAATAAGTTAATCAAGCCCTTATAACAAGAACACAGGAATTGAAACTTGACCAAAAGGGAATAGCCATTTTCGCAAGGCTATGCATATATATATATATATATATATATATACAAAACTGAGTATTCTTAGTCAAAACCCCAGTCTAACCTATACATGCCTTCGATTCAAAACTAAGTTTAAATACCAAAAGGGGCGATAGTGTGGATGACTTTCTTGACGATCCCTCCTGAGCTCGTAGCTACCCAAATCTATAAAACAAATGAGAACATATCACACAATTAAGCTCACTAGCTTAGTAAGTCCCAAGCAATAATAATGACATAAACATATACTTAATATTTAGTTTTCATTCTCGTATCATTTAGCCTAATTAATTCAATATGAAGTTCACTTAGCCGAATATTATTCATATATTTAACCTAATCAATAGTACTTTACCACATCAATTTATACAATATCATTTCATAAGGATAACATATGCATTCGAACATTTCAAGATACGAAGACATGCCACAATTTCAATCACACTGCCTTTCATATATTATAGCCGAATTTTCATGTAGCATAAATATGTATATACCTCAGTTTCACATTTATATAGATCATACCAATCAGTGATAATCTCAATATCATGAAATAAAGCATAGTTTGAATCATTAGCTTCATCACATCATGAATAACTCAACTAAAAATAAACTATCTTACCTTATTCCTTACCAATACAATAAGCTGACCTTTATCCCGAGCTTACAACTCATACTATTATGTGTATACATCTCAATTTTGTTTAACTCTCAAATCCTCGGTTTATGGCGTACCACCGGCAATAAACCTGCTAGGCATTACAGCCCGATATTAATCACCGGCACGAGGCCTGCTAGGCAATAAGCCCGATATTAATCACCGGCACGAGGCCTGCTAGGCAATAAGCCCGATATTTCATATATTTAACATTTCTAAACACATCACTTAACACTGAAATCACAAACATTTCTTATATATTTTCATAATGCTTTCATATATTAAACCAAACCTATTTATTTACATTACACTAAACAAAAATACAATTCACTTCAATAATATACCATCACATTCGGCCATCTCTTAAATTTATGCTTTAAGTTTTCAATTTTTCATCATTTAATAAGTTCATAATTAAATATTTAACACATACTCGCTTAAGGACTTACCTCGGCTGTCGATAGACCGTGTAAATCGGCTATTCGAGAACCTTCGTCTTTCCCCGATCCAATTCCGCTTTTCTTTGCTCTTGATCTACAACACATTAAATTAAGCTCATTCAAGTACATTTCAATTCAATTTAGTCCCAAATCACATAAATAGACAAATTACCATTTTACCCCTAATATTTCACAACTTTGAAATTTAGTCCTATTTGCATAACACACAAAATACACCAAATTAGCTAAGACTATACAAGGGCCGAATATTCCTAGGGACTTTACAAGCCCTCACATTTCATTTATTTTACAAATAAGCCCCTCTAAAATTTCATTTTTCACAATTTGGCCCTAAATACTCAATTTCACTAAAACTTCCAATACAAAATATAATAGTCTTTAACATATCTTTAATATAAAATCATAAAACATTAAAAACCACAAGAATTTAACAATGGTCGAACCTCACATAGACTCTAATCTCAAAAATTCTAGCATGGGTCGGGTAATATACAAAGCAACGATCTCAAAAACGTAAAAATTATCAAAAACCGAAAATCACACATACCTTAATCAAACAAATTGATTGCCGAAACTCAAAGCTCCCTAACCCTTATTCTTTTCTTCATATTCGGCCAAGGAAGAAATAAAAGATGATGGCTTTATTTTCTTTATGATTTATGATATATTAACATAATATACAATTTACCTTTTTATCCATTATAACAAAATATATAAAACATATATAATAAGGTCATTCTTGACCATTGCCGCCCACTACCATTTAAAATGGGCTAATTTCCCTTTTAATGCCCCATATTAAACAACCATCATCAAATAGGCACTTTTCACTATAGTTTGCAACTTTTACAATTTACGCGATTAAATCCTTTTTGTCAAATTAAGCACACAAACGATAAAATTTTTCTACGAAACTTTCACACCTATTAATTCACACACAATAAACACAAAGTATAATATTTAAAAAATTTTCGGACTCGGATTTGTGGTCCCGAAACCACTGTTCTGATTAGGGTCAAATTCGGTTTGTTACAACTCTCCCCCCTTAAGGATTTTCGTCCCCGAAAATCTTACCGTTAAACAAAGTCGGCTATTGTTGCCTCATGGTATCCTCAGGCTCCCACGTAGCCTCTTCAACTCCATGCCGACTCCATAGTACTTTCACTAATGGAATTCTTTTGTTTCTTAACTCTTTCATGTCCCGAGCTAAAATACGGATCGGTTCTTCCTCGTACGTCATATCGGGTCGGATTTCAATCTCAGACGAAGTGATCACATGCGACGGATCTGATCTATATTTACGAAGCATCGAAACGTGAAATACGTCATGCATCTTTTCTAATTCAGAGGGCAACTTCAATCTATAAGCAACAGGCCTAATACGTTCAGTGATTTCATAAGGTCCGATGAATCTCGGACTAAGCTTGCCCTTTCGACCAAATCGGAGTGCTTTCTTCCACGGAGAAACTTTCAAGAACACTCGATCTCCGACTTGAAATTCAACATCTTTACGTTTTAAATCAGCATAAGACTTTTGTCGGTCTGAGGCAGCCTTCAAAGTATCTCTGATCACAGTCACTTTTTGTTCAGTTTCTTTGATCAAATCAATCCGGTGTATTTTGTTTTCACTGAGCTCAGTCCAATACAACGGTGTTCGACATTTACGACCGTACAAAGCTTCATAGGGCGCCATTTTAATACTAGATTGAAAGCTATTATTGTAAGCAAATTCAATCAAAGGTAGGTATCGTTCCCACGTACCTTCAAACTCGAGAACGCAACATCTCAACATGTCCTCAAGTATCTGAATAGTTCGCTCAGACTGACCGTCTGTCTGCGGATGAAAGGCTGTACTAAAATGAAGTTTAGTACCTAAAGCATCTTGCAACTTCTTCCAAAACCGCAATGTGAATCTCGGGTCTCTGTCTGAAACAATAGAACTCCGTACACCATGCAATCTTACAATCTGTGATACGTACAATTCAGCAAGTTTATCGAGTGAATAGTCTGTACGAACTGGCACAAAATGAGCTGATTTAGTTAGTCTATCAACTATAACCCAGACGGCATCTTTCTTACTCGATGTCATAGGGAGACCGGATACAAAATCCATTGTAATTCTATCCCATTTCCATTCAGGTATCATGATTGGTTGAAGTAGTCCGGATGACACTTGATGCTCAGCTTTTACTTGCTGACAAAATAAGCATTTCGAAACAAATTCAGATATATTCCGTTTCATACCCGGCCACCAATAGAACTGTTTCAAATCATTATACATCTTTGTGCTACCCAGATGTATCGACATTTGACTATTATGAGCTTCATCCAATACCATCTGAATCAAGTCAGCATTTCTTGGAACACACAATCGGCCTTTATAGTTCAAACAGCCATTTTTATCAATTCGAAATTCTGACTCTGTATCATTTTCACACTGTGCTCGTCTAGAAGTCATATCTTTGTCAACTTTCTGTGCATCACTAATTTGCTGAATAAACAACGGTCTAGCCTTCATCTCCGCTATGATCGAACCATCACCAGCCATAACTATATGTGCGTTCAACACACGAAGAGCAAACAATGATTTTCTACTTAGCGCATCTGCAACAGCGTTAGGTTTTCCCAGATGATAGTTAATTACCAATTCGTAATCTTTCAACAGTTCTAACCACCTACGTTGTCTCAAGTTTAGATCTTTCTGAGTCATCAAATACTTTAGACTTTTATGATCCGTAAAAACGTGACATTTCTCGCCGAATAAGTAATGACGCTAAATTTTTAATGCAAAAACAATGGCTGCTAATTCTAGATCGTGGGTCGGATAATTTCTTTCATGCGGCTTCAATTGTCTCGAAGCGTAGGCTATAACTTCGCCTTCCTGCATCAAAACACAACCCAACCCATTCAAAGAAGCATCACTAAAAACAACAAATTCTTTACCGGATTCAGGATGAGATAACACTGGAGCTTCGGTCAAAAGGGCTCTCAGCTGCTCAAAACTTTTCTGGCACCTTTCCGACCACTCAAACTTGACATCTTTCTGTAGTAGCTTTGTCAAAGGTGTAGCTATCACAGAAAATCCTTTTACAAACCGTCTGTAGTATCCCGCAAGGCCAAGGAAGCTTCGAACCTCGAAAACATTCTTTGGAGGTTTCCAATCGAGTATAGCCGCTATTTTGTTTGGATCCACCCGAATACCTGATGCTGATACAACATGACCCAAGAAACTAACTTCATTCATCCAGAACTTACATTTACTAAACTTTGCATACAGCTGTTGATCTCGCAAAGTTTGTAGCACTAATCTCAAATGCTCGGCATGCTCAGTTTCATCTTTGGAGTAGATCAGTATATCATCAATAAACACTACTACAAACCGATCTAAAAACTGTCTAAAAACCCGATTCATCAGATCCATAAAAACAGAAGGTGCATTAGTAAGTCCAAACGGCATAACCAGAAACTCAAAATGTCCGTACCTCGTCCGGAATACAGTCTTTGGCACATCTGTATCTCTGACTCTCAACTGATAATAACCCGATCTCAGATCTATCTTTGAAAATACCGAAGCCCCTTTTAACTGATCAAACAAGTCATCAATCCGAGGTAACGGGTACTTATTATTTATAGTTACCTTATTCAGTTGCCGATAATCAATACACATTCGCATCGTTCTATCTTTCTTTTTCACAAAAAGAACTGGTGCACCCCAATGAGAGAAGCTCGGTCGTGCAAAGCCCCTATCTGTTAACTCTTGCAACTGTGCTTTCAACTCTTTTAACTCAGTAGGTACCATCCGATACAGAGCTATCGAGATCGGAGTCGTCCCCGGTACTAATTCAATGCCAAACTCAATCTCTCGTATTGGTGGTAAACCCGGTAACTCTTCAGGAAACACATCTGGGTATTCACACACAACCGGTACAGATTCAATCTGCTTTTCAGACACTTTATTATCCAGTACATAGGCCAAATAAGCTTCACACCCTTTTCTCACATATTTTCGGGCTAACATCAAGGATATTACTGTAGGCAACCCATCCAAATTATTGGATTCAACCCGGATGATCTCACCGTTTTGGCATCTCAAATCAATGATCTTTCTTTTACAATTCACCACTGCATCATACAAAGTTAGCCAATCCATTCCCAGAATTATATCAAACTCGTCGAAGGGCAACAACATTAACTCAGCTGGGAAACAAGAATCTCGAATCATCAACGGGCAACTTTTACACACTTTATCATCAAGTACACAGCGACCCAAAGGGTTGGACACACGGATCACAAACTTAGTAGACTCAACAGGTAGAGTCTTACTGGATACTAAAGTTTTACACACATATGAATGAGTCGAACCAAGATCAATCAATGCAATCACAATAGTATCATAAAGTGTGAAAGTACCAGTAATAACATCTGGGGACGAAGCATCCTCTCTAGCCCGTACAGCATAAGCTCTAGCTGGTGCTCTAGCCTCGGATTGAACTGCAGTGTTCTTCGTTTCTCTCTGACTACCACCTACATTGCCTGAATGTTTGGGTGGCCTGCCTCGCGCTGACGTGTTACTCGACTTAATATTCTGAATAGTATTCTGCTCAACTAACATCGGACATTCCCTAATAAAATGATCTGACGATCCACATTTAAAGCAAGACCGATTATGGAATCTACAACTCCCGGAATGCCATTTCCCACAGTGCTTGCATTCAACTCGATTCTGTGGAGCGTTACCAACACTGGCCATCGAGGTAGCTCGGGAGCCCACTGGAGGTCGATCACGTCTAGGTAAATCTGAAGTAGCTTTATGTCTGCTGAAGTCATCTCTGAACTTCTTAGATGTGGAATGGAAAGTCTTACCCGACGATCTCTTACGAGTGTCTCTAGCTTCTGTCTCAGCCTTTCTTTTCTCCTTCCCGAGCTCTTCAGCTTTGCAAGCTCGCTCGACTAGTGTCACAAACTCTTTGATTTCAAGAATGCCAACAAGTAACTTTATATCTTCATTCAAACCGTCTTTGAACCTTTTGCACATAATGGCTTCAGCTGATACACACTCTCGGGCATATCGGCTCAATCTGACAAATTTTCGCTCATATTCAGTCACGGTCATTTGCCCCTGTTTTAGTTCAAGAAATTCTTTACGTTTCTGGTCGATGAACCTTTGGCTGATATATTTCTTGCGGAATTCATTCTGGAAGAAATCCCACGTCACTTTTTCTTTCGGAACCACTGATACTAGTGTATTCCACCAGTGATATGCAGTGTCCCGAAGTAAAGATATAGCACACTTCAGGCATTCGTCTGGAGTACAAGATAGCTCATCAAGTACCCGAATAGTGTTATCAAGCCACATTTCGGCTCGCTCTGCATCATCATCATCATTGGCCCTGAATTCTTCGGCCCAAAATTTCCTGATTTTATCAACTGGAGGCCTACTAGATCTCATCGGATCTAACATCGGGGGTGCTGAAGGTATCGGAGTTGGATTATTCGGGGGTGGAGGTTGGTGTACAGCTGGGTTAGTCTGAATAAACTGGGTAAACCACTCGTTCATCATCTGATAGAAGGCTTTTTAGCCTCCCCCTCGTGGCTACCCGAAACTGGTCGAGAGTCTACCGACACTGATCCGCGTGCACGGTCAGGCGCTACACTCTCTACATCATCCGCTACAGCTCTTTCAGGATCAGTGTCTATTTACTATATAATACACAGTTCAGAATGTCAGAAGTCACCACACTATCAAATATACAATAAAGGCATGTATAGCTAGACTCACACGCGCTTCGGTAGTCCTAGAATCGACTAAACCGTAAGCTCTGATACCAATAAAATGTAACGCCCTAACCCATATCCGTCGCCGGATTAGGGTTACGGCTATTACCAACCTAAACTCAATTCCAAATGGACCTTCATTAGACTTTAAGCACAACAATGCACTCTTTTTCTTTTTATAAAACATTTCAACTTATTGAATTAGAAAATGCACAACGATGGATCCAATCCATAAAATTAAACATTCATGGTATATATATATACATATACAATTAAAATATAAGATGACTCATCATTTAAATACTTGTATCGGACATAAATCAAATAACATTTAATACAGACAATTTGTATACATTTTTCTACAGAATGAATACCTATTAAAACAACTGAGCCATCTATACTGTTTAAAGATCATATGTACATACAACATAGTAACATTACTATATGACCGAAAGCACTATTGAAACAAATAAATTATATAAATAACAAGCGTACCTTTCCCTATAAGCCAAATTTACATTACTAATGAGACACATGATTTAACTTATCCATCAATAATAAGACAAATTAACAAGCAACGTATAAATCACCTAGCCAAGATCATACTTCAAATATATATATATGTAAATCTCATTTAACATATAATAGTACATATCAAAATAAAATCAATGCTGAATATATCAATATGTCATGCTTATCCCAAACGCAACACATCCACCTGTTATAGGCATATTACTTGTTATTCATACTACACATTAAAAATCATCAAATTTCCATCAAATCCTTTGTTTCCAAAACACATAACCACACACCACAATATAGATATATTATAAGACTAATTCCCATGCATGATTTAACCATGACCGAATCTCACCTCATTTAATAAGTTAATCAAGCCCTTATAACAAGAACACAGGAATTTAAACTTGACCAAAAGGGAATAGCCATTTTCGCAAGGCTATGCATATATATATATATACAAAACCGAGTATTCTTAGTCAAAACCCCAGTCTAACCTATACATGCCTTCGATTCAAAACTAAGTTTAAATACCAAAAGGGGCGATAGTGTGGATGACTTTCTTGACGATCCCTCCTGAGCTCGTAGCTACCCAAATCTATAAAACAGAGGAGAACATATCACACAATTAAGCTCACTAGCTTAGTAAGTCCCAAGCAATAATAATGACATAAACATATACTTAATATTTAGTTTTCATTCTTGTATCATTTAGCCTAATTAATTCAATATGAAGTTCACTTAGCCGAATATTATTCATATATTTAACCTAATCAATAGTACTTTACCACATCAATTTATACAATATCATTTCATAAGGATAACATATGCATTCGAACATTTCAAGATACGAAGACATGCCACAATTTCAATCTCACTGCCTTTCATATATTATAGCTGAATCTTCATGTAACATAAATATGTATATACCTCAATTTCACATTTATATAGATCATACCAATCAGTGATAATCTCAATATCATGAAATAAAGCATAGTTTGAATCATTAGCTTCATCACATCATGAATAACTCAACTAAAAATAAACTATCTTACCTTATTCCTTACCAATACAATAAGCTGACCTTTATCCCGAGCTTACAACTCATACTATTATGTGTATACATCTCAATTTTGTTTAACTCTCAAATCCTCGGTTTATGGCGTACCACCGGCAATAAACCTGCTAGGTATTACAGCCCGAACCAAATCACCGGCACAAGGCCTGCTAGGCAATAAGCCCGATATTAATCACCGGCAAGAGGCCTGCTAGGCAATAAGCCCGATATTAATCACCGACATGAGGCCTGCTAGGCAATAAGCCCGATATTTCATATATTTAACATTTCTAAACACATCACTTAACACTGAAATCACAAACATTTCTTATATATTTCATATTGCTTTCATATATTAAACCAAACCTATTTATTTACATTACACTAAACAAAAATACAATTCACTTCAATAATATACCATCACATTCGGCCATCTCTTAAATTTATGCTTTAAGTTTTCAATTTTTCATCATTTAATAAGTTCATAATTAAATATTTAACACATACTCGCTTAAGGACTTACCTCGGCTGTCGATAGACCGTGTAAATCGGCTATTCGAGAACCTTCGTCTTTCCCCGATCCAATTTCGTTTTTCTTTGCTCTTGATATAAAACACATTAAATTAAGCTCATTCAAGTACATTTCAATTCAATTTAGTCCCAAATCACATAAATAGACAAATTACCATTTTACCCCAATATTTCACAACTTTGAAATTTAGTCCTATTTGCATAACACACAAAATACACCAAATTAGCTAAGACTATACAAGGGCCGAATATTCCTAGGGACTTTACAAGCCCTCACATTTCATTTATTTTGCAAATAAGCCCCTCTAAAATTTCATTTTTCACAATTTGGCCCTAAATACTCAATTTCACTAAAACTTCCAATACAAAATATAATAGTCTTTAACATATCTTTAATATAAAATCATAAAACATTAAAAACCACAAGAATTTAACAATGGCCGAACCTCACATAGACTCTAATCTCAAAAATTCTAGCATGGGTCGGGTAATATACAAAGCAACGATCTCAAAAACGTAAAAATTATCAAAAACCGAAAATCACACATACCTTAATCAAACAAATTGATTGCCGAAACTCAAAGCTCCCTAACCCTTATTCTTTTCTTCATATTCGGCCAAGGAAGAAATAAAAGATGATGGCTTTATTTTCTTTATGATTTATGATATATTAACATAATATACAATTTACCTTTTTATCCATTATAACAAAATATATAAAACATATATAATAAGGTCATTCTTGACCATTGCCGCCCACTACCATTTAAAATGGGCTAATTTCCCTTTTAATGCCCCATATTAAACAACCATCATCAAATAGGCACTTTTCACTATAGTTTGCAACTTTTACAATTTACGCGATTAAATCCTTTTTGTCAAATTAAGCACACAAACGATAAAATTTTTCTACGAAACTTTCACACCTATTAATTCACACACAATAAACACAAAGTATAATATTTAAAAAAATTTTGGACTCGGATTCGTGGTCTCGAAACCACTGTTCTGATTAGGGTCAAATTCGGTCTGTTACAGTTTGGGGAATCCTCGGGCAGTTCGAAGACTTCGGCATTCGCTGAAGTTACACTATCCCCAAGTGGTCTTCTTTATGGAGACAAAAATAAACAAGTTCAAGATGGAGAAAGTTAGAAAGAGATGTGGTTATCAGTTTGGTATTGATGTTGATTCAATTGGCTCGAAAAGTGGATTAAGCTTAGTATAGCGAGGGGATGTTAACATAGCACTACAAAGTTTTTCTAATCGTCATATTGATGTGGTTACTGAAGAAGAAGATGATGGAAAGAAATAGAGATTAACCAGTTTTTATGGATCTCCGTACATAAATGACAGAGAGGAATCATGGAATCTGTTGAGGAGATTACGTAATCAGGGAGAGTATCCATGGCTGGTTTGTGGTGATTTTAATTAAATATTATATGGTTTCGAGAAGAAAGGAGGACTACAAACAAGTGAGAAGAATAAAAGAATTTCGATAGGTGTTAGAAGATTGTAATTTGGTAGATTTGGGTTACTCAGGAAACTGGTTTACTTGGGAAAGAGGCAATCTACAGGAAACAAATATTCAAGAAAGGCTTGATAGAGGAGTTGCTACAGAGGAGTGGAGTTCCTTATTCCCAGATTCCCTAATTCAACATCTTCCACATTCCTTTTAGGATCATTGCCCACTTCTTATAAATACAGAATATAAAGCTAGAAAGCAGATAAAAAAAAGTTTTAAGTTCGAAGCTTGGTGGGTCATAGAGGATACTTTTTTTGAGGAAGTTAGAAATATTTGGGAAGATTCTACAGGTAATCTCTTGAACAAGCTGAAAATCATGAAAGGAGGTTTGGAGAGATGGGCAAACCAGATTCGACGAAACAGGAAAATAAAAAAGGAAGTTCTAACTTCAAAGTTGGCAACGCTACTTGAATCTGATTAAAATGATGAAAATCTAGCAGAAATTATAAATACAAAGATTCATCTGAATCTTAAGATTGACAAGGATGAAAGTTATTGGGAATAGAGGGCTCGAATAAATTGGTTGAAACTTGGAGACAGAAACATATCATTTTTTCACAAGCAAGAGACACAAAGAAGTAAGCGAAATTTAATTCAAAAATTGCAGTTTGAAGATGGTAGAGAGAAAAAGGAGAGTAAGGAGATAGAGGAGATTGCTCGTTCATATTTTATGAAGTTATTTTCAGCGGGAAGACAATACAATAATGATAGAGTACTGTCAGGAATTGAAGCGTGCGTCTTGGATGAAGATAATTATAAATTGAAGGCCAGATACACAAAAGAAGAGATATGGGAAGCTTTATCAGAAATGGTCCTACAAAAGCTCCAGGAGAGGATGGACTACCAACCATATTTTACCATAAATGTTGGCCGATCATTGGGGAGGATGTCTCAAATTACTGCCTTGAAAAATTGAACGACGGTATGGATTTATGCTCGATTAATAAAACAAATATTGTGTTGATACTGAAAATTTAGAATCCTTCTAATATTTCTCAATTCAGGCCAATTAGCTTATGCAATGTGATTTACAAATTAATAGCTAAAGTTATCGCTAATCGGCTTCGGTAGTGATTTATAAATGTATAGATTTAGCACAAAGCGCCTTTGTTCCAAGGAGGTTGATTACTGATAATGTGTTACTTGCTCATGAAATTTTGCATACTTTAAAAAACAAGAAGGTAGGGAAAAAAGGGCTTATGGCAGTGAAACTAGATATGAGTAAGGCATGTGATAGGGTTGATTAGAATTTTGTAGAGAGGGTAATGAAGAAGATGGGATTTGATACAGGATGGGTTGATATGGTAATAAAATGTGTATCTACAGTATCATATTCTGTGGTTTTTAATGGGAATGCAAGTGAAAGTTTTATTCCATCTAGAGGTCTTAGGCAAGGGGATCCTTTAAGCCCTTTTTATTTTTATTTTGTGGGGAATGACTCTCGAGTCTGATGAGGCTGGCGAAAGCAGAAAACATTCTAAAAGGAGTCAAAGCTAGTCGAAGGGGTCCAGCTATTTCTCATTTACTTTTTGCAAATGACTGTATCTTATTTCAGAAGCTACAGAAAGAGGAGCGTATTCTTTGAAACAGATTTTGATGGAGTACGAGATGAATTCAGGCCAATGTGTCAATTATGATAAGTCGACTGTTTTCTTTAGTACTAACACACAAGAGAGGGAAAGGATGGCAGCCTCACAAATACTTAAAGTAAGAAGATCAACTGATCCAGAAAGGTAGCTGGGCTCCCTAATATGGTGAGAAGAAAGAAGCGATCGTCTTTTCAAAATTTGAAGGATAGATTTAAACAACGAGTAGATAATTGGAGTATTCGATATTTATCACAAGGAGGAAAAGAAGTCTTCATAAAAGCTGTACTCCAAGCTATTCCAACTTTTACGATGGCGTGTTTTTTACTTTTTGAGACTCATTGTGTGGAATTGGAGGGAATAATAGCTAAGTTCTAGTGGCAGAAAAGTCGAAATAGAAAAGGTATCCATTGGTGCGCTTGGAAAGATTTATGTTTATTGAAGGAAGATGGTGACCTTGGTTTTCGAAATTTTGCGAAATTTTGCGAAATTTAATGTGGCGTTATTAGCAAAACAAGGATGGCGTCTTATTAATTTTCCAAATTTATTATTAGTGCGTGTGTTAAAAGCAAAATATTATCCTAACTCGAATTCTTATGAAGCTCGGTTAGGAAATTTACCTTCACTTACCTGGAGAAGTGTCTGGGTTGCGAGAGGGCTTCTTGAAAAAGGAATATGCTGGAGGGTTGGGAGAGGAGATAAAATTTTTGTTTGGGATGATTTGTGGATTTCAGGAAGCGAAGCAGATAGAATTCCGAACCAAAACAACAATGAAAACGTTAAGTTAGTGTCAGATTTAATTGATGCCACTAGTAGAAGCTGAAAAACAGAGGTGGTAAGAAATACCTTTTCAGGTGATACAACGGAGAAAATTTTGCAGATCCCACTTGCGGAGTTTGTTCATGAAGATTTGCAAGTATGGCGAGGGGAGTTGACAGGGAGTTCTTCGTTAGAAGTGCCTATAAACTATTACAGGAATCTAGCCAGGATCCTAATACTATTAATTTACATATTGAAACAAAGAATTTCTACAGGAAATTATGGAAACTCAACATCCCAAAAAAATCCAAATTACAACATGGAGATATCTTAGAATTTTATCCCCCCCTTGGTAAACTTCAAACTCAACCGGGTCGTCACAGAAGTCCAATACCCTAGATGTCGCCAAGAAGAGGAAGACTGCTGCCAAATTTTTAACAGTGTCCTGCAATAATCAAGGTTTGGAATCAATTAAAGTTAACATGGATTTTGAATCATAATAATCTAAGTATGTGGGAATGGTTAGCATGGATATTCGAGATAGGGAACAAAGAACAGGTTCGACTCTTCTGCTGTGGACTTTGGTTCATCTGGTTCAACAGAAACTCTCTATTATATGAAAAAAGATCTCTAACAGGTACAGAAATAGCAAGGAAGATTAAAAATTATATTGAAGAATTGGATGCAATAAAAGGAGAAAGAAGTATTCCTCGGTTTGCTGGAAAAACTCACCAAATACTAAGTAGGGGAAGAGCAATAGTTCAATTTGACGCGGCTTTTGACAGACACTTGTTCAGATCGGCTACTGGTCTACTTTTCCGAAATGAGAAGGGGAGATCTTAGCATCGAAGGCAGTCATCCACTCTAAAATTGCAACCCCGTTCACGGCAGAGGCATATGCAGGTTTACAGGTAGCGAAATTAGGGATCTTTATGGGTTTAAATAAAGTGATGATAATGGGTGACTCAAAAACAATTATTAAAAAATGTCGAAGCAAAGATATAGATAAATCAGTCATCGGAGCAATTATCAGAGATATTCAAAGCCAACCTGTTAGATTCCAGGAGATTGAGTTTATATTCATCCCTAGAACAGAAAATAGTTACGCTCATACCATTGCAAAAGAGGCCCTAAGGAGAGGAGAAAGTTTTTACCTGTTGGGAGGACTTCTAGATTTTGTCCGTCAAGCGCTGGAGATTTATCGGCAATGCATCTAGAACGATGGAGGAGAGAAATGAAAAGGCGAAAAAGAAATGACAGGGTGAAAAAGAAGAAGGTAGCAGAAAAGTAATCTATAAGTTTTTTGGAAACCTGCTATCATAAATGCTGGGTCGGTGGATTTGAAAGGACACAGAGAAGTGGTATACAGCTATTTGATTTGACTGGAATTTGAAATTTGATTTAAACATTGTTTAGGTCCGGTTACTTCTGGATGAATTGGGTTAGGTTGTTAGTTTTGTTAGGCCTTCTTTCCGCTTTTATTTCCTTTTTTTTCTGTTAATGTTTTGGACTAAGTCCCAAAAATTTGTTTGTTTTTTAATTTTATTCAATAATAAATCCAGTCAGATTATTCAAAAAAAAAATATTAAGTAAACTTATTTTATTATAATATATATATATTAAATTTATAAATATCTTATCTTATGCCGCCTCATTAAAAAACAATGGTATAATTTTTTTAGTCCCTTTAATTTTTCTTTAATTTATAATTCAACTTTCACCTTATATGCAATTTAGTCCTTATACCTAATTACTCTTAATTTGAGCAAATTCACTTAACCGAAATCTAATTAACTACACAACCAGCTTCGTAAATATTTATTAAAATATTTACTAGTCCAATTTACGGGAACAGAGTCCCGGGAATGTACTTTCCGACACCCCTGGCTATCGGGTCGTTACATTTCTTCCCTTTTATTTCCTTATTTTTGCATGACCCTAAACCAAAGGAAGAAAAAAACGGAAATGACATAAAATGGTTATAGTTTAAACTAAGCACCAGATTTAATTTTGTTATATCCCTACCTCAAATTGGATCTAGTTGGATTCTTTATTGGGTCACTTAAGGCTCAATAAATGGCATATTTGGGTAGGAACCTTTACTTACCTATAAAATACCTCAATGATCAACATAGTAGGAGGTCTCCTCTCTACTCAAAACTCTAATACACTAAGCATTTATTCTGAATCCCTCTACATTTCTGACTCTCAACTCTAGAATGGGTGAATCAACCTTCTTCGACACTGTCCCCTCCCTTCCTTCTCCATGTCTGTTGATATCATGTATTAATAAATTAAAAAAAAAGTTATTAAAAATAAAACAAAAACAATGAGGTGGAAACTATTTCTTTATGTGAAAACTATGAAAATACATGGACAGTATAGTTATACTTAGCTCCCATTAAGGTTTTAACGATAGAGTGATTAAAATCTTCAAATTCTTTAACGATAGAGTGAATAAAAATCTTTAATTATTGATTTGTTGATTTTTTTTATTTGCAATGTAATGTGAATCATATTTTAATTTACATAAATTTTGGGTTTTAAAGCCCAAATCAATATCCCAATAAAATTGAATTAATCAATATTTTTATTTGAAACAAATGGAGGTAAAAGTACTATGGAGACTCTCATAGTTAAATTGCAGTTTGCTCATTCTGTTAAAAAAAAGAGGTAAATTTGTCCATGTATGTTAGATTAAAAAGCAAATTGGTCCTTTTGCTAAAAATTTCATTTATTTCTACTGTTAAAAACTGATATCTGTACGTTAGCATGACATACACAAGACACGCCATGTGTTACTATCTGGTTATTTTGTCAGGCACGATAATTTTTAATAGTATAAATAGAAGGAATCTTTAAATAAAGGACTAATTTGGCTATTAATCTAATGCATATGGATTAATTTATCCATTTTTGAAGCAAAAGGGACAAAATGTAAAATAAATTTTAGTACGGATACTCCATAATACTTCTTTAGTACTATGCTATCAAATCCAACCCGATCAATTAATTGAATTGAAAATTACTTATTTGATTAATTCGATTTGCGATATTTTAAATCAATAAAAAAACATACTTATAAATTTTTTTAATAATCTTTTATAAACCTTATTTAATTATTATTTAACCAATAATTTAATATATAACAACTTGAACTATTAATCCAGTTGTAATAATATTGGTTTATCCGTAAATCAAGAGAGCAGAGGTGGACAAGTGTAAAAAGCTTAAGCGCTGCAATGGATTAAAGTGAGAGAAAGGGCGAGAATGGAATAGAAATGGAATAAACAAAAAAGAAAAAGCTAAAATTAAAATTAAAATGCAAAAATGATGAATCTATCCACGGTGATAGCGTATGGATGCCGCCATTGTACGCCACCAATAAAGCAACTCTTAAACTACACTACCTTTCTTCATCTTCAGCATCACCATCACCATCATCATCACCCTCACCATCTTCATCTTCAAGGCCGCCCTCTTTCCTTTAACAGTCTTAATCTCCCTAACCTCAATCTCCTTCTCACGGGTAATTGTCTCTTCTTCAGGATGCAGGTACCCTTTTCTTTTCTCTCTATTGGACTTATTTTTAATGCTTACAAACAGTTCTTCCATTTTTTGCGTTCTGGATTGTTTTTCTTTTTCCTTTCATATGATTGATAATGGGAAATTGGTTATTTCTTTTCTTTTCTTTTTTGTTTATTTACTTAATTTTTGGTTTTGGGTTTTCTAGAAATGATGAATTTGATGATGTTTTGGTAAAAGTTTATGGGCAAAGCTTGATTGTCAGTGAATTATGAAGAGAACCTTGTTAAAGAACTATGATGATATTGTGTCTCTAGAAATGAGTTGTTTGCACTGGAACATTTTTGGACTTTATAATAATATAGTAGGTTCAATTGGGTTTTTCATTTTTTTTTCTTTTTATTGATGTATTTTGGACTATTAATAATTTGGGTATTGAATCAACATAATATACAATCTGATGGATAAGGTGATGATTTCAAATGGTGGATTATACTATCCGATGGATAAGGTAATGAAAGAGGGAGATTGTATTTCTCCCCTTCGTACTTAAAAAATTGACAAATTAATCCCTAATAATTAGATTAAAGAGCAAATTGGTTATTTTTGTTAAAAATTTCATCCATCTTAAAAACTGGCATGGCTGATGAAATAATCTAACATTGTCGTGGCGTGCCACGTGTACCTCATGCTAATGTACAAGGACCAGTTTTTAAGAGTAGAAATGGATGAAATTTTTAATAGAATAGCATGCTAATGTACAAGGACCAGTTTTTAATAGTAGAAATGGATGAAATTTTTAATAGAAGAGCTAGCTTGCTCTTGATCCAACGTACATAGGTTAATTTGCCCATTTTTTTAGTAGAGGGGTAAAAACGCAATCTGACTTCTAGTACAGGAGTCTCCACGGTGCTTTTACCATCAATACATTATAAAAAGCATAAGCTTCAAGTAGTTCCTGGTAGAGTTTGGTATTCGAGTAGCATACCGATGCTATGTTCCGCTGGCCATTTCTGATGGGGCCTATATTGGTAATAACTTAACATGTCTGGATTTTGAATTGCTGTATTAGTGGCCATAGGTGTTTTGATTCAGTGGTTGTAATGTAGGAACAGCTTTTCATGGTAGAGTTTTTCATTGTTTTTGTTTCGGTATTTCATTTCCTTCTAGTGAGGTGGTTTTTTTCCCCGATAATTTGAGAGATGTTTTTGTTGTTTTCTTTTGTCTAATTCAATAGTGATTTGTGCCGAATATTTCTTTCGATAATATGTAGCACTTATGGATTGGAAATGGGATCAACAAGAACAAACAAATGGTGGAGCATTTGCAGCGTTACGGAGTGATTTCGTCAATGAAAGTAGCTGAAGTAATGGAGACTATCGATAGGGCATTATTTGTACCGGATGGGGCTTCGGCTTATGTTGATAGTCCAATGGCAATAGGTTACAATGCTACCATTTCAGCACCGCATATGCATGCTACCTGCCTTCAATTATTGGAGCAAAATTTGCAGCCCGGCATGCACGCTTTAGATGTTGGCTCAGGTCTCTTTGCATTCCACAATTCTTCGACTCCTTCATGTCATTTCTGCACTTCAAATTCTTCATATGTGTATAATTCTGTTGGAATGCTGGATTCAAATGAACTACACGTATTCTCTTGGGATTTATTCCGACTCCATGGCCATTGAGAAAAAAAGGCATATTTTAATTCTGGTTATGCATTTGTTATGTAGGAACTGGATACTTGACTGCTTGTTTTGCGATAATGGTTGGACCACAGGGTCGGGCTGTTGGTGTCGAACATATTCCTGAATTGGTTGCTTCTTCTATAAAAAACATTGAAAAAAGCGCTGCAGCTCCACTGTTGAAAGAAGGTTCTCTCTCGGTGCATGCTGGCGGTATGTACCCAAGGACTTACCATATGTTCTTATGGTTTTATGCTCTATTGTTTAAATGGAAGCGAGTCTGTTGTTGAAATATGTTTGGTACTTGCTCTTTCATCGAATGCTTATGACTGATGCTTCGACCTTGTACATTTACCGTAGATGGAAGGCAAGGGTGGCCAGAATGTGCACCCTATGATGCTATACATGTCGGGGCAGCAGCACCGGAAATACCAGAGTCTCTCCTTGATCAATTAAAGCCAGGTGGCCGAATGGTGATTCCCGTAGGAAACATGTTCCAAGACTTGAAAGTAGTGGACAAGAATATGGACGGTTCAATTAGCATTCGAAGTGAGACTTCCGTCCGGTATGTTCCTTTAACCAGTCGTGATGCTCAGTTGAGAGGTTACTGAGATTGGAAACATTACAATTACTTTAGCTTGTTTGAAAGTCCAGTTGTGAAAGCCGATTATTCTTGAACCCAGTACTGTACAGAATATCCTAGTTATTTATCGCATTTTCCTTCTTTTGTAAATGCAATAGCTTTTTTTCCTGTTTCAGGTTTGTTCTTGTTATTATGTGCAAAAATTGCAAAAATAGATCTATTCATGTATCGGATTACCTGTTTGTTTGCGTTAAAATGACTAATAGAGATCTTACAATGCTTTTCTGCTAATAAAATTTTGAGCAAACAAACCTTTTAAAACGATGGTTTCATAACAAATATATATGTTCCTTACAAAATATAATAAAATTAAAAATTGAACCTTTAAAAAAAGGGAAAAATAGGACAAGTTATTTTAGAAAAATGAAAAAAGAAAAAGAAAAGCAAACAGCAGTAGATCATGTATCTAAATCATTTCAACATCAAAAGAATCCTCGCCTTGGTCTTTCCTCTGCAACATTTACTCTTATTGCTCTTCCATCCAGACTCTGCAATGATCGGAAATGTGTTTAAGCTATGCTACTCGAACTTGGGTGTAAGTTTTGGATACAGTTACGTATTTAGAAGACCAAATCTTAATATGGGTTGGATACGAATGTTAAAAAATGAAGAGTCAAAGCAAGAACTGATATGCATGTGATATGGTGTTGGTTCGGGATTTATGGAAAACTATGAACAAACAATCTAGGAAAAATTTTAGAGGAAACACAAATAATACCTGTCCATCGAGAGCTGCAATGGCATCATTCAATTCAGTTTCTGAGGACATAGTCACGAAACCGAACCCACGGGATCGGCCTGTCTCCCTATCATAGACTACACGAGCCTCGACTACCTTACCATGTTCACTAAAGACTTGCTCTAGTCGAGCATTATCAACATCCCATGGAAGGTTACCTACATAAACTCTAAAAGCGCGTTCAAAAACACGAGGGGGTCGGTCGAGACGTGATCCTCTAGGAGCAGCCTTATTAACAGTCAAGAGCCTTCCATTAAGGTCCTGTTTAAAAACAGGAAAGCAACAATGACTTAAGCACAAGCACCACATACAGCTTTCGAGTTCATCAATCAACAAAGAAAAGAAAATTGGATAGAACAATCTCCTATGACATAAAAAAGAAAACTCAGAGCTTAGTTTAGCTGGTTATACGGCAAACTCTAAGAAGTGCCAAACTCAAATCCCAGATTTAACTTGGTTCATGCAAGCATTTAGTAATGGCTACCAAATCAAACAAGCAAAAGCAAATACTTCACAACTTATGAGAATTTTGGTTCACAACAACAGTTATATCTCAAAAAAAATAAGTAAAATCAACAATGACCAACTAGTGTTCTTCCACTTGATGTTCAACTGTATTTATGAAATGTATGTTGAATGGAGGTTTTAAAAGGTTATAAAATGTCAACTGTTGCAGTCCCGGCTGATGGATCTTATCACAGGACAATTCACAAGCAAACCGTCTATCTTAGCAGGGCTCTTTGCCTGATTTCTACTTCTTCCTAGCGAATGACCTATGATGAACAAGTTGAAATCGTCGAAGGGAATTCTAGACCTTAGACTCGTTAAGAGAGAGCCTTAAACCTCTTAAAATTGAATTAAATGGACTTAATTTTATTGCTGCCTCTTAAATATAAGTTATATTGGTTTAATGGAAAGAGACAAAGACAAGTTCAAGAAATCCAATGATTAGCAACCTAATGAAATTCACCACCAAATAGCAAAGGTAAAAGTTGGTTAAAAAATACCTATACTTGAATAAAGTTTGAGATTTAGTCCTATAAAATTAAATCATCTTACTTTCCTGATCTAAAAATTCTAATCCAATTATTAACATCATTTATATTTTCTATCAAAATTAGCTAACATGGCATATTGATTAGGTTGCCCCCATATCATGTGGCACATGATTGACAGAAAATAAATTGCCTCAATATTAATGATCAGATTAGGATTTTTACATTGAAATAGTAAAAGGGTTTAATTTTTAACCTTTTTATGTACAGAGACAAGATCTCAAACTTTAAAAAAAGTACAGGAACAAGCGGCATAATTTGGCTGCAAAAGTTAATCCCAGTCAAAAGAAAGATGTAAATGGGACAATCAGTCATTCTACACTACTAACAGGCAATTCCTGCTATGCCCCTTCTACACTACTAGCATGCAATTCCTACTATCTAGGTCCAGGGTGAACACCCTTGGCCAATCGGCCGAAAGCTGGAGTTCATGTCCAATACTCATGTTAGACACTATGGGATACACTTCATATACATTAAAAAAAAACTTTATAAAAAATCAAATATACTTTAGTCATACACATACAAGTATCCAAGATAAGTTGCTCGTATCTTCAATTTTCTTTTAAATATACGTGTTCAACACTCATGTTGGTTGCATATCCTGATATGCTATAGGATAAGGCACTCCAAATATAATTCTTTTTATCATGGGATCCAGTGTCATCTAGGTGACAAATTGGAGCTTTAACCACGGCTCTAAACAAGTCTTGACACTCCAAATATCAATTAAGCATACCCATGACACACATATCTATATACTAACCTATTTGTTTATATTTACAATGACAGATATTAATCCAGAGGTAGGAAAATCTAAGCCAAAAAATAAGTAAAATAAAAGAACTTACATAACGATTAAATTGTTCAACAGCCTTCTCAGCTTCCTCAATTGAACTCATTGTTACAAACCCAAAGCCACGGCTTTGCTCAGTGTCTCTATTGTAAATAACCTGCAATCAGAATTAAACAACATTTTCAACAATTTTATGACCTAAAAAACCCCCCAAAAACAGAAGAATTTGAAACAATTTAAAAGCAGGAAAAAAAGGATTTTCTCTTAAACCTCAGCAATTTCCACAGTTCCTGCTTTCTCAAAAAGCATAGCTAAACTTTGGCTATCAACATCAAAAGGCAAATTCCCAACAAACAATTTAGCTTCCTCAGAGGGTTCAGAACTCTCTTCTTCTAAATCCTCACTTTGTTCTTCAAAAACAGCATCCTCGCCTTCAGGTCCAT
The DNA here is from genome assembly GCA_005393395.2 of Gossypium australe. Classification (NCBI taxonomy): domain Eukaryota; kingdom Viridiplantae; phylum Streptophyta; class Magnoliopsida; order Malvales; family Malvaceae; genus Gossypium; species Gossypium australe. Next base: position 106,500,251 of record CM016620.1, on the reverse strand, counting down.
CACTATCATCGTTTTCCCATTTCGCTTCAATGCCACTTTCCTCATCATCGATGGTGATGGTGGCGTCATTTTCTTCCTCTTGTTGAGCCCAATCTGACGTTTGGGCAACAAAGGAAACTAGAGAAGAGAAATGGGTTTTGGTTTTGAGGGTCAAAGAGGTTGAAGAATGGGAAGATGAGAGGAAAAGATTGATGGGTTTTGGGGGAAAGGAGAGAAGAAATGGGGATTTGGAACAAGTGGTGAATAGTGAAGGGATACAAACGAGGCAACATGAGTCCGCCATGGATATGGGTTTGGTTATTGAAGGCATTTTAATTGATTGAAGAAAGGGAAGACGGGGGTGAGTGAAGGAGAGGGTTTAAGAAGAAGATGAAATTGAGAGGATAAGGGATGGCAGGCGAGAGAGACGAGGAGAGGGTTTATCGAAAATAAAAAGGTAAACTACTTCATGTCATATGAGTAAATTTAACTAAAAAAACTATTACTTTTAAATTTTAAAATTATTTGTATTTTTAATTGGTATAATATTTTTAATTTTTATTATTATTTGAACTTGATTTTATATAAAAATTATAAAAAGTAAAAAATATATAATTTTTTTAAAATAAATCTCAAATATGTTGTTGAAGAACTAATTTGTATAGGAAATAAAAAAATTATCATTCAATAGAATCCAATAATAATTAAAAATAAAATTAAAAAAAAGTTAGATCGTTAAATGTTTCTTGAAATCAAATTAGTAATATCTTCTAGTCAATTTCTATACTTTTAAAAAATATTAATAACTTATATTACAAAAGCTTGTAAAAACTATTCTCAAAATCTTTATATAGACCCAAAGTCTCATTTCTCTTATTTTCTTAAGCAATGTGGGATATGAGATATGTGTATATATAGACTCATGAATAGGTTTGTAGCTTGTTCATAAACAATATGAGATTCCTTCCTCCTTCAACTAACATGAGATTAAATGCTACAATATATTTGATATTTTTTTACAAAACAATTTCTATTTTTTTATATTTTGTTAACATTTCTCATATTATAAAATTATCTTTTGAGATCTTTAATCTTACTACATTTTAGAATTGTTAACATATATAAAAGAACTATTAAAAAAGAGAACAAATTGTACATATGAAACTTGTACATGTAATAATCTTCTATTCAATTTTAAATGTTTGAAGTTAATATCAATGTAATTCTAATTTTTAAAATAATTTTTTATTATTTAAATTTAGAAGTTATACTTTTAATTTTTTTATTTATTTTATTTTATATTATGAATGTTTGATTAATAAATAAATGGTGAGTATTTGGTACTCAAATAGTATTTTTTTTGTAAATTTAAAAAATTGATATATCTTTTTAAATATTTATTATTTTTAATATTTTACTATGCTCATTAATTTTTTTAATTCTAATTCTAATTTAATTTTCATCGCCTAATGAATGCAAATAAATTTCAGATATATTTTGACTAAATAGATAATCTATTTAAACATAGTATATAATTATGTTAAATAAGTTTTTTTATAGAAATATATAATATACATAAATATAATAATTATTTTTCATATTTTATATCTAGATTAAATTACATTAGTAGTCACCTAACTATATTTTTTAGCTATCGAATTATAAAAACTTACAAAATGATCACTCAACTATTAGTAATTTTTTAAATATTTATTTTTTAATATTTTACCATACTCATTTTATATTTTATATATTTTTTTACTTATAGAGTTTAAAAGTTTTATTTATAATATAAACAAATGTTAACTTTTTTGTAAAAAAATTAAACTCTAAGTAAAAAAATATCAAATATAGTGTAGCCTTTAATCTCGTGTTGTTAGTTAAAAGAAGAAGGAATCTCACATTGTTTAGGAACAAACTGCAAAAGTATTCATGAGTTTATATATACACATATCTCATATCCCACATTGCTTAACAAAATAAGGGAAATGAGACTTTGGGTCTATATAAAGATTTGCTTTGTAAGTTCTATTTCCATATTAATTGGTGACACCTTAAAAAAATAGTATTGTCATTTTGAGCCTTTTATAAAGGTTTATTCTTTTAAATTTTTAAAAAAATTAGTCTATTTAATTTGAGAATATTTTTTTGGAAAAAAAACACGGGTTAAAACGCGTCCCTTCTTTCAGGGTTTCTTCAAAACCCAAACAATAAATAATTATTTTTACTCATAATATAGGGTAAATTAGACCAACAGTCACCCAACTTTGGGGTAACTGACAAAACAGTCACCTAGGTTTCATTTCAGTCACTCAACTTTTGAAAAGTTACAAAACAGTCACCAACATTATAAAAAAGTTACAAAACAGTCACTAATTAACAGTTACTTTTAGGGTGTTAACTGAATTGCTAACGTGGCAAGTTAACTTGACACGTTGGTGAAGCAGCTCCATTTTCCTCTTCTTCTTCTTCTTCTTCTTCTTCTTCTTCTTCTTCTTCTTCTTCTTCTTCTTCTTCACTAAAGGATAGTACCTTCTGAAAAACCTTCATGGTTATGCAACTGGGGCTTTTCAAGCTTTTTTCCCTCTTTTCAAAAATTTCCCTCTTTTCATGGTTAAGAACTGGGGCTTTTCAAGCCGTGCACCTAGAACAAAAATTTCCCTCTTTTCAAGCTCAAGTTCTTTATTTCTCCTCCTCTTTTTAATAACTTTTAATTCAATGTTTTTAATATCTTCAAGCACATTCTTAACCAAAGCATCTCCAGTAGAGGTTTCAATGACTGTAAATCTGATAATTGCTCTTCAAGCAAAATTATCTGCCCCTTTATCTGGCTACCATTGCCATTTTTCCTCTGCAATTCCTCTATCAACTGTTTTGCCATGTCTAGCTACTTCATTTCCATGTTACCCTGCCTTATAATTTCTTGAAGATCATTTATCTCAGCCTTAAATGTAGAAATTGTGAAATTGAGCTTGCCAATTTTTGCAGTTTTTCCAGTTAAATCCTTCTGCAAATAAGCAATGCATGACAACTTCTCTTTTAGACTATGCAACTCAAGCAATTTCCTTACAAGGGTCAATCTCTTGCTCTCCAACTCCTTAATGGGGGACTCTGTGAATGTTCTATTTCTGTATTTGGGTTCAAATTCTTTGTGTTAACCACTTTAATCCCCTCCTCATTTTGCATGTCCTCTTCCTGCAAGAACTTTTTTTTCATTAGACTTATGTATAAGAGTGAAAAACATCGAAAGGGATAAGATGAAGTACTGAAAATTAAAGAAATGGCAGAGAGAACGATGGAGGAAGACAAGTGGTCATTAATGTTGCCGGTGAAGGGCCAAATGGTCTTCTCTAGAAGAAGCAGAGGCATTGAACCCTAAGCAAAATTCCCAAGGTGCACCCAACAAAGCTTCGACTAAATCTGGTGCTGTTACTGCAAGTAAGCCACCAAAAGCCCCAGTTGCATGACCATGAAGGTTTTTCAGAAGGTACTATCCTTTGGTGAAGAAGAAGAGGAGGAGGAGGAGGAAAATGGAGCTGCTTCACCAACGTGGCAAGTTAACTTGCCACATCAGCTGGTTAACTTGCCACGTCAGCAATTCCGTTAACACCCTAACGATAACTGCTAATTAGTGACTGTTTTGTAACTTTTCAAAAGTTGAGTAACTGAAATGAAACCTAGGTGACTGATTTGTCAGTTAGCTCAAAGTTGGGTGACTGTTGGTGTAATTTACCCTATAATATATCATCAACAAAGCTCAAGATTTTCAAAATCAGACCGATAGACGAACTGGTCAGGCCATCGATACCCAATTCAACCAATTTGATCGATCCGACATGTTCAATTAAATAAATTATTAAAAATAGATAAAATTGGTTCAAACGATTTGATTGTCGATTTGACCAATTCAATTGTTGGTTCAATTAATTCACGAGTCAATTAATTTGACCCCTTATTTCAGGCTGGTATCTCGATCAATTCTCGATCCAACTGAATTGTTTACATGTATGATATCACTATAGTATATATTTGTACAACAATTTAGGTCATAATGTTTTGCAATTTTGATCTCAAATAGTATTAAGATTTTTTTCATATTATTGTTGTTATTACTAATACTATAATATTCATGTCTATATAAAAGTTTATATCAATTCAGTTTGTATAAAAATTCGAAAATAGATTTTTGATAAAAATATTTAAAAAAAATTGGTTTAACTGATTCACTGCCCAATAAACTGGTCCATACTGGTACTTGGGTCAACTAATCTAATGCTTTTCTCCAAATCAATACCTTAGTCGATTCTCAGTTCGACTGATCGGTTCAGTCAAGTTCAAGCAACAATGTTCAAAATCCTCCTCAATAATTAAATTAAAAAAATATATTTTCAAAGCTTAGAATTAGTTGAAATCCAAATCTAAATTTCAATTTTCCAAACAATGAATTTGAATTAATTCAAAATCTTGAATTTCAAATATTTTAATTCCCAAACAAAAAAATTGGAAATAATGAATTCATATATCATAAATTTCAAAGCTGAAATTTTGAAATTTAAATTTATAATCCAAAATTTTCAAAATCCAAATTGTAACAACAAATTATATTTTGAATAGCAATGTCAAGAAATAAAAGAGGTAAGGTAAAAGAACATAGAACTAATAATTTTGTTTAATGTTTTTTATATTTTTCTATGTTCTTTTAAAGAATGGGTATCGGATATTTTATACAGATGATAGAGGGAGAAATTTTGGAGGGTTTACATAATTTCCCCTCATTTTATCTATTTTTGAAATTTTTTTCTACTTTTATTTAATTTTTAATTTTAGAATTTTCTAAATTTTTAAAAAGAATTTCAATTTTTTTAACATTTTATATATAATCAGTATCAAATTGATATAAAGTATAAAATTAAGACTAAAATTGTTATTATACCAACAAAAGAAGTGCCACCTAACACTTGGGTGACAAAAAAACAATTTTGAAAACATTAGTAGCAAAATTATAATTTTTTTAGTTAAGTGAAAAGATAGTATTGTAAAGATTAAACCTTGTCCTTAAAAGGTTTTAAATTAGAGAATTTTGGAAATACTTAGGTGTGGAAAGCCAAGGTAGTAGACGTAGCTAATTGAGGTCAAACCACTCTAAATTATTGTGTCATTTTATTTGCCCATCTTGCTTCAAAATTTTAATCATCAATTCATACCCCCTCTTGGTGCATTTGAGCTTTACAATTGGTATCAAAGCTAGATCTCTAAAGTGATTTATCCATCAAGAGACATAATCCTAAAAGAGCTCATGTACTACAACTATGTAGAACCATCACCAAGAAGTTTCCACCATGAGGGATGTATGTTTGATGACCTTTGAGCAAAACTCCACAATGTTGGGAGAAGGTCATTCTACCATGAGGCCTTCACTTTTCAATGACACTAATTACTCATATTAGAGGACAAGAATGAAGTTAATCATCCAAGCTAATGATTATAAGGTGTGAATCACAAATGGGTAATCCATCCCTAAGAAAAGAGTTGATGGCACTATAGTCAACAAAGAAAAAGATAAATAGGATGAAGTTGATATCTCTATGGTGTGATTGAATACCAAGGCCATGCATACTCAATTTTGTGCACTAAGCTCCAAAGAATATAATAGAGTCTCTTTATGTGGTAATGCTAAGGAGATGTCACACGTGAGGGGATAAGCTTGAAGTCACACAAGAGGGGACAAGTAGGGTCAAGGAGTCCAAGATAAGTCTTCCCACCTTCAACTATGAATTGTTCAAGGCCAAGTTAAATGAAGGAATTAAGGAGATGTCTAGTTGCTTTACTAATATTATCAATGGTCTTGAGGCACTTAGGAAAACCTATGCAAACAAGGAGATGGTAAAGAAGATGTTGAATAGCCTTTTAAAATCATGGAAAGCTAAGGTGACGACTATAGAGGAGTTAAAAGACCTTGACACTCTTTCTTTTGATAAGCTCATTGGATCTCTCTTGACATATAAAATGAAGATCAACCACAACACTCAAGAGACAAAAGATGCTCCAAAAAAAGTTGGTGTGACATTCAAATCAACAACTTTGGAAGATGGTAATTCTAGTGATGATTTGGAAGATGATGAGGAGATGACTATGTTTCTTAGAAAATTCAAGAAATTCATGAAGTTCAACAAAGCCAAAACACTTTAAAGAATAGAATTCACCAAAGGAGAGTCAAGCAAGAAAGAAAATGATCCAACCATTTGTTATGAGTGCAAGAAGGAAAAAATCACATAAATCAAATTTACATGTATTTGCATGTATTATAACCCCTGCATAAAATTATATACATATGTATGTGTGTATGGGTAAACTACACCTAAGGTCATTAAGCTACTAGTAAATTTACATTTTGGTCACTCAATTTCAAATAGTTACAAAATGGTCACAAAACTATTCGAAAATTTTCATTTAAGTTACTGAATTATTCAGAAGTTTTCATTTAAGTAACTGAACTATTTGAAAGTTTTTATTTAAGTCACTTAGTTGTTATGTTTTTTTAAAGTTCGACTAGAGAGCTTTAAGTGACATTTCAATGATTGGTACGGTGGACCAATACTCATCGATGAGTAGAAGAACATATCTTAGATTCAAGTTGATTTGACGGTCAGTGTCAGAGATCGAAGAAGAAAGTTGTTTCGATTTTGGTTTGCAAATTCATGGTATTCAAAGTTGTTTCATGAAAAAAACTGAACTATAGAAGAGAAGAGGAATGAGAGCTTTCGATTGGTGTAGACAGTGCGAACAGAGAAGGTCATAAAATAACTTAGTGATCATTTTGTAACTTTTTGAAGTTGAACAACGAAAATATAAACTTACTATAAGTTTAGTGACCTTCATGTAGTTTAACCTATAATATTATTATAATGATATTTTTGTCTATTCATACTTTTATATAATCTTTAAACAAAATAGAAGATAAACATTATGGGTAAACTACATTGCAGGTCACCCAACTATACTTGAATTTCTTTTTTGGTCACCAACTTTTAAAACTTTTAAAATTATCACTCAACTAATTGAGATTTTTTTTTGGGGTCCATTTTTGTTAAGTGTCGTAAAGTGTTTGATGGGAAAGTGACGTGACAATTCGAAAATTGGTATTATAACAAATTTAGCCCTCAACTTTTACATATTGTATCGATTTAGTCATAATTTTAAAAAATCAACCATCAAAATTTACAAATGGTCTCAATTTGATCCTAATTCTAAAAAAATCAAAGAAATATATAAAAATACATAAATATTTTCAAAAAATATGTAACATCCTAGAAATAGTGATTCTACATTTTGCACTATTTATTGTGTTTGGCTCATTAAGCATGCTACATTGAAAATGTTAATTTGCCATGTCTTTTAATGATGGGATTTTAAATGGCAATTATGCCAATTATAAAGTAAGTGGATGGCAATAGTAAATAATCATGATGATTATTTATTTTATAAAATTACTTTTAATTTTATTATAAATTGAGTGGGTTAATAAAACAAATAATCATGATGATTATTTATTTTATAAAATTACTTTTAATTTTATTATAAATTGAGTGGGTTAATAAAACAAATAATCATGATGATTATTTATTTTATAAAATTACTTTTAATTTATAATAAATTGAGTGGGTTAATAAAACAAATAATCATGTGATTATTTATTTTATAAAATTACTTTTAATTTTATTGTAAATTGAGTGGGTTAATAAAACAAATAATCATGATGATTATTTATTTTATAAAATTACTTTTAATTTTATAATAAATTGAGTGGGTTAATAAAACAAATAATCATGATGATTATTTATTTTATAAAATTACTTTTAATTTTATAATAAATTGAGTGGGTTAATAAAACAAATAATCATGATGATTATTTATTTTATAAAATTACTTTTAATTTTATAATAAATTGAGTGGGTTAATAAAACAAATAATCATGATGATTATTTATTTTATAAAGTTATTTTAATATTATAATAAATTAAGTGGGTTAAAAGAAATAATCATGATGATTATTTATTTTATAAAGTTATTGTAATATTATAAGAAATTAGGTGGGATAATAAAACAAATAAGCATAGTGATTTATTTATTTTATAAATTTATTTTGATATTATTAAAATTCATCTCCCATGCTTGTTAATTGTTTTAAAATTCAAGCATATTCGATTTAAGTGTTAGCATAGGTGGTGTGCCGAAATTCCATAGGCCTTAAGCATTTGTTACGTTTCATTTTAGCATATTTGTTCATTAAGGGAAATGTAGTTCCGTTTTTGGCAAGTGTCATTTGAGTGAGGGGTAAAGCCGAAACCATTCAAAGAATCTTCTCTCTTCCTTTATTTTGCACTTTGGTCATTTTGTTTGATTATTCTTTTGGTTTCCAAAGAAAGATCTTAGCACTCTTTTTCTACTCTTTTTCTCTTGATATCTTTCTTATAATCTAAACTTCCATCTAAATTCTTGGCTTCATAATTCTTTTGGTTCTTGTGAGTGATAGCCAAAACATTCTCTCTTCCTCACTCTTCTTCTAGTGTTCTCTTCTTATGCCGCATATTTCCACTTGTACCATCAAAACTTTCTTGCTATCATTCTTTGCCCAATAGCCGAAATTCAATCTTCATCCTCTTTATTCAGTCGATCGATCATTCTCATCTATTACTTCTCCTGTGCCGAATCTTTTTGAGTGACAATTGGTTTCTCTGCTGAGGCCGAATACCAAGAAGCAAGGTGCTGGAAAATCTTAGGTTGCTGAGAGCCTTTACGATCGGGTTTTGTTGTTGAAGGTAAGAAGCGATTCTTTTGCCTTTTCTTTTCTTTCTTTTGGTTTTGTGTGGCCAAAGTCGAATGGCTAGTTAGCATGGTGTTTATATTTCGGTTAACTCTCTTTTCTTTTCTATTCTCTCATTTGGGACGTTTATTCCGGGAATCTCCATTAGCCGAGTGGTTGTAGTTCAAAGCCGAAGGGATTGTGGGTGTCGAATCGGATCACTCCAGTCGGATTTGTAAGGTTGGTCAATCTAAGGAAGGGAATGAACCCATAGTTTTGGCTCTTAAGTTTAAGAAGTGTGTTGTGTCGACAGTTCGGGATTTTTCGCCAGGTTGTGGTAGAGAGCCGACGTCTGCCAAGGATAGGCAAATAGCCGTTGTTCCTGCTAGCGAAAGTGTTCACGTAGATAGTTTGGTATTACGCTTTATCAGGTGTGTACTACTCACACGCCTTCTTTGATATTGTGTTATTAACTGAAATGGCCGAAAGCCAAAATAACTGATATGATGGATTAACTACCCTTAGGGGTAAGGTTGGAGACACCAGGTAAGTTCTTCGTTAATAATATGGCCGTTAATATGCATGTATGTATATTCTGATGTTATGCATGTATGAAATATGATCTGCTTTATACTGTGATTTTGGTTGCATACATATTGTGCATAATGAAAAGAGCATGGGCTCGGGATTGAATGAAGAAGGAGAGAGAATCAGTGACTACGGTCACGAGTGACTTTTGTCACGAGTGGTCTAAGTACCACGGTGGTTGAAACCACGAATAATCTAATTAGTGACTTATCTCGGTGGTCAAGTACCACAGTGGGTTGGTCCCACGTATGCATTATTTATCAGAGATCGTCACAGTGGTCTACGACCACAGTGGGTTTGCCCCACGAGAACATTATAGTGACTCTGTCACGAGTGACTACGGTCACGAATGGTCTAGGACCATGGTGGTCATGAACCACAGTGGCATAATGCCACGGGTGTTTTGGATGGAGAGCTATTCTGGGATGGGTAGCATTTGCATGTACATAACATGAGCTGTATTGAGTGGGCTAAGGCCCAATTTATGTTAAATGGGGATGTACACACTGAGTCTCGATGACTCACCCCTTTTGTTAATTTTGCAGGTAATTAGTAGATGACGGGTCTTGGTCCGAGACAGACTCGAGGTGGCCATGCGTTGTAATTTCTTTAAGTAAACTCAGACTTTATTTTAAATTTATTTCTATTTTGGGATTTCAAGTTGTAATAAGGCCGCTTTAACTTTAATTTTAAATTGGGTTTTAGATTTTTATGCTGATATTGCATGTTTTATAAACTATCGAATATGGAGTATTTAAAAAAAATAAATAGTTTTCAAAGTGTTTAACAAAAGATGAATTGCAAGTAATTAATTAATTCGGAGTTTTTATTAAAATTTCAATATCGTTTTAAAATGACACTCTATGAGAATCCTTGATTTTGGCTTTCGTAAAGTAACAGATTTGCTCACAACCTTTTTGATTTGATTAAAAAGAAGTCAGCACAAAACTTTCAATCACAACTGTAAAAAAAAAAAAGCTTTTCAACAGAGACATAAAAAAAAAGGTTTTCAAGTCACGTTGTTTCTTTAACATTTCAAAACCTCCAATCTTGTAACATACCAGACTTGGTCTTAGTGTATAGACCGGGTTTGGGGTGTTACAAAATATACAATAAATTTTAAATAAAAGATGGTTTCTGAAAAATAATAATAAATTTAGAAAAAAATGCCTGCAAAATCTTCACTTTCTAGATACCATTTTCTTAAAATATTCAAAAAAAAAAAACCTTATCAATATTCAAATAAATTATACGTGGATTGTCTTGCATGTTGTCACGTTTCAAATTTTAATATTTTAGTTAGTATTTTTATTAAAAAATACAAAATCTTGACATCTTTTAAAAGGTTGATGGTCAAATTCACCCATTTTATAAGATTAAAACCAAAATTAACTTAAAAAAGTAATAAGGACTAAATTAATAAAAACTGAAAAATAAAATTGAAATCATACAAAAAGATATTGTGCAAAATAATATTCTCACCAAAAGTTTAAAACGCCGACAAGAATGGTTAGATGGAAACAAACTATTGGTAGCGGCTACCAACAACATTTATAAATAACGTGGACGTAAAGTTGTAGTATTATCTTTAACTGCCATTTTACCAACAAATTCCAGCTTCCCTTTTGCCTTTATTGCACTCAACTCCATTTTCCATCGGTTCTCAGTCCAGCTTAAATTTAATTTATATATATATATATATATATTATTAATATTATATATATAATTGTTTTGTTTAATCTTTTTATATTTATAAATGACCTACCCAATTTATTTATATATTTTTTAAAAAATGACATATTATATTTGTTTAACGTATAGTAATTTTATATTTTATTAAACTTCTAAATATATTCAACTTTAACATATTTTTAATATTTACATTAATTTTCATATCATAATATATAAAAGTAAAAAATCAACGTATTATAAAATTAAAAATTAAGTCGGGTTACTTGTTGAGTCTTAATTTAGTTGATATTTTTACTATTATAACAATTAGGATGGCGTTGATTTGAGCGTGTATTTTATTTTGATTTAAAGATTTAAAGAGTTTATGGGTAGAAACAAACTTTGTATTAAAAAATTAATATAAATTAGGTCAAGCTCGATTTATATTTTAAATAAATTTAATATTTTTGTCAAAATTTATTTTTAAAATCTAATATTTTTATTCAAATATTTGATAATAAATAACTTTATCATCTATACACATGAAAAAATACACACACTACGACACTTAAAAAACACTAAAAAGCAATGAAAAAGGAACATTAAATCCTGTGAAGGAAAAGCAAACTCAACACTTTCTCCTTCACAGGCTCTTCCTAAACCTACCCTATATTTACTGACTGTGAACTTACTACTTATGTAATGGCTTCCATCCCCAAGTTTTCTTATCACAGGCTGAAGAACGAAGAGTGTAGTTTTAATGAAGCCGAAGAAGAAAAAGCAATACAATTCAAGCAGACCTCAAGGAAATGGCAGAGGCCGAGGTTCAAGAGGTTCGCCATTAGAAGCCGACCAAAGCTTCGAATCCCCGGGTTAACAAGGTTCTTGAGAAAAAGAAGCAGGGCGTTGTCAAGGCTTAAGCTTTCATGGAGGAAAGCTTTGAACAGGTTGAAGCATGGGCAAGCTCATATGAACGATTTGTTTGGTGGGAATTTCTTGGTTCTACAAGTTAACCATACTCCGTTTACAACTGGGAAGAAGAAGCCATTGTAGGGATCATAATACGTTTCCTTCTTTTACTTTTTTTTTTTTGGAGGAATAGGCTTCCCTCATAGAAATCTTGTATTAATTTCAAGTACTTTCTGTCGTAGCCACCCCTCTTTTGAAAAGGCGGGAATCGGACTTGGGTTTTGAAAATAGAAAACGGGAGTCGCCACCGATCTTTTATTAGGTGTGATCGGATCACCTTTGTTTTAATAAAACGTTTTGATTTACTAAAACAATGCTTTTGGTCTACGGAAATTCGAGAAAATGGGTTCGGGAGTCGGTTACGTGCGAGGAAGGGTTAGCACCCTCGTCACGCCCAAAATTGGTACCAGATTGATCAATTAATGTCCTAATGTCGAAAGTTTGAAAATTTTGAAGGAATTTTAAAAAATCTGACCCCCTTTTGAAAATATTCATGTTTTTCTTGAACTAAATCGAGATTTTCTCGTTTCGAAGAAATAAAGTGTCACATCCAATACTTTAGGACATGATAGTTTAAATCTTCGATCCTAAGATCATCTCATGGTTTTCCGAAATTGCAAATCAAGATTTTCTCATTTTCGAGGGATTAAAATATCACATCCAATACTTTAGGACACGATAATTTAAATCCTCGAATCGGAGATTATCCCATAGTTTTTTTGTGGAAATCAAGATTTTCTCGTTCCAAAAGACTAAAATATCACATCCAATACTTTAGGACACGATGGTTTAAATCTTTGAATCCAAGATTATCCCATAATTTTTCGAACTAAAAAAATCAAGGTCTTCTTGTTCCAAAGGAATAAAATACCACATCCAATACTTTAGGGCACGATATCTCATATCCTTGAATCCAAGACCATCTAAAAAATGTTGATTTACATAAAATGATACGAACGAAAATGATCGTGAAAATGTCGAAATAAAAATAAAGAAACAGAATATAATATAAAATAAAAAAACAAGACACAGTAAAGAAAAATAAAACAATGTCAATAATCAAAGTATATGCAATATAATGATAATAACAGTAGTAGTAGACAAAATAATAATGATGATAATACAAAATATATATGAAATGATAATATAAATGTAATAATAATAATAACAATGTGTAATATATACAATATTAATATAAGCGTGGCAATAATGATAACATATTAATAATAGTAGTTAATACGCTACATGTTCAATATAACAATATAAATACAGTAATAATAGTAGTAATAATAATAATAGAAAATATATATAATATGATAATAAAGTAATAATAGTAATAATAATAAAATAATATTCATATTCAACATAATAATACATAGTAATAATAATAATGATGATAATAATAAATAAAAATATAAACTATATACAACACCAATATAAATATGTTGGTAATAATGATATAATAATAATAATAATAATAATAATAATAGATTGTAAAATAACTAAAAAGGGATCTAATTGTACTCAAAACGAAAGTTTGGGGTCAATTTAAAATAAAATAAAAGGGGGAGGGACTAAATTGCAACATGCGCTAAAGGGGAAAGGACTAAAACGGATAAAAGCCCCTTTCTTCAAAACGCATAGCGCATAAGGGACGAAATCGGAAATCAAATAAACTTTCGGGGTAAATTTCAAAAGAAACTGAAGATCTGGTTGTAAAACCAAAAAAGACGGAGGGGCTAAATGTGAAATTAGCCCCTCCGAACAAAAACGCGCGGACCCTAGGCTGGAGCGGGTTGGATCGGGTCGGGTCGCGCCAGACGGCGTCGTTTTGGGGCCACTGAGACAGGCCCTAAACGGTGCCGTTTTAATAGCTTATAAAAGCCCACCTTTTTGCTAAAAATTCATTTTTCCTAGTTTCACAAAAAAAAAGCACTCCCTCACCCTCTCATTCTCTCTGCAGAGCTGATGGCTACTGCGATTTCCGGTTGGGGACTCCCTCATTCTCTCATTCTCTCCCTTTTTTATTTTTTATTCCTCTTGATATTATATATGTATGAATATATATATTTACGAATAAACGAAAAATAGAAAAATAAATCAAGCCAAAATAAAACAAGAATACCCTTGAAGGCTTTGTATCGATTTGCTGTGTTCTTTAGATTTTTTATTCTCCTTAAAAAACAGTCAGTGAAAACACGAAAAAGCAAAGAACGGTATTAAAAAGGAGCAGAAATAGAGAGAGATCGAAAGAAGACCTTATGCCTTTTTTATTTCTGATGATGATTTTTTTTTCAACCCCTGTTACATCATTTTCTAATGGCTTTATAGCCAAAAAACGCACTATTCTCCTAATATACTTTACTATTTCTTTCCATCCTTCTCTGCTTTCTCGTGGTTTCTGTGTTTTGTGTTGTTTGCAGGTGATGGGCGCTGGTGGAGACGAGAAGACCAAGACGCGTGATGGCAGAAGCACGTGATTCCAAAACGCGCGCGTGGGAGTGGAGGCGACGCGCGTGTAGGGGACGCGCGGGGCAGATGAAGGGTTGGCGGCGGCGCTTGGAAACAGAAACCCTAGGGTTTCTGATGAGTTTGTGGTCTTGGGCCTTGGGTTTGTTGGGCTGTATTGGGTTGGGTAGGCTGTTAATTGGGACTGGTATTGGGATCCAATTGGGCTAATGTTTTGTTTGGTTTTGGGCTTGCAATTGGACTGTTACTTAGGACTGATTTCATTGGTTTTTTTATTTATTTTTATTTTTATCTGATACTTGATGGGCCCGGGCAGAAATTGGGTATTACACTTTCTTTTAGGTAGTTGATCCAAATCTCAGCAACAGAGAGCATTGTTCCGTGTCGAAGTTTTGTCCTGATTTTCGCGGAGAGCTATGATTCATGGAGAAGGGGTCTTGGTTGACGAATATCAATACCTACAAATACTCGAGATAAGTATTAGCATTAAACGTACGAATAATAATGCAGGTTGAGTGAGTGATATCATATATGCAAACAAGTTACATGTAAGATCTCGATGGATGATTCAAACTACGATGCATTCAAGGCACCTTTAATTATTCTTCACACCAATATTAATATCTATCCTTATTGATCTCTACCAACAGAAGCGCCCCATCTATGAATTGTACATGACTTTTTATGAAAATTAAGAATAAAATCCCAACTAGAATATAAACCGGTCCAAATTAACTGCTGAATAAAAACCCTTCGAAAACAAAATCTAGAAGAGCTGATTCTCCTCTACAACTTTCTATATGTCTTTAATTTTGCTTCTTAAATATTGTATAATATGATATGAAATTAATGTCTGATATATAATGGGCTTTTTATGTTTTGTAATTTGAATTGTCCAGAAAATCTTATAATATAATGAATGTATCTGGGTTTATATTACTTTTATACATACATGTAAATGTATATATTAGTCAGAGACTAATTAATTTTACTTGTTTGACCTCTTTAATCTTAATTATTTATGCTTTTTTCCCACTGAAATTATGTTCTTAATTTAAATAGAGAATGAATTCTCATTTTTTTTAAGGTTTCACTATTTTATTAACTTAATTTTATAAAATTCATTTTTAATAACTAAAATACGAAGAGTTTTGATTAAACTTGTCAATTAAGCAGGTTAGGTTGGTTTTGGGACATATCAATTCGAGTTTTAAATTTTTTTATCTAAATAATTTGGGTTCAAATCATTTAAAATTCGATTTAGTTTCAGGTTTAAGTCATTTTGTATTTGAGAGATAGGTTCAGCTTGACTATTAAAGTTATAAAGTTTAATTTTTGAATTTTAAAACAAAATAAAAATAAAGTTAAATAAATAATTGATTGATTGATTTAAATTTATTATTAATGTAACGGCAATCAAAAATAATTTTTGAAATAAAATATAATTAATCATTATTTGAATTAATTAACCTATAGGATTTTTTATCGAGGAAAATAGTTATTATTTAATTTATTTTTAAAATTTAATTGCAATATTGTATTGTTAAGAATATTTTTAATCTAATATTATGATATTTTTATTGTTAATAACATTTAGGTATGGTAAAACTCGAATCACTTGATGGATTTTGAATTGATCTACTCCATTCTTTTAGAAAGTGGATGCAGTGTAGGGTGGGTTTTTCTTTTAGATAGCGGGTATTGAGCGATTGTGATAATTGCTTGCCCTATCCTCACCAGCTCTACTATATGAAATTATAATTTTATTCTTGTATACATAAACTATTAAAAGGGTAAAAAAGTAATAATGTAATATAGAAAAAACAATCTATATTTTATGTTTAAATATTTACTTGACTTTAAAAATATTAAATATAAGTATTAAAATTTAAATTGGAGCAGGGCAAAGATGTATGTATGTAACATCTATAGAAATGGTAGTATTTTTCGAGATTAATGTATATTCATAATAGTGCGGGGCGGGTGATAGAACAGAGTATATCAACTGTGGAGCGGTGATAAATTTAATAATATTCATCTTCGCTTGACTCCATGGCCATCCCTAATAACATTACCTAATCTAAAATTTGTTGGATAAGCATAAATCAACGATATTTTAAAGATTTAAAACACATGAAAAATTTTGAAAAAATTAATCAAAAATATTTTTATGGTTTTCAAATCAATTAAAATCAAATGAAAAGATAATAAATTTTATTTTATTTTTTAAAGGTTTTGAAGTGAAACGAATCAAAATCTAACATTTTTGAGATTTTGGAATATATAAGATTTTGTTTTTGTTTTTGCATTTTCTTTGCAATTTACTATTTAGAAAATATGATATAAGTTGCAATTGTATATTTTATGAAAATAAAAATTTATAATTTTTCAAGTTATAAAGTAAAAAAAATTAATAATTTAGACTATAATTATTATTTTTCAGAAAATTATATTTAATTTAAGTTCGGGTCATTTCAAATCATTTATTAAGTCATTTTGAGTTTGAACTCTTTCAAGTTTGAATTAATTTTGAGTTGAATCAAGTTCGAGTTCAAATGAGGCGAATTTGAATAGCTGAATTTTCATGTTGAAATTAAATTAACTTACTGCTATCAAATGCATACTCATATTAATAACTATCATCACTTTTTTTTTTTACTTCCTATTTCTTTTTTTGTAATAATGGAGGAAAACACTTCAGATTACAACATAACTAGGCTACTCCTTGAGACCCCATCGCTGTCATTCTTGAAAGCAGCAATAACTTATGGTGGGGGTGTGTCGAAGACTTGCAAACCAAGCTGATGATGCCTTGCGACTGCAGCTAAACAATCAGCAACAATATTTTCTTCTCTGTGGTAGTGTTGCACTCGGACTTCCCATGGCTTTTGAAGGAAATGTTTTATTTGCCGAAAAACTCCTAAGGGATGATTTCCATCTTCATAGCCTTTAATCACCCTAAAAATAGCTAGGTTATCCAATTCTAAGATCACCTTCGTTGCGCCAAGGGACCAAGCATGGTGGAGGCCATCCAGGGCTCCCCGGAGTTCCGCATCAAACACCGAGCATTGCCTATCTTACGACCATAGCACCTTATCCATTCGTCAGTAGCAATTCTTGTATCAATCTCTCTAGCACCACCCGAGTTAACCTTAAGCATCCTTTCCGACGGACGCTCCTAGCATATATCTCTATTTATCCGATTCACTGTATCAACACCAATTGCATTATGTTACAAGAGAGCAGCGCAGATCTCTTGGCATATCCTCTTGCTTGCCTCCGAAATAGTTTCAGATTCAATATGTGTCTCATTAGAAATCCAGTTTTTTTTGCTGGAATCCCATAAGTTCTAGCACAAAATTCCAAAAAGAATATCCCAATGTTCATCCTGTTTTGCAAAATAACTAGGCTTGGAGAGATTAGTAACAACCCATTCCATGATAGTCATTGACATGAACTCCTCTACTTTCTAGGCTTTAACCAGATTGACCCAAATAGATATGGCAAGGAGACACCACCTCATTACATGCCTAACATCTTCTTCTTGATTGGTACTCCATGGGCAATGTGGATCCATTGTCAAGCTCTTCTTCATCTGTTCCTTGTTAGTTATCAATTTATTGTTGCAAATCATCCATAAAAAAGTTTTTACTCGTTGAGCATCTTTATGTTCCCATATCCATCTCCATCTTTTGTCCATTGCTAATTAACGATTCCTTGTGAGCATTGCATAGGCCGACTTCGTTGAAAAGTTAAACTTTCTATCTTCTCTCCATCTAAGCCTGTCATTGATATCGGAATTTAGTGGCGGCCTGATTGCATTAATCTTCATTAACAACATGATCTGGCAACAATTAAGCAATCCTCCTCATATCCCATTCGCCATCATCTTTGACCATGGTATTAATCGGGGTAAAGCCATTGGGGATATTGTAGAAGTTTAAACTCAGGCACCTAAGCATCTTTCCAGAAGTCAATTGAAGACCCTTTACCAATCTACCAGATTACGTGTAGCTTCACATCTTCCCAGACATTACCAATTCCTTTCCAATGTCTTGAAACATTCTTGTCTTTCAGCTTGTTCGGCACTAGTCCATCCATTTTACACTTGGATCGAAGAATTTGTACCCACAGATGATCCATTTTGGTGATCAGTGCAAAGGCAAATTTCATTAAAAGCGCATCATTCTGCGAATCAGTATGCTTAAAACCGAGACCTCCATTATCTAATGGTAAACAAAAAGTTTCCCAATTAATAAGATTAATATCTTTGTTATCATTGGTTCAGCCCCAAGCAAAATTTCGTATGATACGCTCCATTTCAGGACAAGCACCCTTAAGAATAAAAGAGCATTGCATGGGATAAATCGGAATGGCCGCCAAGGTAGCTTTGGCAAGTGTTACCCTAACCCTCTACTAATTACATCTTTCCCCTAATCTACTATACATTCTTGGAGAAGTAGATTTGGGTCTTAGTATCATTGATTTGATACCCTGAATGCTCACAAAACTACCGAAGAGCCTCATAAATAACATTCATTTGATCTATAGAAGCTGTCACATAGGTCATTTGTAAAAAATAAAGGAGAGATGCAAAGATCATTTCTTGCAAGCTTGAATGGCTTCCACGTACCTTGCAACACTTTACTAGAAATGGGCTGACCTAAACGTTCCATATATAAAGAGATAAGGCGAGAGAGATCTCTTTGTCGAATCCCGCGTGGTTGGTTTAAAATCTTCAGAAAACCCACAAGTTCAAATGATCTGCATAGAACAATACGTAACACAATGCATGATTACATCCAGCAGGTTACTAAGAATCCCAACATCCATCAATGTATCTCTGATAAAATCTCAATCTAGCATGTCAGAGGTTTTTTCAAGGTCTGTCTTGATCTCCATGTCCGATTTCGTCCTCATCAAATGGATGATTTCTTGTGTTATTATTATATTGTCGTGGATATTCATCTCAGGAACAAAACTCGTTTGATTTGGCAATACCATTTCGGTAAGAAAGGATTTAGATGATTAATAATCACTTTAGCAACAGTTTTATGCAATACTATGCAGAGGCTGATTGGTCAAAATTGTTGGACTGTCTCAGGCCTGTCGACTTTTGGTATCAACACCAAGAGAGTCCGATTAACCAACCAGCCAGTTATCCACCTACCATAATCTTTTTAACGAAATCACAAACACTAGACCCAATTGTATCCCATTTTTTTTTTTGGAAAAAGGATGCATTGAGTCCATCAATCCCTGGGGCTTTTGAAGGTTGCATTTCAAATATCACTTTTCTGATCTCCTCATCCAACACTGTTTCTCGTAAACACTCGAGTTCGACCTCAGAGAGTTCATGAAAGGATCCTCTTAGGCTGTAATCATGCCGTAGGTTGTTATCTTTAGTAAAGAGTTTACCATAGAAATTAACCGCCTGTTACTTTAATTCATCCTAATCCTCACTCCAGACTAAATCAGAAATTTTAAGAGCCCTTATTGTATTCCATCGCCTCCTATTGATGGTGCTCACATGAAAAAATTTAGTATTTCTGTCTCCCTCAGCTAGCCACTGCGACTGTGATTTTTGTCTCCATAAGCTTTCCCCTTTTCTGAGAACCTCATCAAATTCTTTCTTTAAAATAACCTCTAAGTCAGCTAGGAAACAAGAATGCTATTTTTCTTGGGCTTTGTCAATGCCTGCTAATCTTTTCAGAAGAACCTGCTTTCTAGGATCAATACACCCGAAAACCTCCTTGTACAACCCTGAACTTAGCGCAGAACTCATCTACATTCCTTACCACATCCCTAGCCGTATGCCATACTGATGTAAGGAACTCCTTAAAAGCTTCACAATATCTAACCGTATGCCAGTCAAAAGAAGATTTCAAGAAGTTCCATGGGTTGTCTCGGGCAATATCTAACCGTGGTACCATGGACACCAAGCTTCACAACCTCGTAGCCGTTCCCGATGAAAGTGGTAACCTGGATTAGGTTATCAGGGCTTTTGGCAACGATGTATAAGACAAGCTCATTAAAAGGGATTGGTGAGATGATTGGCTCAACGATAATGATTAATTATAAAACTGATAACAGTGGAAGGGGGAGATTTGCAAAGATGGCCATTAACATAGATCTAAGTAAACCTCTAATCTTGAAAGCCATTAATAAAGGTAAAGTTTAGATAGTTGAATACGAAGTGTTGCCAAAGGTATGCTTTCAATGTTGGAGGTCTGGTCAGGATACGTTGGAAAATATGAAACCGAGGAAGTGTCCGCTCCTCCACCCACCAAATTTGTAGAGAGACAATTTTCATATATTTAAGGTGTTTATAATTTATTAAACTGATTATTTAGACTATACTGATCATAACAACAATATTTAGCTCATTATGAAAGATTATATTATTTGAAGAATCGGGTGATTGGATTTAATAATATTACCCTTATCAAATATTCTGAATTAAGGAAGTTGGAGGATTGAATTTCTAAAAACTTACTTGCCAAGATTTTTTTTTTTACCTAGTTCACTATTATTATATTGTATTCAACTTGCATAGTGGTTGTTTTATATAGATTGTAATAGATCTTTTTATACAAGCAAGTTTCTATAAACAATATATAATTAGAGACTTGTAAAGATTTATGTAAAACCTTATTGATAGTAAAACCTTTGTAATGTTATTCTACTTGTTGAATTTACAATGACTGAAATTAGTGGTAAGAATATCGAGTCTTCAAAGTATGAGGGTGAGAGAATTTATCATGGGTGTGATTGAGTAGGTTAATTTTGTGAAAGTGTTGAAAAGAGTGAATATTTCTCACTGAGTTAGACTTTGCAGACATAGGGAAACCGAATTGCATAAACAACCTTCTTGTATTCTATTTGTTTACTATTTGCCGTTTGGTGCTTGAAGGAGTGTCCATTACCTTACGTGCCAATTTAATTATGTAGCTTCTATTCAATGACTGAATCGTTAACAAGATAATTTCCCTTTAGTTCAAAAAATAGAAAAGGAAGAAATTGTAATACCAGAATCCACCATGACTATAGTGAAGAAAAATGACTCTGGAAAAGATGAATTTGGACCTTGGATGCTGGTTGATAGGGGAGGAAAGGAAAGGAATTTTGAGACTCATCATTAAACTTAATCTCCTGAAACATTATTAGTCTGTCTTTGTTCACTAAAAGAAATTCAAATTAATAAAGAAATAAAAGGAAAGGTGAAAAAGAAAAAGAATAAAGACTAGTCATGTAATTTAACTTAAAATTTTTGTTATTGTGATACGAGTTTATTATTACAAATTATTCAGTGATCAAAATATTACAAATAAATAACATTAGCAACCATTTCATAATAAATCATATATTTATCTATAAAAAAATATTCCTAAAAATTCAAGGCCTTGAACTGAAACATCAAAAAGCCCATAAAAATCGTCAAAGAAACCCACAACTACGAGGGCCTGTTTAAGGAACTTCCACCATTTGCCATATTTACAGATAATTTATACCATTTTCTTTTAGTTTTTATTTATTTTCTATAAACCCTCTCCTCGTCTCTCCCGCCTACCATCCCTTATCCTTTCAATTTCATCTTCTTCTTAAACCCTCTCCTTCAGTTTCCTCCAGCTTCCCTTTCTTCAATCAATGAAAATGTCTTCTATAACCAAATCCATATCCATGGCGGACTCATGTTGCCTCGTTTGTATCCCTTCACTCTTCACCACTTGTTCCAAATCCCCATCCCTCCTCTCCTTTCCCCCAAAACCAATCAATCTTTTCCTCTCATCTTCCCATTCTTCAACCTCTTTGGCGCTCAAAACCAGAACCCATTTCTCTTCTCTAGTTTCTTTTGTTGCCCAAACATCAGATTGGGCTCAACAAGGGGAAGAAAATGACACCACCATCACCATCGATGAGGATGAAAGTGAAACTGAAGAAGGGGAATCGAAATGGGAAAACGATGAAAGTGATGGAGCTGAAGCAATTTGGGGAACTGAAGGTGAGGATGCTGGTTTTGAAGAACAAAGTGGTGATTCAGAAGAAGAGGGTTCTGAACCTTCTGAGGAAGCTAAATTGTTTGTTGGGAATTTGCCTTTCGATGTTGATAGTCAAAGTCTAGCTATGCTTTTTGAGAAAGCAGGAACTGTGGAAATTGCTGAGGTTTAAGAGAAAAATCCTTTTTTTTTCTGCTTTTAAATTGTTTCAAATTCTTCTGTTTTTGGGTTTTTAGGTCATGAAAATGTTGAAAATATTTTGTTTAATTCTGATTGCAGGTTATTTACAATAGAGACACTGAGCAAAGTCGTGGCTTTGGGTTCGTAACAATGAGTTCAATTGAGGAAGCTGAGAAGGCTGTTGAACAATTTAATCGTTATGTAAGTTCTTTCGTTTTACTTTTTTTTTTTGCTTAGATTGTCATATTTCTGGAATAATATCTATGATAGTAAATATAAGGAAATAGGTTATTATATAGATATGTGTGTCATGGATGGTTAAGGCTCCAGTCGACATGGGATCTCCCGTAATATCCTATACCATATCGGGATATGCGACCAACATGAGTGTTAGACACATATTTAAAAGAAAATTGAAAATACGAGCAACATAGCTTGGATACTTGTATGTGTATGACTAAAGTATATTTGATTTTTTATTAAGTTTTTATAATGTATATAAAGTGTATCCCGTAGTGTTTTAACATGAGCGTTGGACATGAACTCTAGCTTTTGGCCGATTGGCCAAGGGTGTTCACCTTGTACCTACAACACCGTAGGATCAAATAGTAGGAATAGCATGTTAGTAGTGTAGAGGGGGCATCGCAGGAATTGCCTGTTAGTAGTGTAGAGGGGGCTTTGATTTGCTCCTGCCTGTGGTGTTCTAGTTATATACCAAAAAAAAGTAAGTGTTGGACTTTCAATTTTTTTTTTAAAGAAAAGAAAAATGAAGAATCAGAGTAACATAGCCAATGACCAATTGCCTCATTTACATCTTTCTTTTGACTTGTATTAACTTTTATGGCCAAAATATGCCCCTTGTTCCTATGCTGTTGTAAACTTTAAGATCTAGTCCTTGTACTTAAAAAAGTTAAAAATTAAACCCTTTTACTATTTCAATTTAAAAATCCTAATCCGACCATTAATATTGAGGCATTTTAGTTTCTGTCAATCGTATGCCACATGATATGAGGGCAGCCTAATCATATGCTACATTGGCAAATTTTGTTAGAAAATATAAATGATGTTAATAATTGGATTAGAATTTTTAGATTGGGAAGGTAAGATGATTTAATTTTCAAGTAAAGGACTAAATCTCAAACTTCATTGAAGTACAGAGATTGAGGGTATATTTTAATCAACTTTTACTTTGATTTGTTGATTGATGTTAAACTCTAAAGTGGAATTTGGTGCTTGTGCTTAAGTCATTGTTGCTTTCTTGTTTTCAAACAGGACCTTAATGGAAGGCTCTTGACTGTTAATAAGGCTGCTCCTAGAGGATCGCGTGTTGACCAACCTCCTCGTGTTTTTGAGCGTGCTTTTAGAGTCTATGTAGGTAACCTTCCATGGGATGTTGATAATGCTCGACTGGAGCAAGTGTTCAGTGAACATGGTAAGGTAGTCGAGGCTCGTGTAGTCTATGATAGGGAGACAGGCCGATCCCGTGGTTTCGGTTTCGTGACTATGTCTTCGGAAACTGAATTGAATGATGCCATTGCTGCTCTTGACGGACAGGTATTATTAGTGTTCCCTCTAAAATTTTTGCTATATTGTTGGTCATAGTTTTCCATAAATCCCGAAGCACCATATCATATGCATAGAAGTAATTGCTTCGACTCTTCATTTTTAAACATTCGTATCCAACCCATATTAAGATATCATCTTCTAAATACATAACTGTATTCAATACTTACACCCAAGTTCGAGTAACATAGCTTAAACACGATTTGAATTGTTGCAGAGTTTGGATGGAAGAGCAATAAGAGTAAATGTTGCAGAGGAAAGACCAAGGCGAGGCTTCTTTTGATGTTGAAAGGATTTAGATACATGATCTACTGCTGTTTGCTTTTTCCTTTTTTTCCTTTTCATTTTTCCCAAATACCTTGTCTATTTTTCCCCTTTTTTTAAGGTTAAATTTACAGTTTTTAGTATATTTGTAAGGAATATATGTTTATCCATTGTTATGAAACCATCATTTAGAAAAGGTCTACTTTTGCTTGTTTTATCTGAATCAATACTAGAATAACACTTTGCCTTTTTTTCCTAGATATGGATTGTTATGCAAATTACCATGTCAGTACCTTTAAAATTTTTCTGTCTGAGAAAGTAGATGTTAAATGCAAATTGATTTTTTTTCTAATACAGTATCTTGAACTATTCATTAATGTACTTGAGTGTACTTAAATTTATATTTTATTACATTGACAACAATATCGATGTCAATCGAGTTAAAATTCAAATGACAAATTTATTAATACAAGGTAAGGAATTACACAACCTTAATAGGTACCAAACAAAGTGGAGTTTTCTTGAATACTGTGATCCCTAATTCTTCTTCCATATCCACATCCTCAACACTCATTTCCTCAGGCAATGCCCAATCAAATCGATATAAGAAGTTTGCCACCATGAGCTGAAGAAGCATAATTGCGAAACTTGCCCCTGGACAACCTCTTCGTCCTATTCCAAAAGGTAAAAACTCCAAATGTTGCCCTTTGAAATCAACTGAATTTTTCATGAATCTGTCAGGTCGAAACTCATGAGGGTTTTCCCAATATTTCGGATCAGTTCCAATTGATTTCGCATCGATGATAACCTTTGTTTTGGCCGGGATCTCGCAATCTCCGACAACACAGTCCTCAGTTGTTTCTCGGGGGACCAATAGAGGAGCTGGTGGGTGGAGCCTAAGTGTCTCTTTTATGACTGAGTGTAAGTAATGTAGTTTGGGAATGTCACTTTCTTCAATTTTGTCTCTTCCATTGCCAACTTTTCGTACCTCATATTTCACCTTCTCCATTGAAGGTGGATTTCTTATCAGTTCGGTGAAGGTCCAAACTAGAGCTGATGCTGTCGTATCAGTCCCCGCTATGAACATGTCCTGAAATCATTTCAACTCAATAATAACTTGATATATGATAGACATATATTATTGCCAAAGTTTTTCACAAGTGTAATACTTAGATTACGACACATGTACGATTTGGGTGAAAAATAAAATTATGTAACAAATATATCTATGAAAAAAAAATAACATAAATAACAAACGTGACTTTGGGATTTTAATTGAATGATTAAGTACAAATATTAAATTTTATATAGAGGCTTGAGCTCAAATCCTATTATGTATATATTTATTCTATATAAAAGATATGAAATGATAAAAAAAAAAAACATAATCAAAACAATACAATTTTATTTTGTAAAATAAAGATATTTTCATTATTACCCAACTGATATTAAATTAACTCGTGATACTAAGGGTATAAAATATATCTTAAAATTCCAATAATATATATCTATATACAACATCATCATATATTTCAGACCTCTTCGTAAGTATACATTTTAGATACATATATGAAACGACGATAGGAGCTTTGAAATTTATGAAAATGATGTTAACATTATATATTAAAAAATATTGTGCTTAAATTTTATTTATATTTATAGATGATTAGCTCATCTCTACTTTTTCAGAACACATGTCATTTTAATAAAATATATTAAATATATACAACTTATTTTACTTTCTAATATCTACAATTATATTAAATATTTAGTATTTCTTACTTTGTATATAAAAGATAAAGTTTTCAAAATCAAACAGGTGGTCAAATCAGTCAGATCATTGATTTTCGATCTAACTATTTTTGTCTAATTTAATCAAATAAATCATTAAAAATTCATAAAAAAAAAAAGTTAAAAGCTAGAGAAAATGTTTTAACCAGTTTGCGAGTCAATCGACCTAACCCTCTAATCAAACCGGTACCCCAATCGATTTTCGGTTCAACCGGACAATCCAATGTTGTTTAAACAAAATTAAAAAATGGATAATTTAATAATATAGTTGGTGCCCGGATAAAAAACACTCTCGTATTAATATTACTACTTCCCATATAAGAGAATATTTTAATAATATCCCAACTAATTTGGTATATTAGTTAGGAGAATGGATTGTATGAAACTGTCATTTCACGTCATCTCTGTCTCTTTTCAATAGGAGAATGACAAATCATATTTTTTTCTCTTAATTTTTAATTTTTTTTCTTTTGACAAAATTCAAATCCATCTAAAAATGATTATATAACCCCTTTAAAATTTAAAAAATCACAAGTTAATATAATAGTAAAATCACATTTTGGTGTCTTAATTTTTTTTTTTTTTTTTTTTTACCCCTGAAACAATTTCTTGACTTTGCCTTTCGATACCATACATCATATGTGTATTTATGTGAATCCTAAATTATGACGGGTGTTTATCTACTCTAAACTTGAGTTTAAATCATCTTTGTGTATATAAATAAATAAATACCATATATAACGAATATAGCATACCGAGAGGACACCCTTGATTTGCTGATTGTTAAGAGTGATAAGTTGACGTGCATCCTTTTGCAATCGAAGAAGAACATCAACAATGTCTTCATGGTTAGCTTTAGTTCTTGTCGGAGCAACATGGTCGGCAATTACTTCATCATACAACTTGTCAAGTTCTTTGAAGTTCTTTTCAACTCTTGTTTCCATACCATTCAACTTATTCACCCACCACATCCATGGAAGGTAATCCGAGACAACAAATTCTCCCACCAGATGCTGAATTTCATGCAACACCCTGTCGAATCTGTTCGTACCACCGTCACCTCCGCCGCCGTATTTTTTACCAAATGTAACGCGACATACAACGTCGTTCGCCAACAAAAGTGATAGCTTTTTAAGATTTACAGGGGCTGATGACGAGGAAGCTATATCAATATGATTCACCATTGCTGCAACTTCTTCTTCTCTTATAGTTCGAAACGATTGGACCCTCTTTGAACTAAGAAGTTCCGTTATTGCTATCTTCCTCATTTCCCTCCATAATTCACCATAAGGAGCGAAAGTTATACTGTTATATTCATAACTTAGCTTCTTCGCAACGTATATGTTAGTAGGTCTACCAGAGAAGGCGAGATCATGGCCGCCGCCGGGGCCTTTGAAGATCGCCATTGCAGCATCTGCGGAAGAGATAACCAGTGTTGGAATAGCACCGAGTTGCAGAAACATCATCGGCCCATATTGTTGGGAGAGTCTTTGAATGGATTTATGGGATGAGTCACCGAGTTGGTGTAGGTTGCCTATAATAGGGAGCTTCCATGGACCAGGAGGAAGACTTCTTGTTCGAGCTTTGTACTTAAACACCATTAGTGTGAAAGCAATGAATGAAAGCGTTAGGATAAACTGAAAATCCATGGAGTAAGATTTCTTAACAATGGGTTTTGGAGTTTGGCACGAAAAGGAATGGAATTTAAAGGATGGAGATGATATTGACATTGGTTTGGAGTAGAAGACGTATTTAAAATGTTAGAAAATTGGCACTATGTTCGTGACCGTCGAATCAGCGGTGGTAAATAGCAAATTGGAAATGTAGAACCAATCAATTTGTGCAGTTCATAAACTAGTGGGCACAAACCAATGCCAATATGATGGAAATTGAGATATTTTTAAACCGATGTCAATATCATGGAAATTGAGATAATAAAACAGAAAATTTCAAAGAGTTTGATTTAAAGACACTCATTCCTAACTTAAAACAAATGAGATGATGTGATGTTTTGGAAAGCATGAAGATATTTTTGGTTGGAGGGGGGTAAAATCTATTTTTTTTAAATCAGATAGCAATATTGATAAAATCTATTACAACTCAATTGAAGACCCAAACTACTCTCATCCTGTGGAGACTCTTTATATCTCAGTAGATGCTCACGAATATGGATATGGATACGGAGACTAGTAGTTCTCCTTGCATGAAACAGCCAACGATGGGGAATTCATTTGAACATTCCAATGATCCCCGATTGATACATGGAGGAAAGAAACGATAGTGTTTGAACAAAAACCTTGGAATGGGATTCCGCATTCAGGTGAGCCTGTTGGACAGGCAACTCAAGTTAATGATCTTATTTATCAACCAAAGCCATTCTTGGATTTATAGAGGAGTGGGAAATAATAAATTCCTTCAAGTCTATAAGGAAATGTTGCCAATATTAACCCAAATATGCTTTGTTTGCTGGAAAAGAAAGCTGCATTGGGCACTTGTAGAAACTTGGACAAAAAAAAATGTGTGTAGATAGAAATTTTGGGGTACCTGACAACGGTTTAGAGGTGGGTTCTTCTTCTTCAAAAAAAAAGTTTGATTGATATTGTTATCAATAAATTGACTAATCAAGTAATACCTATTAATCGGTCCAATGTTGAATGCGGATAAGAGATGTCACAAAGACACTTTTTCACTATTACAAAATTTCTTTTTAGCAAGCTATTATTTCAATACTGGTTATAATTAGATAAATCAATTTTCAACAATTAAAAAACGTTAGATACGTTTTAAAATTAATTTGAATAATTTTTGAGGTGTTTGGACATGCTCAAAACATAAAACGGGGCTCCAAAAGTTTAAAACAATCGAAAATACAAGTTGTACATGTGCAATAAAGTAAGTTTTGAACAGAAAATCTCAAGACTTGGAGGGAAAGTCTCAATACTTAGCTCCTAAGTCTCGAGACTTGATGCAAAGGACCTAAAAATTAGTTCAAAAACACTTCAAATTATCTTCAAACATTGCTCATTTTCTTCATCCCAACATTTGCCATTCTCTACTTAAGGCATTGTTCTCTCTCCCTATTTGTAAATTTTCACTTGTATTTTTGGAGTGAAATATATTTGGTAGTGCCCGAGGACGTAGGAAAAATTTTCCGAACCTCGTTAAAATTCTGGTGTTCATTATTATTTATTTTTCATATCTTGTGAGTGTGATCGTAGTTATTTATTGTGCTATTAAATTACGATTGAGGGATATTCTGGCTAGGAAAGATCTGGTACTTAAGTGATTCTTGTGATCCACCTCTCTTTCTTGGGAATTGAACTTAGTGTGATTTTTTAGTACAATAATTATACTCTTTTACACGCTTCCGCACAATAATTGGTATCAGAGCTAGATTCGTACTTGGGGAGTACGATCGTTTGCGGCACTATTTACGTATACGGCACTGTTTACGTATACAGTAGTTGGGATTGAGGAGAAAAATGGCACAGGCATCGTCATCAGCAAGGACTACGGTGACTAATACAAAATTTGAAGTAGAGAAATTTGATGGTACCAATAATTTTGGTATGTGGCAATGTGAGATCCTGGATGTCTTACGTCAGCAAGAGCTAGATATAGCCATTGAAGAAAAACCTGACAAGATGGATGACAAGGAGTGGGCCAAGATTAATAGACAAGCGTGTGGTACAATCCGTCTATGTTTGGCCAAAGAGCAGAAGTACTCTGTCATGAGGGAGACATCAGCGAGGAAATTGTGGGATACATTGGAAGAAAAGTTTCTAACGAAAAGCCTTGAAAATAGGCTTTATATGAAAAAGAAACTTTTTCGATTCACGTATGCACCCGGTATGTCGATGAATGACCATGTAAACTCATTCAATAAAATTTTAGCAAACTTGCTAAATTTGGATGAGAAATTTGGAGACGAAGACAAGGCATTATTGTTGTTGAATTCCCTTCCTGATGAATATGATCATCTTACCACCACATTGCTTCATGGGAAGGATACAATCACATTTGATGCAGTCTGCAGTACGTTGTATAGATCTGAGACTCGAAAGAAAGATAAAAGAGATCACAGAGATACAACTGCAGAAGTCTTAACAGCAAGAGGTCGTTCAAGCAGCAGCAAGCCTGGTAAAAGGGGAAAGTCCAAAGGGAGACCCGCCAAAGATGAGTGTGCCTTTTGTCGTGAGAAAGGGCATTGGAAAAAGAATTGTCCTAAGTTACAAAAGGGCAAGGCTATTTCTAATGCATGTGTAGCGGAGCATGATGAGGAGTCAGACTTTAGCTTGGTTGGCATGGCAATGGCATGTCATACTGATGAATGGATTTTGGATTCTGGATGTACTTACCATATGTGTCCTAATAAGGACTGGTTTTCTAGTCTTAAAGAACTAGAAGGTGGAGTTGTTCTTATGGGCAATGATAGTGCTTGTAAGACAATGGGAGTAGGTACAATCCAATTGAAGAATCACGACGACTCAATTCAAGTCTTGACTGATGTTCGCTATGTACCCAGCTTGAAGAAAAATCTCATCTCATTAGGGGCCTTAGAATCTAAAGGGCTCAAAATCACTTTGAGAGATGGATTACTGAAGGTAGCAGCTGGGAATTTGACGGTGATAAAAGGCACAAGAAGAAATAACTTGTACTTTTTAAATGGAAGTACAGTTATTGGATCAACATCAACAGTTTCTGCGAAAGATGTAGATTCAGAGGCTACCAGGTTATGGCATATGCGATTGGGACATGCTGGTGAAAAAGCTTTGCAGACTTTGGAGAAGCAAGGCTTATTGAAAGGTGCAAATTCTTGCAAATTGGAATTCTGTGAACATTGTGTTCTGGGCAAGCAGACGAGGGTAAAGTTTGGTTCAGCAATTCACAATACGAAAGGAATTCTGGACTACGTTCACAGTGGTGTGTAGGGACCTACCAAAGTGGCTTCTTTGGGAGGTATGCACTATTTTGTTACTTTTGTTGATGATTATTCAAGAAAAGTATGGGTGTATCTAATGAAAAGAAAAAGTGAAGTATTGGATGCATTTCTGAAATGGAAGAAGATGGTGGAAACTCAGACTGGTCGAAAGGTCAAACGACTTCGATTAGACAATGGTACTGAGTACAAAAATGATCCATTTCTACAAGTATGTCAAGATGAGGGCATCGTGCGACACTTCACTGTTCGGGATACACCACAGCAGAATGGGGTGGCAGAACGCATGAATCGAACTATACTGGAGAAAGTTCGATGTATGTTGTCCAATGCTGGATTGGGCAAGGAATTTTGGGCTGAGGCTGTTACATATGCGTGCCATCTAATTAACCGTTTGCCATCAGCTGCAATAAATGGAAAAAACTCCTATGGAGATGTGGACTGGTAAATCTGCTACTGACTATGATTCTTTACATGTTTTTGGTTCCACTGCATATTATCATGTAAAAGAATCGAAGTTAGACCCAAGAGCAAAGAAAGCATTATTCTTGGGTATAACTAGTGGAGTAAAAGGATACCGTCTCTGGTGTCCTGATACAAAGAAGATTGTCTTTAGCAAAGATGTGACTTTTGATGAATCAACCATGTTAAAGGATTCACAAAAGGATGACAAAACCAGTAGTACTTTGCAGCAGGTGGAGCTTGAAAAGGTTAATAATGATCCAGCTAATATTGAAAAAATAAATGATGAAGAGGTTCCGACCCAAGAACTTCTACAGCA
This sequence comes from Gossypium australe, assembly GCA_005393395.2. Taxonomy (NCBI): domain Eukaryota; kingdom Viridiplantae; phylum Streptophyta; class Magnoliopsida; order Malvales; family Malvaceae; genus Gossypium; species Gossypium australe. The sequence continues at coordinate 106,468,257 of CM016620.1, read as the reverse complement.
ACAAGATTCAATTGCATATAGGAGGCCAAGAAGAGAGATTCGAAAGCCTTGCTCGCTTTGATGATATTGTGGCCTATGCACTTCCAATTGCAGATGATGATGCTCCTTCTACTTACACAGAAGCAATAAGTAACCCTGATGGTGTAAAGTGGAAGCAAGCCATGAATGAAGAAATGCAGTCTCTTCATCAAAATAGAACTTGGGAGTTGATGACACTGCCCAAGGGAAAGAAGGCAATTGGATGCAAATGGGTATATGCAAAGAAGGAAGGATTTCCTAGTAAAAATGAAATTCGGTACAAGGCTAGATTGGTAGCAAAGGGTTATGCTCAGAAAGAAGAAATAGACTACAATGAAGTGTTTTCTCTAGTTGTGAAGCACTCATCTATTCGAATTTTGCTAGCCTTGGTTGCGGAATATGATCTTGAACTAGTTCAGCTTGATGTGAAGACCGCATTTTTACACGGTGAGTTGGAAGAGGAAATTTATATGACTCAGCCAGATGGATTCAAGGTTGCTGGTAAAGAGAATTGGGTTTGCAAACTGACAAAGTCGCTTTATGGATTGAAGCAATCCCAGAGGCAGTGGTACAAGCGATTTGATCAGTTCATGAAAGGGAAAAGGTACATAAGAAGTAAATTTGACCATTGCGTGTATTTCCAGAAGCTACAAGAAGGAACTTTCATATACTTGCTCTTATATGTTGATGATATGCTAATAGCATCTAAGAACAAAGTTGAGATTGAGAGATTGAAGACTCGACTCAATCTTGAGTTTGAGATAAAAGATCTTGGTGAAGCTAAGAAGATTCTTGGCATGGAAATATGTAGAGATAGAGCCCATGACAGAGTTAGCTTGTCTCAGAAGCAGTATTTGAAGAAGGTACTACAGCAGTTTGGCATAAACGAGCAGACAAAACCTGTAAGTACCCCGTTGGCTTCTCATTTCAAGCTTTCTGCACAACTATCTCCTTCGACGGATACAGAACAAGAATATATGTTGCAAGTTCCGTACTCCAATGCAGTGGGTAGCTTGATGTATGCAATGGTGTGTACAAGACCCGACATTTCACAGGCAGTTAGTATAGTGAGCAGGTATATGCATAATCCTGGAAAAGGACATTGGCAAGCTGTGAAATGGATTCTACGGTATATTCAAAAGACCGTGAATTTTGGATTACTATTCGAGCAGGATAATACACTTGGTGAAGGTGTTATTGGGTACGTTGATTCTGACTATGCCGGTGATTTGGACAAACGAAGATCAACCACCGGTTATGTGTTTACACTTGCTGGAGGACTAATTAGTTGGAAGTCTACTCTACAGTCTACAGTTGCGTTGTCAACCATAGAAGCCGAGTACATGGTTGTATTAGAGGCTGTAAAGGAAGCTATTTGGTTACAAGGTATGGTTAAAACCTTGGGATTGGTTCAGGAGCATATTAACGTGTATTGTGATAGTCAAAGTGCTATTCATTTAGCAAAGAATCAAGTCTACCATGCACGTACAAAGCATATCGACGTACGATTCCATTTTGTGCGGGAAATTATTGATGAAGGGAAGATTCGCCTTCAGAAGATTAAGACTGCAGATAATCCCGCAGATATGATGACCAAGGTGGTAACAGCAACCAAGTTCGAACATTGTTTGAACTTGATCAATATCTTGCAAGTTTAACAGTTGAAGAAGGCACTATCAAGCATTGTTGGCAAAGGCAGAAAGAAGTGTGTGAAGATAAGATTATTCTAATCAAATCTTCAAGGTGGAGATTATTAGGCAGCAGCCCATCTTTGAAAAGTCAAAGATGGGGGGCTGTAAAAAGTATAGTAAGTGGGAAGAAGTTAGGCACCAAAAGTTGATGTGAAATTTGGCATGGGATAATTGCAATTTTGGTCCCTATTTGAATAGGTACTTTGCAAGATTGATCCCTGAACCTCAACTATAAATAGGCCTAACCATTGCTCATTTTCTTCATCCCAACATTTGCCATTCTCTACTTAAGGCATTGTTCTCTCTCCCTATTTGTAAATTTTCACTTGTATTTTTGGAGTGAAGACGTAGGCAAAATTTGCCGAACCTCGTTAAAATTCTGGTGTTCATTATTATTTATTTTTCATATCTTGTGAGTGTGATCGTAGTTATTTATTGTGCTATTAAATTACGATTGAGGGATATTCTGGCTAGGAAAGATCTGGTACTTAAGTGATCCTTGTGATCCACCTCTCTTTCCTGGGAATTGAACTTAGTGTGATTTTTCAGTACAATAATTATACTCTTTTACACGCTTCCGCACAACAGTAAAGTTTCATAAACGTTACAAAACAATATTAAGCTTGCAATTTTAAGATTGGACGCACTTAACCAATGTATAGGTTGTTACAAATTGTTGAGTCCAAATTGATATTTGAAGGCAAATCAAGTAGTCCTAGAAGTAGTATTTAAAGCAATTCCAATTGCTTCAAGCACTAGTAATTAGTTATAGTTACTGATGTAGTGCTTGACAACCAATCTCTCCTTACATTGTCGATAACTTTCTGTTATTGATAACATTACAATTGAGAGAGACCGAATTCTAACCAACAAACACACGCAAGAGAGGTTTATTTAAGTTAGATCACATGCTCACATAACATAGAATGCATATCTGCATTATTTAACTATGTTGTTCGTTACAATTATTGGAATAAATTAAAATATTACAGATTTAACAATTCTAATTGACAAGACAAATATTATAAGCAATTAAACAAGAATCTAATATTCAACAAACCTAAATAATTGTAATTAAATCATAAGATATGTAAATACTAAAGAAGGGTGAAAAGATGAAGGGTAATTAGATCTCACAAATTATCTGAATCAAATTTCAAAATTAAAATAAAGAAAACACACAAAAGAAACAAAATAATAGCTATATGGTGGCTATATCTCTAATCTCTAGCTATTAACTTAATATGTCTGAGCAAAAATCACATAATGGAAAAAATACAAAAGTACACTTAATTAAACAAACTAGAACTTTGGCAGATTTTCACGTCAAACATCTAAGCCATTTTTGAACACTCGGGCTTGAGTCATAAAACAACTTTAGTTGGATCTTTCAATTCCCTTCTAATTGATATATTATAGGCCACAAACGGAGTTCTATAGCTTAAGTTATGACCAAAATATTAAAGCAATATTGTGTTCAAAGATTAATCTGCAAAAACTTGCCAAAATTAATCTTTAAGCTCATTTTTCTCTAACTATTCATCTAAATCAATAATAAATAAAATATAATTATAAATAATATAATTAAAAACTTAAGTAACTTTTTTTCAATTATTCACCTAAATGAATGATAAATAAAATATAATTATAAATGTATAATTAAAAACTTAAATAACATTTTTTCCAATTATTTACCTAAATGAATGGTAAATAAAATAAAATTATAAATAATATAAATAAATTTTAAATAGCATAATTTAAGAGGAAAAATATCACAGATAAATTAAAATTTATGCACTAATCACAAAGGCATCAAAGTTGGAGCAAGATTTGGACCGCAAAGGAAAAGAAAAGGGAAATTTGTTCATTGAGAACTGATAATACGCTGAATTGACATATTTTTAGAATTTATTTTATTAATTTTGAATATAAGTTCTACTGATTTTAGCACTTAATTGATAATTTCCTATGTAGGTATAATAATTATCCAATGTGTAGGAAAACAAGTTAAAAATGGAGTGCATGAAATATTTGGCATGAGAGCTAACATACAAGTCTGTTACATTTTAGAATATTTTTAATTAATTTTTATTTTTAGTTCTATTTGAAAAAAATATCTTTTTAAGAGATTATTAAGATTAGTTTAAATTTATTTGGGGCAAAACTTTTTGTTGCTTTTCAACATTTAACGAACTTGTTTTTAAGCCATTTTACATTGTTTTTATGAATTTTCAATTTTATTAGCTCATATTTAATTTCTTGCAAAATAAGTATTTTTACCAATAATTTTGTGTTACTTGACCTATTGGGCCAATACGAACCTTAAATAGTTTTAATGAGCTTAACTGAGTGCGCAATATACCTATATTCAGGCCTAAAAGCATAAAAAATGACAACCGGATCGCAACACAGTAGAACAAGATCCAAACTTAAAGTTCAAAGTTGTGTGTCGTGACATAGCACTGACAAGGGTAAAAAATTAATTATGGGTGTTTTCGTCCACATAATTAATATTTATTAGATTTAAGGCTTATAATTGGCCTAATTAGGCTGCTAACTTTGCCCATAAATAACATAGCTTAGACTGGGCTATGGGAGGCGACTTAGGAGGCCATTTGTTAGGTTTAAACATTAGATTTAGCTTTTAATTAGGTTTTTATTTCAGCTTTAAAACAATTTATTTTCTTGTTTCTGATTTGGATTTGATTTGAGTCCAAGCCTTTGTTATTTTATTATTTACTATTGTTATTTTATTATTTACTATTTTTCTTTTACTTTTCTCTTGCAATCGTTCATATCTTACTAGCTGTTAAAGGATTTTATGCAACCGAGCACATTCAATCTCTCAACGGATCGATTTCTCTTTTCCCTGTGTTTTATTTTAATTTGTGTATTCTTCATGATTAAATTATTTCTAAGGAAAATGATATTTAGATTCATGAGTAGCTAATTCTGTTAAGAAGATTAACGAGTGTATGTGGGAGTAATTAACAACAGAACGAAGGTTTATCTTAGAATTAGTTGGCTTAAATTGTGCATGCTTAAATCCTAGGGTTGAAGACCCTAAAAAATAATCTAGGTAGATAGGCCGAAAGGATAAGTCTACCGAGCACCTTATAATTTATCCCGATTTTAAAGTACGAGGTTAAAAGATATTTTACAAGTTAATTAATTAGTTAGAGGTTGAAAGGTAATAATTTGTTAGTTATTAGCTAATTCACTAAAACCTGAGTTTTGAAGTTAATTACAAGCACTGAAACAAGTTAATCTTCTGCCTGTTATTCAAGATTTCGTTAATTGTTAATTTATTTTCAGTCAATTTAGTTTATTTTATGATCTTAGATTTTATTGTTATTTGTCGTAATATATTTTTTTAGTTATTACTATTTAGACGTACTACTGTAGAAGATAATATTAAGTTTAATCCATCATCCTTTAGGTATAATTCTCGGAGTACCTTTTATACCCCGTTGTACAATATAATATTACAACTCAACTCGTATACTTGCAGATACCACTGCTTCAATTTCATATATTTCTTTTACAATATTATCAGTCCAAACGTTCACACGTTTGGTAGCGGTCAGGTTGTTCCCGTAGTTAATTTACATACAAAAGGGCCAGTTGTAACACCCCAAACCCGACCCCGACGTTATGGCTGTATCCAGCGTGTCACATTGAAGTGTTTTTGCGAAAACCTTGTTTTCATTGAAAACCCTTCTTAAAGAATTTTGATTAAAAACCCAGATTATAGTTGTCTTCCAAAGCGATATGTATTTGGAAATCTGTCTTTTTGATTATAAGTTAACAAGTATTAAAAATAAAACTTTTTACCAGCGGAAGCTTAATTTTGAATAAAAACCGTTGTTTCCAGAAAAACTTGATATAAATTCAATAGAAAGTAAAACAATCAATGTAACGATAAGCAGAGGGAGGCCTTATTACAATCCGAACTTAAAATAATCAAATTACTTAAAATTATAAAGAAAATAAGGAAAAATGAAAATGTCTTGCTACCTGGCCACCTCTGAATCCCTCCATTCGTCGAACCGACTACTGAGGATTTCTTGAGAAAAATATAAGAGGGAGTGGGTTTCGAAACTCAGTGTGTACAACCCTCAGCAAACAAATAGCATACAAGCAATCAGTTGGGCCAAAGCCCTTGTCATAATATCATCATCTTAAACATATCACATATCACATATCACATATCACATATGCAATACAGTAAAAACCCTCCCCAATACTCCATTCGCTACACAACATTTCCCTTCCAACCTTATACACCTGTGGGGATTTCTAAATCGACCCACCCATTCGCTACACAGCAATGGTAGCCCGGTTGCGGTACTACCTAACATTGCAGCAAAATTGCTAGTCATATATTGGGCTTTAAAAGCCAACGGTGGATCCACGGTCGTCAAGTAACCATGCGACCCTCAAATTCTTCCTCCGTACCATAATTCCCACCCACATGCAACCTAGGCAGTATATCATATGAATGCAGCATGTCATACCCATAAATCCTAAGTTTAACTCATAGGGGTATTTTAGTCATTTTCACCCTTAGGGCATTTCGGTCATTTTTAAATATTATGGATTTAGTACTTACCTGGGTTTGTTAACAAGTCCCCATTGGCCAAAGTGAACAGATACTATGCACCAGGTAGGATTCCAGAGAAGAGGAGGTGGGTCATTGAGGCCGCTTAAGTACCAAGCTCTTCCTAGATCCAATCCTAGACATGCATATACCCATTACCACACTTCAAACTTATGACTTGTCTACGGTTGCAATTATGTGTTTAAGTTTTATGTATGTTTTGGCAGTTATCAAATACTAGGCCCAAACCCATATACAAAGCCTGTAACATCCCGAAATTGGGCCTAGTAGGAATGGGCCCAATGGGCCTTGGGCATAGGAGTGTTTAAAATTTTTGAGAACAAGAGAATGACATTATTTCAAGTTGGACTTATTAAGAAGATGATTTTAGAAAGTTACCGGATTCTATGAAGTTTCGAGTTCAAGTTGGACCTTAGTAAAATTTTGTGTTTAAGCCTAATAAGGAGAGATAGTAAGTGGCATCAAGGCTTATGGAAATAAAAGAGTAAATTGTTAGCATAAATGAGCATATGGCAAGGAGGTTCTGGCATCAAGTGAAGTACCTTGAGGGAAGAGGTTCAAATCCCATTGTGTGCAAATTTTGACTATTATTTTTGTACTATTTCCCTAAATTTCGGCCAAGCTTGTAAATATGGCAAAATTGGATTTTTAAATTATGGTAGGGTGGACTTATTAAATTGTGGAAAAGTATGGTAAGGAGGAAAATAAGGAAAAAGAAAAAAAAGGAAATAAAAAAATAAAAGAATTTGGAGAGTGGAGTAGGTGGATGAAAAAGAAATAAAAGAATTTGAGGAGTGGAGTAGATGGATGAAAAAGGAATAAAAGAATTTGTGGAGTGAAGTAGGTGGATAAAAAAAAGAGATAAAAAAAAGAAAGAAAAAGAAGAGAAAAAAAAAGGGTTATGAAAATAAAGAAAAGAGAAGTATCATCTTTTCTTCTCTTCATCACCACCTAGAATTGGTAGCAAACAAGGGTTGGAGAGCTCAAAAATTTCAGCAAACAAATCCTTTAGCAAGTAAGTGATTTTGATGACTTTAGTTGATAATTTTTGTATTTTTGGAGCCCCCAAAGCTTAAGCTAGCTAATGAGGGGACTAATTTGTAATATGGTTGAGAGTCTAGGGACTTGCCATGAGAGAGTTTATGCTGGTTGCAAGGTCTCGAAGTAATTTATCAAAGGTTCAATCGAAAACCTATCCCTCGTTATAACTGACTCGGATTTTTTTGTGCCGCGGAGAGCATCGCGTTACGGATTCCGAATAAGGTGTGTAATCCCGTACCTTTCGTATATATGATTGAAATGGTGTGTAATATCACACTTCTCTGAAAGTTTGTATGAAATATGCTGTTAATCGGTGGAAATACCAAAGAAAACTAAAAACCGGCATCCGTAATCACTCGAGTGTGCGTATGATCGTAGTGGTAATCGTATTTCGTAATAAAACAGTTTCAGTTAGAAGCAGCGACGTGTTTTTGAAAAATCACTAAAAATAGAAGAAAAGTAATTAGAAAGTGAATAAGATACCAAATTAAAGCTTAGTGTGTCTATTTTAATATGGAAGAAACGGAGAAGGAAAAGGAAGTTTATATTCTGAGATATCTTGATTTTAGTGAGACTGGTTCTGATTAACTTCGGGGTTCACTGATCTGTTTTGGAAAAATCATATAAAATTGTACAAAATGAATTATGGGTTATAATTTACATGTATGGATTCCTTAGTGAGTCTATTTTCAAAATAAATAAGTTGGAACAGTATATGAAAACCGTACAGTGAGGCATTTGAAATTAAGTCAAGAGAGGTCAGAATCATTGGACAGTGAAACAAGGGAAACTTTAAGGAATAAACTGTACTAAATGGCTAGGCCAAAAATTCTGGAAAAACTTCAGTAAGAAGATACATGAGTCTAGTTTCAAGGAAATTTTACGGATCTAGATTTCGAGTTTTCTAACTCGAGTTATATGCAATTTAGTCAGTATGACGCAAATGGACAGTTTAAATTTGTATGCCCCAAATTACTAGTTAAGTTTTAGTTGCGAAATTACCCCATTTGGGCTTAAAATGGATTTTTGACCCAATAGTTCTGTAAAGACCCAAATAGAGTTCTGTATCACTCGAGGCGATAGTGAATCTTTGAAAACACCGTTAAATATGAAATTACCAAATTACCCTTGTAGGGTAAATTATCGAATTACCCTTAGAGAGTAAATTATCGAATTACCCTTAGTGGGTACGATTACTGAATTACGAAAATGCCCTAATGGGCCGAATTACGAAATTTTCCTATGGGCCAAACTACGAAAATACCCTTTATGGGCCAAAATGTTATAATTGCTATATTGGCCAAATGTTATATTTGCTACATAGGCCATATTTGGTATAAGTGGTGACCGATTGTGTATTTTGGTTTTTAAAGGTAAATCGATAGGCATAAGGAAGTTCCGGGATCGTGTTAATTCAAGTAGCTAAGGGTTTCGCTAAATAGTAAGGTGTGTGATTAACCCACTGTTTTCCGGGTTTATGTTATATTGTATGTGTGGTGTAAATGCTAATGTGTGCAGTGACAATTATGAATGGATACCCTTAAGGGGTATATCGAAAATCAGGTCAGTGTTAAATATTAAGAATGTGAATATGCCAATGAGAATATGTTTGTATGCCGAATAGCATGTGCATGCATCATTTTATTATGTTATGACATTATCATATGTTGCATGTGCATGGGATGGGATCTGAATGTGAAAGAAGAAAGGGTGTACATTATGTACGTGGTCTAATGTTGGCCTTGTGCTACATTAGCGCTTGATGTTAGCTATCTGCTTCATCAAGGGAGGTGTTGGCTAGGTGCCACATCTCGGCGGTTGATAGCTGTGTGCATCACCGTAGATTGATTGATATGTGGGATCACTTATGTGATCGGCGGCCTAGCCACGGCCTTGAGCAGCAAGTCTGCCAAGGTAAGATATGTGGATCACTATGTGATCGGTGGATTAGCCACGGCCTTGGGCAGGGGGTCTGCCAAGGTAGGTGTAAAGGATGGACCCTAGGCTGGGTTGGGTGCATTTTGCATAAATCTGTCTGCTATGTGAATTAATGTGGAAATGGGCCAAGCCCAGTATGTGGAAACATGTGGTTGATTACACTATTATAAGAATGTGATGTGGTTGTGGGCCAAGCCCAATAAGTGAAAGCATGTGATTAAATTATCTTAATATCTGTTATATGGGTTATTATATGGTTTGACATGTGGATGGAATTCAGTGGTCTAATTACACACTGAGTCTGTATGACTCACCCAATTTTTATCAAACATCGCAGATGATTTTAGGTGATCGGACCGGGTTGGAGTGAATATGAGGTGGCCCATGCAGAAGTTAATTTTATTTGTTTTCATATTTTATAATTTCAGTATTTCGATAAGTATTATTGTAATAAGGCCACTTAAGCATTTGAAGTTTATTATTATGTTTTATTATGGATTGACGATGAAATGTTATTTGCAAATGATATTATTTTCTTAAATTTATATATATATATATATATATATTAAAGTTTTCAAATCTGGATACTTTATGACATCAAATTTTTACTTAGCATTTTAAATAAACAATGTTTTATAAATAAACACAAATTTCCATGTTTTATTTTAAGGTTAAAATATTTTAAACGTTTTTCCGCAGTGACAAACCAGATCCGGTCAAGACTCGTGGGCCGGGTTTGGGGTGTTACAAAGCCCACTAAGCCCAACTCGATCATATGGCCTATCGGCCCAAATCACATTTATGTGGCCCATTAGGCCCAATCTCTTTCATATGGCCCATTAGGCCCAAATCAATTCCAGATCATGTAACCTATATGACTAATTCAATCCATGCAGACAAATCAACAATTCCACATATCTTAACCCTAGGGCCCACCGGCCCATTTAGCCACTTTTGACTTTTCGGCTTTTCGGCGTTGCCGATATCGTGTGTGTGTAGTGTTTGTACACACCTGGTAATAACGCGTGTTGCAATCCCCTTGATCACGAACCTACAATCGACATTAGTTAACGATTAATCATGGCTTAATACATACTTTATCAAAAATCGAAACCTCACCGTAACATTATTGTGTGCGACAAGCCTTAATAGTTTTCCCTTGACCACTAATCGCGAAATTTTTCTAAACCTGCATTAATTTTTCATCATTAAAACCAAAATAGTAGGGGACTTGTATCCATCACGAATCACCTTCATAAAATAAATATCCATTCGGCCAACTACCTAAAATCAAGGAAATACTTACCTAAACCCGAAATGTGAAGAGTAACTCGACAGAAATCTGAAGCACAGAGATTCAATACTAATCCCCTACCCAAAACCGATTAGGAGAAGTGAGGGGAAAGAGTAATTGGTATTATTAATATTAACCGAAACAAAGAAAAAGAAATACTTACACCCAAAGGAGTAATCGGCCAAAGGAAGATTCGGCTATTCCAAAGGTAGACCAAAAATGATTTTTTTTTTTAGAAGAGAAAGAATGATGAGTAAGGGAATTTGGGAGAAGAAGATTCGGCAATTGCAAAAGAGGAAAAAGAACTAGAAAGAAGGAGAAAAATGAAGCATTTGGTTTGGCAAAACAAGGGAAACTCTTCAAAAAGAATTTGGCACCCCCTATAAATACCCAAAGCCGAACCCCTAAAGTCCCAATTGGCTCCACTTCATCCACATCCCATCTCCTAATTTTTCTCCACGATAAGCTCTCCTATCCTCTTCCTATATTTTCTCTTCTGATCACACTCCTTAGAGTCCATCTTCACTCCACTTTTAACCTTCTAGAAGGCCAAAATTAAACTCCTAAAAATACTAAGCTAGGATTCGAACCAAGGACCCATTAACACATAATTAACTCCTGACTAAATATTGAGCACACATTCACATAGAAGTCGCAAAAAGAAGATTCGGGATTTTTGGGGGGTTACACCGGTGGTTTGAGGTTGTTCCTCGATCACTATAACCAACTTATTGAATAATGAAAAAAACCTATTGTTCGAGATCAATTCGAAGACGGAGTCAAAATCACACCTGAAGCTAAAGTTTTCGTCTTATTAGTTTTATTCATATTTAATTTTGTTTGTCACATTTTATTTTTCTATTTAATTTCTGTTATTTGTTGATATTCAGATTTAACTCCACTTCTATTTTGTATAGATTGGTACAATTTGTGGGCACGAAAACTATTTATGACGCGTCTTGGTTGTAATGAGTTGCAGATTTAAATATTTTAGTCCTTATACTACAAATTTAAATTCAAATTTAGACGTATAAATTTATTTTTAGTGGATTCAACACACATCAAAGACTCCTAATTGAATTCTACTTCTAATTATCAAATACTCTCAATAAATCAAAATAATCTAAGTTAAATAAGATCTAAACTCATAATTGAAATAAAAGTCTAATTATCTTAAAAATATCTCTAGTTAAAATCTTAACAGGATGAAAATCATTATCTAATTAAACTATAATAATAACAATTATAACTCTTCCTTTATCCCACAATTGAGAAAAAAAAGATTAATTACAAGTTTAATCTCCCACTAATTGTTGAAAATTTAATTTAATCTATAAAATCAAATCAAATTTCAATTTAGTCTTGAAATTAAATTAAAAATTCAAATAAGTCCATGACCAATAAAAATACTAAAAATCTAAAATTTGTTCTTTTGTCTGAAATTTCTGAAATAATTTATTTGAAAATTTGAGTACTAAAGTTATCTCGATTCGACACGAAAACTAATATCAAAAATTTTTGGGGTGTTAGAAATATAACATAAGATATGGTCATATAGTTTATGTTGCCAACAATATAAACGGATTGTCACATGCCTTTAAAATTTTTCCGTCTCAAAAAATTTGATTTGACTCAATTTAAAAATTAAGGGCTATAAAAATACAAAAAAAAAATAATTGTGACCAAAATGACTAAAAAGAGAGAGTAAATGTTAAATGTTAAATTTATCATTATATTTATTTTTTTCTAATACAATGGCTTAAACTACTTAGTGCTTGAACTCACGTCCTCCTACATTAATAACATTGATGTCAATTGAGCTAATGCTTAAATGACAAATTTATTAATACAAAGTAAGGAATTACACAACCCTAATAGGTACCAAACAAAGAGGAGTTTTCTTGAATATTGTGATCCCTGATTCTTCTTCCATATCCACATCCTCAACACTCATTCCCTCAGGCAATTCCCAATCAAACCGATATAAGAAGTTTGCCACCGTAAGTTGAAGAAACATAATTGCGAAACTTGTCCCTGGACAACCTCTTCGCCCTACTCCAAAAGGCAAAAACTCCAAATGTTGTCCTTTGAAATCAACTGAACTTTTCATGAATCTATCAGGTCGAAACTCATGAGGGTTTTCCCAATATTTCGGATCAGTTCCAATCACTACACCAAAACAGACTTTTAGCGGCGTTTTTAGTGGCGTTTTAAAGAAAAACGCCGTAAAATTTATACATTAGCGGCGTTTGAAGTAAACCGCCGCTAAAAAATGAGTAATAGCGGCGTTTATTTCAAAAACGACGCTAAAAATGATATATAGCGGCGTTTATTTCTAAAATGCCGCTAAAAGCCCGACCTTTAGCGGCGCTTGAGGGAAAACGCCGCTAAAAGCCCGACCTTTAGCGGCGCTTGAGGGAAAACGCCGCTAAAAGCCCGACCTTTAGCGGCGCTTCTGGAAAAACGCCGCGAAAATCCCGACCTTTAGCGGCGCTTGAGGGAAAACGCCGCTAAAAGCCTGACCTTTAGCGGCGCTTCTGGAAAAACGCCGCTAAAATCCCGACCTTTAGCGGCGCTTCTGGAAAAACGCCGCTAAAAGCCCGACCTTTAGCGGCGCTTCTGGAAAAACGCCGCTAAAAGTCTGCCCGTTTCTTTAGCCATTTTTTGGGTTTTTTAAATTTATATATTAAATAATTTATTATATAATCGTAAAGATATATTAATTTGAAAATATTAAATTAATTATCATCATAGTTTAGGGTTTATGGTTTAGCATATATATAGTTTAGAGTGTAAGGTTTAGGAGTTACTATTTTAATGTTTAGGGATTATATGTGGTTTATGATTTGCGGTTTAAGGTTTAAGGGCGATGTGTTAGGGTTTATTGAGTGTTAATAGTTGAACCTAAATTTTCAAATAAGAAAAGCAACGAGATTAAACTCCTAAAAATAAAAGCATATTGACCAAATTCCAAATTTGTGAATATAAGGAGTACTTATACCAAATTATAATTATATTTTACATTATTTAAAAGATAATAGATAAGCTTTATATATATTAAAATTAAAAAAATTGTAACCCATGCATCTGTAGAGAAACAAAATTAATTAGTAAATTGAAATGTTATTTAAATTTATTAAAATATTGAAAGAAATATTATATAATATTCAAAACTTATCTAAATAATTTAAGGTTTAAGGCTATAATATATTAAGGGTACTTTAGTCATTTGTATTGGTTGACTAGGGTTTCAAGTTCAGTATTTCAAGATTTAGGAATTAGGGTTTAGGGTATGTAGTTTAGAGTTTAGGGTTTCAGGTTTAGGGTTAGTTATGGCTTGGGTTTATGGGTTTTGTGAGTGTATGGTTTAAGGTTCACAGGTTTAGGGTTTATCGAATGAAGATAGAATATCAAATTTCATTTAATCATTAAGAAATTATAAAAATATATGATATAAATTAAATCTGATTGTACATCTCTTTATCCCTAAACCCTAAATTATAAACCCTACACGGTCTAAACCCTAAACTCTAAATATCAAATTTAGATTCTAAACCCTAAATCATAACTCTAAATAGTACTCGACCATAAACTCCTAAACTGCAAACACGTGTTTATTAGTTTAGTTTAGTTTATTAGTTTAGTTTGTATTATTTCTTTATATCAATTAAAATAAAATTTATTTATAATTTAATTTTTAAAATATTTAAAAAAATTAATGATACGTAGAAAAAATTGAGAACTAATAACATTGAAAAATATATGTTAAAAATGTAAAAATTAAAATACTATTATTTAAAATACTTTTAAAGTTTTTTTGGGTATATGACTTATTATTGTTTAAATTATATATTAAATAATTTACTATATAATGATAAAAGAGATAATTTTAATTTTAATAATATTTTAAATTATTTAAGAGATATTAGGTAAACTTTATGTATAAAAAATTTTAAAAAATTGTAAAAAATTATAAAAAATTGCAAAAACTTAAGAAGTTTTGCTTTATCGAAACCCTTAAACCCTAACTAGTAATGTTAATTAAAATACAATTTATTTTTAATTGAATATAAAATATAAATATTTTATCTTACTTAAAATATAAATTATATTGATTAAATATAAATTATTTTTAATCAAAAAATAATGACACTTGGAAAAAATTTGAAAGTAAAAACATAGAAAAATATTGTTAAAATAAAAAAATTATTAACTAATTTCTTATATAATCGTAACAGAGTTAGTTTTAATTTTAAAATATTGAATTAATTCTCATGATAATTTAGGGTTTATGGTTTAATTTAGGGCATATAATTTATAGATTAATCTTTATAGTTTAGGGTCTAGGGCTTATATTTTAGGGTTTAGGTTTATGATTTAAGATTAAATGTTAGGGTTTAGGCTGAGTTTATAGTTTAGTTTTTATTATTTTAGAGTTTTATTATTTAATATTTAGTATTTAATATTTTAGTTAAAAAGTTCAATACTCAAAATATAATAAAAATAAAAATTCAAAAAAATAATAATCTGAGCACAAAAATTTTGAAAGAAAAAATATAGAAAAATATAAGTTAAAATTAAAAATAAAATTGAAATTGAAAAAAAATTAAAATTAAAAAAATTAAAGTTAAAAGTTCAATACTCAGAAATAAAAAAAAATTAAAATTATATAATAGTGGCGTTTTTGTAAAAAACGCCATAAAAAAGGGCTATAGTGGCGTTTAAAAACGCCACAAAGAAAGCTATTACGATGTCGTTTTCCCTCTGCTAAAAACTACCCCTATAACCCCGATTTTTTCCTCAAACCCTAAATTTTTAAGTCTCCAAACCCTATATTTCGGGTTCTGAATCTCTCGCTTTCAGGCTTTCTCCCTCCCACATAAACACACTTTGGTGGCGAATCGTGGGGCAAAAGATGATTATCACGCTCCCAGGCGGTCTAGATCTGTTTCTGAGTCTCTTTCTCTACGTTTTCCACATGGTGAAAAAGGCAAAAGGCAATCCGATTTGAAGAAGTCTTTCAAGCTCGCCGTTCGCTCTCTTCTCACTACTTGTCCTACACAGGTTTTAATTTGGTTACCTCTTTTAATTCTCTTTCTACTGATAGTGTGGATTGGTGCTTTCAAATGATTCTCTTTTTGTTCTCATGAAGGAATTTAGTAAAGCGTTTCCAAAATTTTCGAGTGTCGAGCAAGAACATCTCCACCAAATCTGCCCAAGAAGTTCCTTCACAAGCACCGTAAGTTCATTCTGGAATAGTTTTCCTCCCTCAAAATCTGCCCTTTTTCCCAAAGTCAGTAGCATTCATATTCTTTTTAGTTCTTACTTTTGCTTTTTACTCTCTTATTTGTTCTCTAATCATATTTGCCAAAATACAGGAGAACCGATATGCAATAGTGGATATTTGCTACCCACAGTCAGTAAGTATGATTCTAAGATTCTTTTCTTCCATTTTTTCCCTAAAGAAATTAAGTTTGTATCAAAATGGAAATAAATTGAAAAAAAAGAACAGAAAAGAATTGTGCAACTTAAATCCTTCTGAAATACCTAACTGTAAGCTTTATTTTTTTAGCCTGTTGGTTTTATTCGTGAGCAGAGTAGCGTCATTGCTAGACAGGTGACCTATTAAACTTAATGTATCTTCATTTTTTGTGATAGATTTTTTACTATGAAAATATTGAACAAGGGTGAAAATATTGAGCACTAATGCTATTTGTTTGAAGTGCAGAAGCCAACCACTTTAAATGAGAATGATAATGGTCACATACCAGTTTAGTGGCTAAAGCCAAGGAAACCCTAATTTTGCAATGGTGAGACCTAATCAAGAAGCAATCGACACTTTCATCAGCATCACTGGGGCACCTGAAGCTGTTGCTATTTCCATGCTAGAGGTAGTTTTTGAAAAATCTTTAATTAAATCTTAATTTCATTTTGTTAAAATTTTAAACTGGATTATCAAATTGGCTTCTGATTGTAGGTTGATCAATGATCGGCTGATTTCTTTTTCTCCTTTTTTAAATTTTTAGGGTTTATAATATACTGCTTAATGTTGTTGATTTATTTTTCTGATCATCGTTTCATTCGCTTGTTGAAGATAACTGAATTTTTATTGGTTGTAATTGGACTTAGTTTTTTAGCCAATGACTATAATCAAAGGGTTAATTTAAGGTTCGAATGAATTATTTGAAAATTTTATTATTTTTCTTTTCAATTAGTTGTTTTACTTGGATTTAACTTATATTAGTCAAATGAGCTGGCTTTAAAAAATGAACAAGAACGAAGAAATTTGATGGTTGACTGGACACTGGAAAGGGGAAAAGCTAAAAGTTGTAAATGTTTTGAATATAGAGTTGTATTCTTTTCATGGCTTCAGAAAAATGTATGCGATGTTTGGCCAGCGATAATGGACAAGGTTTTTTGAGCCTCCATGCCTTAGTCATGCTTTCATAAACATGGGCAGCTAATACCGAGAAGTCTCATTGAATGTAGTAAGCGATTTAAAAGTGAAGCTCATATGCATCATTGCTACTTGCTTTGCAGCTAAACTCCTGAGTGACTGGGGATGGTTGATTTGAGGTTTAATTCTACCTAGCAGATTCTTAGGTTTTGATTCTGTTGTTTGTTAAGGGTCTTTTTGGAGACAAATGTCTGAGATTGCTGGAAAATGCTTCTTACCATCATATTAATGTCTATTTGGGTTGCGTTTTCTTAGAGTTTTGGATTCTTTGCATCATATCATAAAATTGAGTTAGATATAACATCTCATTGTTATCTATTAATTGTTTCACTTGGGACCAGGAGCATGCTGGTGATCTCAATACAGTTGTAAATGCATATTTCAGCGAGGGTGATAGGTATATATTTCTGAATTATGCTAAAAAAAATTATGATAAGTAATTCTAGGTTTATAGCTTTATTTGTTTGTTTGTTTTCTCATGTTTCCTACAAAAAGAAGGCCAACATAAATGCGGATAAATTATGATATATGAAATATAAATTTTAAATAATCTTTAAGTAATTAATATAAATTATTCTTTTGCCATCTCTCACATGCAGTAGCAGAAGTACATTGCATTCTATAAATCCGATTAGTATAGGTTTGGAGTGGAGTGCAGACCATGAGTTTTATTTTATAATACAATAATATAGTGTGAATTGGCATGTCTCATTTGTCTAAAATAGGCCAGTTGACTTTAGCTACATAAATAAACAAAATTATTATTATCATCTAGAAAGCCATCATGCATTATGCATCCATTCATTTCTGAATACTAAACCTAGTGTTAAGTTGGATTATATTAATTGCAACTATTGCATTAGAAATTAAGACTTCATAACTGGTAAATATATGCTTGCATAATTTTTATTTGGTGTGAATTAAAAATTAAATGGAATTTCTTCCCTTTAAATTTATTCTTTTCTTTTCCCCTGCTCTTTTCTTGTTTTCTTCGACCCTTTTTCTTGTATGTTATTTTTTTCTTTAATTATTATTCCTCGAATGCATACAAATTAAGTTTGAATATATATATATATATATATATAAATTCATGAAAATGATAATTTTTAAAGTTATATATATATATATATATATATATATATATAGTCAAGCAAACCAGGCTTTTAAACCAAAAATCAAAAAGCTTTTGATTTTTCAAAATAAATTTGTGTATGAAATTATAAATTTGCTCTGATTTATATTAACCATAATTTTTAAATATGATTTATATATTTAAATTAAAATTTAAAATAATTTATATTAATTACTTAAAGAATATTTAAAATTTATATTTCATATATCATAATAATAAGAATAAATTATTGTTTTATTATATTATATCATAAATGCGGATTTGCTCAGTTTCCTACATTTGGTTTGAAAGCATGGAAAAATTCGTGCGTTCTCTAGTTTTAATATTATCTTTTAAATATTGTACCTTTAAATTTTTAAAAATTACATTTATCAAACAATCTAATAATATTTTGCATTTTATTTTAAAAAATATAACAAATAAATTTATAAATTAAATTCCATTTTTAACATCTATAATTTGAGATATTTCAAAAACAATATTTAATTCATAGAAGAAAAACGGTTGCTTCATTGTCATTCCCGAGTTTAGAAATTGACATGTGCATGCAATTTGAATGTAAACTATAAGAGTTACGGGTTCCATTTGGTTTGCTAACTTGTCCTCTTTGTTGAGTCCAAAGTTCATCTTTTTGGATTTTAAGCTTATGTAATTGGATTTTAAGCTTATGTATGTTCAAACCTTTCTAGCATTTCATTGTAATACTATTTGATAAGTTGGATTCGCGTTTCTTTCTGCAGGAGCTCAACAACTTAAAGCCTCAGCTCAGCTATATTCAGCTGCAAAATATAGCGAAAAGTCGTTGCTTATATATATGTACATATGCAAATCATAAACCTGGATATTCTTGTTTTCTACTTCCAATTTTCTTGCTTTGTTTGCTAAATCCTACTGATATGGATAATTCTCTGTTCTTTGAACGTTTTTTATTTTTACTACACTATATCAATGGGGTTGTCCACAATTTGTAGTTGGGAACCAATCCCCTTCTGCTACAGAGAGAGCAATTCCTCACATAAAGACTGAAGTGTGAAGCTCCTAGGGAAAATGGAGAGCGAAAGAGTAATGGCATTGAAGAAGATGCTAAATCT
Organism: Gossypium australe; assembly: GCA_005393395.2. Lineage (NCBI taxonomy): Eukaryota > Viridiplantae > Streptophyta > Magnoliopsida > Malvales > Malvaceae > Gossypium > Gossypium australe. Next base: position 106,448,974 of record CM016620.1, on the reverse strand, counting down.
GACAGAAGTGCAGAGAGACAACCTGATGTGGTAGATGATCGCCCGAGCAAATCTAGGTTTCCTTTTGTATTTTTTTTTTCCTTTTTTGGTCATTTATTGTAGGAAAAAATGTAGATTGATGTGACATAAAATGTGGTATTTCGGTACCAAACAAATCAGAGATACAATAGTAATGCAAATTTTTATTTTTTAATTTGTTGATATGAAGAAAAATATTTTAATTTTTTTTGTTTTTCATCACAAAATTAGCGGCGTTTGTAAAAAAGCGCCGCTAAAAGTTATACCTTTAATGGCGTTTTTTAAAAAAGCGCCGCTAAAGGTATGGGCTTTTAGCGGCGCTTTTTTAAAAAACGCCATTAAAGAAGATGCTAAATCTGACAGAAGTGCAGAGAGACAACCTGATGTGGTAGATGATCGCCCGAGCAAATCTAGGTTTCCTTTTGTATTTTTTTTTTCCTTTTTTGGTCATTTATTGTAGGAAAAAATGTAGATTGATGTGACATAAAATGTGGTATTTCGGTACCAAACAAATCAGAGATACAATAGTAATGCAAAATTTTTATTTTTTTAATTTGTTGATATGAAGAAAAATATTTTAATTTTTTTTTGTTTTTCATCACAAAATTAGCGGCGTTTGTAAAAAAAGCGCCGCTAAAAGTTATACCTTTAATGGCGTTTTTTAAAAAAGCGCCGCTAAAGGTATTGGCTTGTAGCGGCGTTTTTTAAAAAAGCGCCGCTAAAGGTATGCGCTTGTAGCGGCGTTTTTCAAAAAAGCGCCGCTAAAGGTATGCGCTTGTAGCGGCGTTTTTTCAAAAAAGCGTCGCTAAAGGTATGGGCTTGCAGCGGCGTTTTATAAAAAAGCGCCGCTAGAGGTATGGGCTTATAGTGGCGTTTGTAAAAAAAGCGCCGCTAAAGGTATGGGCTTATAGCGGCGTTTTTCTGAAAAGCGCCGCTAAAAGCCCCTACCTTTAGCGGCGTTTCCCTAAAAAGCGCCGCTAAAAGACCTTACCTGTAGCGGCGTTTTTTCGCAAAAAACGCCACTAACTTTTGCGGCGGTTTCCGTAGCGGCGTTTTTTGCGGCGCTTTCAAAAGCGCCGCAAGTACTATTAGTGGCGCTTAAAAACGCCGCTAAAGGCCCAAAAAAACGCCGCTAAAAGTCTGTTTTGGTGTAGTGAATTGATTTCGCATCGATGATAACCCTTGTTTTGGCCGGGATCTCGTAATCTCCGACAACACAGTCCTCAGTTGTTTCTCGGGGGACCAATAGAGGAGCTGGTGGGTGGAGCCTGTCTCTTTTATGACTGAGTGTAAGTAATGTAGTTTGGGAATGTCACTTTCTTCAATTTTGTCTCTTCCATTGCCAACTTTTCGTACCTCATATTTCACCTTCTCCATTAATGGTGGATTTCTTATCAATTCGGTGAAGGTCCAAACCAGAGCTGATGCTGTTGTATCAGTCCCCGCTATGAACATGTCCTAAAGTCATTTCAACTCAATATTAATATATGATAGACATATACTATTGCCAAAGTTCTTCACAAGTGTAATACCAAGATTACGACACATGTACGATTTGAGTGAAAGATAAAATTATGTAACAAATATATCTATGGAAAAAAAAATAACATAAATAACAAACATGGCTTTGGGATTTTGGTTGAATGATTAAGTACAAATATTAAATTTTATATAGAGGCTAGAGCTCAAATCCTATGTATATATTTATTATATATAAAAGATATGAAATGATAAAAAAAAAACATAATCAAAACAATACAATTTATTTTGTAAAATAAAGATATTTTCATTATTACCCAACTGAATTGATATTAAATTAACTCGTGATACTAATTCAATTAAATGTTTAATATATATATGGATATAAAATATCTTAAAATTCCAATAATATATATCTATACATAACATTATCATATATTTCAAAGCTCTTCGTACTTTTTTTTATTTTTTTTGAATTTTTAAATATATCTATATTTTTTATGTTTTCAAAATTAGACTGGAGGTCAAACTAGTCAAACTATCGATTTCAGTCCAACTGTTTTGTCTCATTTGATTAAATAAATCATTAAAAACTTATAAAAAAAGAAAAATATATATATATTTAAAAACTAGAAAAAGTCATTTTAATCAATTCGTACTAGTTCGCAGGTCAATCGATCTAACCCCTCTAATAAAATCCGTATCTTGATCAATTCTCGATCCAACCAAACAGTCTAATCTTTTTTAAACAAAGTTAATAAAATGATAGTTTAATAATATCCCAACAGAGTTGGTGCCCAGAAAAAAACACCATTGTATTAATATTTATTACTTTGCTTATAAGAAGATATTTTAGTAATCTCCCAACTAAGTTGATGTCTAGTTAATGATTTAATATAAGTATAAATACAAGTACGAGTAAATAATACTATCAAAGGCGGAGGGAGCGAATAGGTAATGGTCTTGGCCCCAAAAAATAAAAAATTGCTTATATAGCCTCTTTAGGTTTTAGAAAATTATACTTTGGTGTTTTTTTTTCATTTTTGACTTGTAAAATAATTTTTTTGGCTTTGTCATTAGATACTATAGATCATATATGTATTTATGTAAACCCAAGTTATGGTATATTGATTGAGTGTTTATCTATTTTAAAATTAATTTAGATTTAAATCATAGTTGTATTAAAAAATATGTATGCTTATATAAATATATACTATATATAATGAATTTTAGCAACAAGCATGTTATATAGCATACCGTGAGGACACCCTTGATTTGCTGATTGTTAAGAGTGATAAGTTGACGTGCATCCTTTTGCAATCGAAGAAGAACATCAACGATGTCTTCGTGATTAGCTTTAGTTCTTGTCGGAGCAACATGGTCGGCAATTACTTCATCGTACAACTTGTCAAGTTCTTTGAAGTTCTTTTCAACTCTTGTTTCCATACCATTCAACTTATTCACCCACCACATCCATGGAAAGTAATCGGACACAACAAATTCTCCCAACAGGAGCTGAATTTCACGCAATACCCTGTCGAATCTGCTCGTACCACCGTCACCTCCGCCGCCGTATTTTTTACCAAATGTAACGCGACATACAACGTCGTTCGCCAACAAAAGTGATAGTTTTTTAAGATTTACAGGGGCTGATGACGAGGAAGCTATATCAATATGATTCACCATTGCTGCAACTTCTTCTTCTCTTATAGTTCGAAACGATTGGACCTTCTTTGAACTAAGAAGTTCCGTTATTGCTATCTTCCTCATTTCCCTCCATAATGCACCATAAGGAGCGAAAGATATATTGTTTAAATCGTAACTTATCTTCTTCGCAACGTATAAATCAGTAGGTCTACCAGAGAGGGCGAGATCATGGCCGCCGCCGGGGCCTTTGAAGATCGCCATTGCAGCATCTGCGGAAGAGATAACCAGTGTTGGAATGGCGCCGAGTTGCAGAAACATCATCTGCCCATATTGTTGGGAGAGTCTTTGAATGGATTTGTGGAATGAGTCACCGAGTTGGTGTAGGTTGCCTATAATGGGGAGCTTCCATGGACCAGGAGGAAGCCTTCTTGTTGGAGCTTTGTACTTAAACACCATTAGTGTGAAAGCAATGAATGAAAGCGTTAGGGTAAACTGAAAATCCATGGAGTAATGATTTCTTAACAATGGGGCGGGTTTTGGAGTTTGGCACGAAAAGGAATGGAATTTAAAAGGATGGAACTGGTTTGAACTAACGTATTTAGAAGATAACAAATCAGATTTTTCATGCTTCTTTAATAAAATATACAATCCTTTCTCTTTACAACATACAGTGAAAACTGCAAATTTCTAAAATGTTTTACTTATTTAAAATGTTACAACATATTGTGGAAACTGCCAATTTTCTAATCTACTCCAAACCAATGTCAGTATCGTGGAAATTTCCGTCGCCGTCAAATCTGAAGTGGTAAAGAGGTAATTGGAATTGTAGGACAAATCATTTGTGCAGTTCATAAACTAGCAAGGGGGGATGGAAAGTGAGACATTTTTAAACCGATGTCAATATCATGATGAGAATTTCAAATCAAGTTCGAGTTTTTCTTAAAGATTAGGTAAATGAAAACAAATGAGATAGAATGCATGAACATATTTTTACAAACTACAGTAGAGATCCTTCCATAAAAAGATATTTTCGATTGATTTTTCCTTTGGTGGTAGGGGGTAATTTTTTAAATCAAATATTAATATTGAAATAAATATTAAATATTAATATTTTATTTCCTTGAAAATTAATATTATATTAATTAATAATTTAACTCACGAAAAAAGATATGTGACAATTTTTAAAACTGCTTCTGAAATAGAATAAAGAAAAAGTAAACTATACGTGTACCAAATACTAGTCCATTAATTAAATACATAAAATAATATTATTATCTATTACAATTATAATAAATTTTTTTATATTCTTAATATTCATTTTATCGTCTATGTTGTTTTGTCTAATCATATTACATGTTAAACAACTGTAAATCTAGTTCTCCTTTAGAACGTAGTTCAGAATGTGAGGGAAAAGTCTGTTGTTCGCTTCTTTTAAGTAGTCTTTTTTCAGCTCTGAAGTCTTTAACACTATGTTTCAAGGTGCTACGTCGGTGGAAGAAGATGAGCGAGAGTCTAGTAGTGAGATGGATAAAGAATTGAAGCATAAGCTCCGACAACCGTGGCGTCAGGCACTGATTATGAAGTTGCTAGGAAAATCAATTGCTTATAAAATTATGATCACTAGAATCACAAATCTTTGGAGTCTAGAGGGCGACTTTGATTGCATTGATTTGGGTTATGGTTGTAATGCGGTTAAATTGGAGAGTGCAGACTCAAAGTTATTGGTCCTTGGGAAATCATGGATCACAATATGATAATTAGACCTACTAATGAGTCGAGTTATTTAGTTTTAAGGTTTGTCTGAAAAATTAGAAGGTTTGGATAAAAATAAAGGCTCGAAAAATGAGTTGATTATCAATAAACTGACTAATCTAATAATATTTATTACCCGGTCCGATGTTCAATGTGGATAAGAGATATCAGAATAACACTTTTTTATTATTACAAAAATTCTTTTTAGCAAATCATTATTTCAATACTGGTTATAATTTGGTAAATCAATTTTCAACAATCAGGCATTTTAAAATCAATTTCAATCAATTTTGAGGTGTTTAGACATGCTCAAAATATAAAACAAGGTTTCGTAAGTTTAAAACAATCGAAAATACAAGTTGTACATGTATAATGGAGTAAGTTTTGAAACTTGAACAGAAAATCTCGAGACTTGGAGAGAAAGTCTCAATACTTAGCTCCTAAGTCTCAAGACTTGATGCAAAGTGTAGAAGCCCAAATCCGTCCAGCCCGTTAAACCAACCGAATACCCATTACAAATAATGATCGGCCCAAAAGGCCCAAAAAAATTATTTTTTTTAGATAGCTAGGGTTTTTAACCCTAGCGCCGCAAGCCCCATGTGCGCCCCAACGCACCCCGCCTTCTGGCCTCCACTACCGACACCGGTACCGTGCCCATACCTGCAAAAAGAGACAAAATTACAAGCACGCCGCAAGCCAGAGAATGGGTTTATCTATTTTTATTTTCATCAACATTCGGCTATAAAGCCATGAATGAACATTGTAATAGGGACTCTTTTTTTTTCGGAATCAATGAAGAAAAACAGATTCAAACAACAAAGATAGCAAAAAGATAAAAAAAAATAAAAAAAGGGGCAGAAACTAAAGAAGAGCTTTCGGAGGTATTCTTTAATTTTTTTATTTATTTTCTTTCATTCGCGTATATACACGTATATATATATAGTATAAAGCAGAAACTATATGACACGCATGTTGTTGCCCCCCATTACCTACAACCCATACAACCCCCATACCCTAAATGGTACGACGCGAATGCGCAATGTGAATACCACGCAGGGGTTGTCGGACATTCGATAGAGAATTGTCTCGCCTTCAAGAAACTAGTTGAAAAACTTATCCAAATGGGCGTGGTGAAAGTCAACGACACAGAGCACCCATTACCCAACCACGCTACTAACGGGGTGAACATGTTGGGGGAGAAGGTAGGGAAGAAAGTAAAAACAAACGTCGATGAGATAAAGACCCCGCTGAGTTTGGTTTGGAGGCAAATGATAAGCCGAGGCTTAATCACCCAACAGCCGGGAGGAGAGATTGAAGGAGCGGAGAATTATTGCAAGTTTCACGCTAAAATGGGCCACGATATTCAAGAATGCACCATGTTCAGGACTCTCATTCAAGGTCTCATGGATAACAAAGAGATAGAATTCTACGAAGAGATCGGAGATCTAGAAGAAGGAGAAGTTCACGCGTCAGAAGAATGACCGGCTAGAAGGATCTACGGGGGCAATCATCCTGCAGTGGTTATATCACGACCTAGAGCGGTCGAAATCACGCCAAAAGGAGAAGCTGACATATCGAAAGAAGGGACGTCTAGGAGAGTCTATGGGGGCAACTACCCCGCAGTAGTTATATCACGACCTAGAGCGGTCGAAATCACGCCAAAGAGAGAGGCCGACATATCGAAAGAAGGGATGTCTAGGAGAGTCTATGGGGGCAACTACCCCGCAGTAGTTATATCACGACCTAGAGCGGTCGAAATCACGCCAAAGAGAGAGGCCGACATATCGAAGGAAGGGACGTCTAGGAGAGTCTATGGGGGCAACTACCCTGCAGAAGTTATATCACGACCAAAGATGGGGGAGACTGAAATATCGATCACACCGAAGGTCATAATTCAAAAACCCACGGCTACCCCTTACAAAGACAATAAAAAGATACCTTGGAGCTACGATTGTAGGGTAGAAACCCCTGGAAGAGAGAATCTGGTCAATGCTACAGAAGAAGATCGAGATGGAGGCTTCTTTACACGTAGTGGGAGACGTTACACCCCAAACACGAGTGCGGCAGCAACCAAAGGGAAAGCAGTGGCAACTGAGCGAAGGGAAGAGGAAACCATCGAATCCGAAGCATTCGTCAACGTGCCCGTGACAGAAAGCGACGCCAGGGAGTTTTTAAAATTCCTTAAGCATAGCGAATATAGTGTTGTGGAGCAGCTGCACAAACAGCCCGCTCGTATATCGGTACTGACTTTGCTCATGAGCTCAGAAGCTCATCGAAATGCGTTGATGAAAGTACTAAATGAAACATATGTCACGGGGGATATATCTGTTAATAAGTTGGACCGTCTCGTCGGTAATATAAGCGCGGACAACTTCATTTTCTTCAATGATGACGAGATACCTTCAGGAGGCATGAGATCTGCAAAAGCCTTACACATAACCACGCGCTGCAAAGGGTACACGTTGCCGGGGGTGCTAGTTGACAACGGATCTGCCCTAAATGTATTACCTCTATCCACACTGAATAGGTTACCTATGGATAGCTCCCACATGAAGGCATGCCATAATATTGTAAGAGCATTTGATGGAACGGAAAGAAAGGTCATGGGAAGAATTGATATACCACTTCAAGTTGGCCCAAATACATATGAGGTAGACTTCTTGGTGATGGATATTAAACCTTCCTACAATTACCTGCTGGGGAGACCTTGGATCCATTCAGCAGGGGCGGTACCGTCGTCACTGCACCAGAAGTTGAAATTGGTGACGGAAGGTAGATTGGTCACGATCAACGCTGAAGAAGAGATTATAGCATCCGTTACTAGTGACGCTCCGTACATTGAGGTGGATGAAAAGGCAATAGAGTGTTCTTTTCGATCATTGGAGTTTATTAACGCAACCTTCGTTGCCGAGGGCAGCAAGATCCCTATGCCTAAAATATCCAAGTCAACGATGATGAGCCTTCAAATGACAATTGGGAAGGGAGCTTTGCCCGGGAGAGGACTCGGAAGAAACCTACAAGGAAAGACTGAGGTGCCGATGCAAAGAGAAAAACAAGACCGCTTCGGCTTAGGTTTCAAGCCAGATGCGAAACAAAAGAAGAGAGAAGAAGAGAAAAGAAGAGAGAGAAGAAGGGCACGCCTAAGTGAGGAGGAGATCAAATGGGAGCCAATGACTTTCCCTCCTCTGTCCAAAACATTTGTCTCGGGGGGAATCTTGTACCCTGACCGAGGCATGGCAGCAAGAGAAGCAATGGAAGAAATGTTGGGGAGCTTAAGCATCAACGCCGTATCGGAGGAAAGGGCCGAGGAAAGAGCTTTATCTGGGATTCGTCCTTATGCTCCTGGAAGTGTTTTGGACAATTGGACAATAGAAGAAATTCCTGTAGCTTTTAGGAGTAATTCAGAGTAATGTTCGAAACACGCTTGTTGCTCTAAGCCTAGGAGCAATGAGAGACTCTTTGTTGAATAGGCATATGCCCAAGCATCTTTGTTTCAATAAAATGCATATTTCGAGCAAATTTTCTTTTACTCTCCATTCATAGTCATACACATAAACATCCATTCTTAGATTGTTGCTTCTGCGCCTTTCTTTGCCCTCTTAACAGGTCCCCAGATATCAATGACGTGAGCGACACTGCTATCAACTCAAGGTCCCCTTTTGAACGAGATACGGACATGGAGGATTCTCAAGACTTCGAAGATGACCAAGACCGTAACATGTCTCCTGATTTGTTAAGGATGGTAGAGCAAGGCGAAGAACAAATCTTACCCCACGAAGAGATAATAGAAATGGTGAACTTAGGAGAAGGGAAAGAGTTGAAAATTGGGGCTAGCATTGCCGCAAATACGAAGCAAGACCTCATCGAATTACTCAAAGAATTCAGGGACGCCTTTGCTTGGTCGTATCAAGATATGCCCGGGTTAAACACAGACATAGTGGTGCATCGACTCCCCATGAAGGAAGAATGTAAACCCGTCCAGCAAAAACTTCGAAGAATGAGGCCAGATGTTTTATTAAAAGTAAAAGAAGAGGTCAGAAAACAGTTTGATGCCGGTTTCTTGCAAATGGTTAAATACTCAGAATGGGTAACAAACATAGTGCCTGTCCCTAAGAAAGATGGAAAAGTGCGAATGTGCGTGGATTACAGGGATTTGAACAAGGCCAGTCCTAAAGATAACTTTCCGCTGCCTCACATTGATACTTTAGTGGATAACACGGCTGGATATTCTCTTTTCTCTTTCATGGACGGCTTCTCGGGGTATAACCAGATTAGAATGCACCCCGAAGATATGGAGAAAACCACGTTCATTACCATGTGGGGGACATTCTGTTATAAAATGATGCCTTTCGGACTAAAGAATGCAGGGGCAACATATCAAAGGGCCATGGTGACTCTCTTCCACGACATGATGCACAAGGAGATCGAAGATTATGTAGATGACATGATTGCGAAGTCCAGAACTGAGAGAGAACATGTGCAAGTCTTGAGGAAACTGTTCCTAAGATTGAGAAAATTCCAGTTGAAATTCAATCCGACCAAATGTACCTTTGGGGCTAGGTCAGGAAAATTGTTGGGATTTGTAGTCAGTAAAAAGGGAATTGAGGTTGATCCCGATAAGGTGAAAGCTATCCAAGAGTTGCCTCCACCACGTACCCAAAAAAAGGTTCGAAGTTTCTTAGGAAGATTAAACTACATCGCCCGGTTTATCGCACAACTAACGGAGAAGTGTGACCCCATATTTCGCCTCCTTAGGAAACACAACTCAGATGTATGGAATGAGGAGTGCGAGAAAGCATTTGATAAGGTCAAGCATTACTTGTCTAAAGCCCCAGTACTGGTATCGCCATGCCCAAATAAGCCACTAATATTGTATTTTTCAGTATTCGAGAACTCTATGGGATGTGTGTTAGGCCAGCATGATGAGTCAGGAAGAAAGGAAAGAGCGATATACTATCTCAGTAAGAAATTTACAGAATGCGAAACGAGATATTCGCCGATCGAGAAGTTATGTTGCGCTCTGGTTTGGACAACTCGGAGATTGAGACAATACATGCTATATCACACCACTTGGCTTATCTCCAAACTGGATCCCCTCAAGTTCATGATGGAGTCAACTGCACTGAATGGAAGAATGGCCCGATGGCAAATTCTGCTTTCAGAGTTCGACATAATCTACGTAAATCAGAAGGCCATAAAAGGGAGTGCAATAGCGGATTTTCTAGCCAGCAGAGCGTTAGAAGATTATGAGCCATTGGACTTCGATTTCCCAAATGAAGAATTAATGTATGTGGCAGCCACTGAAGAAGAGGTCCAAAAGAAAGGGCACCCGTGGAAGCTAAACTTCGACGGAGCTTCAAATGCGGTGGGGAATGGAATTGGGGCAGTCCTGGTGTCCCCCAATGGAGATCACTATCCTCTTACTAGCAAGTTGGATTTTGATTGCACGAACAACATGGCCGAATACGAAGCGTGCATCCTGGGAATCCGTGCAGCCATTGAACGGAAAATTGGAATATTGGAGGTATACGGCGATTCCGCGCTAGTAATCTATCAACTGAAAGGTGAATGGGAGACAAGAGACCCCAAGTTAATCAGCTATCGAAGGCTGGTTTTGGAATTAATTAAAGAGTTTGACAACGTCACTTTCTGTTACCTCCCACGAGAAGAGAACCAGATGGCCGACGCTTTAGCTACCTTGGCTTCTATGATCAAAGTAAACAAAGCAGAAGAAGTGAAGCCTATCCAAATGAGCATTTACGAGGCTCCGGCACATTGCTGCAACATCGACGAAGAAGAAGAAAGAGATAGTCACCCATGGTATCACGATGTATTACGATACGTGAAGGATCGTGAATACCCCGACCAAGCGACCGAGAATGATAAGAGAACGTTGAGAAGATTGGCCAATGATTATGTCCTGGATGGAGAAATCCTATACAAGAGAAGGAAGGATCAAGTACTGCTGAGATGCGTGGATGCAGTTGAAGCCAAGAAGATTCTCGAAGAAGTCCATGAAGGTGTCTATGGGACTCATGCTAATGGATTTACGATGGCAAGACAAATCATGAGGTTCGGGTATTATTGGTCCACTATGGAGGGAGATTGTATCAGCTATGCCAAGAGATGCCACAAATGTCAAATCTATGGAGATAAAATTCACGTGCCTCCTTCACCCCTACACGTCATGACATCCCCTTGGCCTTTCTCTATATGGGGGATGGACGTCATTGGGCCGATCTCACCAAAAGCTTCGAACGGGCACCGATTTATCTTTGTGGTAATTGACTACTTCACCAAATGGGTAGAGGCTACTTCATACGCAAATGTCACGAAATCAGCGGTCAGCAAGTTCTTAAAGAAGGAGATCATATGTCGGTATGGGATGCCTGAAAGGATCATATCTGACAACGCACTAAACTTGAATAATAGCACGATAGCGGAGGTCTGCAGCCAATTCAAGATCAAGCATCACAACTCATCACCATATCGTCCGAAGATGAATGGTGCAGTCGAAGCAGCCAACAAGAATATCAAGAAGATCATAGGAAAAATGACTGAGACTTACAAAGATTGGCATGAGAAGCTACCGTTCGCCCTTTACGCCTATCGGACGTCAGTTAGAACTTCTACCGGGGCAACTCCTTTCTCTATAGTTTATGGAATGGAAGCAGTACTGTCGATTGAAGTTGAGATCCCCTCCCTTCGGGTCTTATCTGAGATAAAGTTGGACGAAGCAGAATGGACTCAATCTCGGTACGATCAGCTGAACCTAATTGAGGAAAAGAGGCTAAAAGCCCTTCGTCACGGACAAATGTATCAAAGGCGAATGATACGGGCTTACAACAAAAAGGTTCGCCCTAGGGAGTTCTATGAAGGAGACCTCGTCCTGAAAAAAATTCTTCCCATACAGAAAGACTTTAGAGGAAAATGGATGCCAAATTGGGAGGGACCTTATGTAGTAAAGAAGGCCTTCTCCGGCGGAGCTCTAATCTTGACAGAAATGGATGGCAAAAGTTTGCCGAATCCTGTGAACTTAGATTCAGTCAAGAGATACTTCCCCTAAAAAAAAACTGGAGAGGTCAAAGTGAAAACCCGTAAAGGGCACTTCGTGACTCAAGGGGTTTTGGATCGAAAACCCAAAAATGGGCGATCCAAATCATTGATTGGAGGGGATATGCGGTAGCCTCGCTATAACCAAAATTAACAAGAAAAAGAAACGTCATGACTTGGGGGCATCAGTGAAGTCTTCTTATTCCGCCAGACACCTATCGAGTTCAAAAGGAATCCTCAAGAAGTTTGCGCAGGGAAACTCATGCTATGATATCTGGACACTTGTTCTTGTCTTCTTTGTAACATGTGTAGTTAAACTTACCTTGTCAAAATCTGATCTTTTGGTCGATCTACTCATTTTGAGCCTTACCCTCAATATCTCTTATGAATATACTTTTAAGCACTTTTTCATTGGAATAACGATTAATGGACCACCAGTATTCAAACTAAGAGAGTTTCGCATACTACTCTGAAAACTCCTAATTGTTACAAGAACCCAAAGAGGGAGCAATGTTCAAAACTAACCAGGTGCATGGGGCAATCGAAACCTAAATTGGTGACCCCCCAAAGAGACCAATCAAACCAAGAAAGCAGGGTGATCCGTCGCAAAGAGATCATCTTCATGCATTCATTCACATCTTAATCAGGGGCATCCGATTCATTCCGATCAGTGCATCCTAATCATAGTAAAAAAGATCATTCTCATGTCATTCATAGCACATGTAGATAGGGGCATTTGAGTCATTTCGAGCATCGCATCATCATCATTTTCTAACAGAACAGGTCCCTCAAAGAACGATGTAACAAGTTCAGGTGGAGCAACTTGAAGATTGATAACCTCCTGATGGAAGCAATATAAAAATTATCCTACGGCCATCGACCAGCGGTGGACTAAGTCGAAGATTATTCTATTACCACTGACCAGTAGTGGAATAGGCGGAAGATTGTTCTATTACCACTGACCAGTAGTGGAATAGATCGAAGATTGTTCTATTACCACTGACCAGTAGTGGAATAGACTGAAGATTGTTCTATTGCCATCGACCAGCGTTGGAATAGACTGAAGATTATCCTATTACCACTGACCAGTAGCGGAATAGACTGAAGATTGTTCTATTACCACTGACCAGTAGTGGAATAGACTGAAGATTGTTCTATTGCCATCAACCAGCGTTGGAATAGACTGAAGATTATCCTATTACCACTGACCAGTAGCGGAATAGACTGAAGATTGTTCTATTACCACTGACCAGTAGTGGAATATACTGAGGATCGTTTTATTACCACTGACCAGTAGTGGAATAGACTGAAGATTGTTCTATTACCACTGACCAGTAGTGGAATAGACTGAAGATTGTTCTATTACCACTGACCAGTAGTGGAATAGACTGAGGACTGTTCTATTACCACTGACCAGTAGTGGAATAGATCGAAGATTATCCTATTACCATCGACCAGCGATGGAATAGACTGAAGATTGTTCTATTACCACTGACCAGTAGTGGAATAGACTGAGGATCGTTCTATTACCACTGACCAGTAGTGGAATAGACTGAAGATTGTTCTATTACCACTGACCAGTAGTGGAATAGACTGAGGACTGTTCTATTACCACTGACCAGTAGTGGAATAGATCGAAGATTATCCTATTACCATCGACCAGCGATGGAATAGACTGAAGATTATCCTATTACCACTGACCAGTAGCGGAATAGACTGAAGATACCACTGACCAGTAGTGGAATAGACTGAAGATTGTTCTATTGCCATCGACCAGCGTTGGAATAGACTGAAGATTATCCTATTACCACTGACCAGTAGCGGAATAGACTGAAGATTGTTCTATTACCACTGACCAGTAGTGGAATAGACTGAGGATCGTTCTATTACCACTGACCAGTAGTGGAATAGACTGAAGATTGTTCTATTACCACTGACCAGTAGTGGAATAGACTGAAGATTGTTCTATTACCACTGACCAGTAGTGGAATAGACTGAGGACTGTTCTATTACCACTGACCAGTAGTGGAATAGATCGAAGATTATCCTATTACCATCGACCAGCGATGGAATAGATTGAAGATTATCCTATTACCACTAACCAGTGGTGGAATAGGTCGAAGATTGCAAATATTATCCCCTTGAAGACTCAGCAAAACAATAAAACGGATCGAAGCCACAAGTCTTATCTCTCAAAAGAAGCGCTGGAGTGATCAAAGCAACAAGACAGTGAAATTTGAAGCTACTTAACAAAGAAAAGCACCAAAGAAGACCAGACTCGGTGAATTCCAACGAATTTGGGCCTTCTTTATGTCTTTGCTCTGTTCTCGTTACACGACAACGAGCAAAGAGGGGCAGCTGTAGAAGCTCAAATCCGTCCAGCCCGTTAAACCAACCAAATACCCATTACAAATAATGATCGGCCCAAAAGGCCCAAAAAAATTATTTTTTTTAGATAGCTAGGGTTTTTAACCCTAGCGCCGCAAGCCCCATGTGCGCCCCAACGCACCACGCCTTCTGGCCTCCACTACCGACGCCGGTACCGTGCCCATACCTGCAAAAAGAGACAAAATTACAAGCACGCCGCAAGCCAGAGAATGGGTTTATCTATTTTTATTTTCATCAACATTCGGCTATAAAGCCATGAATGAACATTGTAATAGGGACTCTTTTTTTTCGGAATCAATGAAGAAAAACAGATTCAAACAACAAAGATAGCAAAAAGATAAAAAAAAATAAAAAAAGGGGCAGAAACTAAGGAAGAGCTTTCGGAGGTATTCTTTAATTTTTTTATTTATTTTCTTTCATTCGCGTATATACACGTATATATATATATAGTATAAAGTAAAAAAAATATAAAAAATGATGTAAAAAAAAACAACTTACCTTTTTCGGCCACCGCTGGCGGTGGCCGGAGCTTCGACGCCGGCTGGGACCCTCGTGGGTGGTCTTTGGGCAGAACCCAGAGAAAATAAAGAAGCTCCCCCCTTTTTTTCTGCTGCAAAGAAGAAATGAAATTTTTGGAGAAAAATACTGCTTTTATATCCCTTTTGATACGACGCCGTTTCGCCAACAGGGGTCAGAGGCCAAAACGACGTCGTTTTGGGCCTCTGACCCGTGACCCGACCCACTTCAGCCTGGGATCCGCGTGTTTTTTATTGGAGGGGCTAATTGCGCTTTTAGCCCCTCCACTTTTTCAGAGCGCGCAATTGAGCTTTTCTTTATTTTCAAATTTTGACCCGGGGATTCACCACGGTTTCCAATTCAGTCCTCCTCCCAGCGCATCGTTTCGATAAAGGGGGTTTATTGCTGTTTCAGCCCTTCCAGGTTGTGCGCGTGTCACAAATTAGTCCTTTTCATTTTTGATCTACTTCAAATCGACCCCAAACTTTGCTTTAAACACAGATTGGTCCTTTTTTTAGTTGTTTTGCAATCTTTTAATCCTTTTGTTATTATTTTATTGTTGCTATTTTATTATTACTATATTATTATTATGATTACTATGTTATTATTATCATCATATTTACATTAGTATATTATATATTGTATATTAATTATTATCAGTATTATTATTTTACCATTATTACTATGCTATTGTCATTATTAGTATTATATTATTATTATCATTATTATTATTATTATTATTATTATTATTATTATTATTATTATTATTATTATTGTATTGTATATGTTGTGTATCATTATTATTATCAGTATTATTATATTCGTTATTTTATCATTATCACTAATCACTATTACCATTATTATTACTATATTAATTATATATTATTATTATTATTATTATTATTATTATTATTATTATTATTATTATTATTATTATTATTAGTACTCACATTATAATGTCCATTATCCTCGTTGTTATTAATTCTAGCATTTTGACAATTGTTTTTTTTAGAACTTTGCGTTTTATTTTCCATACTTTATATCATTTTTACAACTGTTTCGACATTCTTACGATTGTTTTTATCGGCGTCATTTTACGTAAATCCATAATTTCGAGGTGATCTTGGATTCAAAGGTTTAACTTATCGTGTCCTAAAGTATTGGATGTGATATTTTAGTCTTTGGGAACGAGAAAATCTTGATTTCTTTTAAAAAGAGAAAATACGGGATGACCTCGGGTTCGAGGATTTGGATTACCATGTCCTAAAGTATTGGATGTGATACTTCGATTCCTTTGGAACGGGAGAATCTCGACTCGCATTTCCGGAAAATCACGAGATGATCTTAAGATCGAAGACTTAAACTATCGTGTCCTAAAGTATTGGATGTGACATTTTATTTCTTCGAAATGAGAAAATCTCGATTTAATTTAAGAAAACCCAAATATTTCCAAAAGAGGTCGGATTCTTAAATTCCTTTAAAATTCTCAACTTTCGACATAAGGACATTAATTGATCAAATCGGTACCAATTTTGGGCGTGACGAGGGTGCTAACCCTTCCTCGCACGTAATCGACTCCCGAACCATTTTCTCAAATTTAGTAGACCAAAAACACTGTTTTAGTAAATCAAAAGGTTTTATTAAAACAAAGGTGATCCGATCACACCAAACAAAGATCGGTGGCGACTCCCATTTTTATTTTCCAAACCCAAGTTCGATTCCCGTTTTCAAAACGGATGGTTTCGACACAAAGGAACTAAAAATTAGTTTAAAAAGCACTTCAAATTATCATCAAAAAAACATAAAAACACATTGAAACGTGCCACCAAATTCCAAATCACTTAAAAATTTGATTGAACTATATTTAAACTCACATTTATCTTATAAATATGTTTAAACCATAACAAAGGCCAAAACTTAAATTGGAATCAATGTAAAATTTCATAAACATTATGAAACAATACTAAGCTTACAATTTTAAGATTGGACCCACTTAACCAATGTACACGCTGCTACAAATTGTTGAGTCCAAATTGATATTTGAAGGTAAAATAAAGCAATCCCAGAAGTAGTGCTTAGAGCAATTCAAATTGCTTCAAGCACTAGTAATTAGTTATCAGTAACTAGTTACTGATGTAATGTCTGACAACCAATCTTCATTACCTTGTCGATAACCAAGAGGTAGTTCATTGAAATTATTTCTCTTATCAATGAACAACTCTATAACTTAGCGCCTAGGATTTAACTTACTGATAAAATTACAATTGAGAGAGACCGAATTCTAACTAACAAACACACACAAGAGAGGTTTATTTAAGTTAGATCACATGTTCACACCATATAGAATGCATATTTGCATTATATTTAACTATGTTGTTCGTTACAAATATTGGAATAAATTAAAATATTATGGATTTAACAATTTTAATTGACAAGACAAATATTCTAAGTAATTGAAAACGGATCTAATATTCAACAAATCTAAATATTTGTAATTAAATCATGAGATATGTAAATACTAAAGAAAAGTGAAAAGATGGACGGTTAGATCTCACAAATTATCTGAATCAAATCTCAAAGTTCCCTTGACTAGAAAAATAGTTTAGCAATCCATAAAATAAAGAAAACACACAATAAAAAAACAAAATAATAGTTATATGGTTGCTATATCTCTAATCTCTAGGTATTAACCTAATAATGTCTATTTATAGAGCAAAAATCACATAATGGAGAAAATACAAAAATATCCTCAATTAAACAAGGTAGAATTTTGGCAGATTTTCACGTCAAAATTCTAAGCATTTTTGAATACTTGGGCTTGAGTCATAAAACAGTTTGAGTTAGATCTTTCAATTTCCTTCTAATTGATATATTACTGGCCAAAAAACGAATATTTAAAAATTTTTAATTTAGGACAAACTTAACATACATGAGGTATATAAATGAAGTATGAAATATGATAGTTGAATTATTAAAGTGAGGAAAGGACACAGCCACCCAAACCATTGTTATTGGCTTTTGGTGTGAGGGAAAGGACACAGCCACCCAAACCATTGTTATTCGCTTTTTCAATTATTTTCTTGTTGGATTCTAACTTTAGGCTAATAATTAATCTAGTATTTGATTCGTGAGACTTCCAAATTGCACTTATACCCTATATTCGTTAATTCTCCAATTTAGGAGGTAATTATACGTAACACTAACAGCCATGGTTCATGAATGTTTTCGATAATGATAGCAATCAACAAATTCATTGAATCTCGCTCATGATGTGGTTGATGGGTCCAAGGTTATTGATAAGAACGACAATACTAATATTTGGGCTGTCTATCTTCTCAAGATTTTTTCTTGACTGGTTCGGGAGACTGCAACATCGTGTATTTGGCAAGGTTCTCTCTTTATTTTCCCAAGTGTTTTCCCAGCTATCTTATTACTCCAGCTCTTTGCCAATCGATTCTCCATCCATTATTATCTTTTTCTCTTCTAATCGTCCAAATTTACAAGTAGACACAAACCAATGGCAATATGATGGAAACTGAGAAAAAATCAAACTGATGTCAATATCATGGAAGTGTGAAATCAATGTGGAGTTGGATTCAAAGACTCAAAATATGAATGAAAACAAATGTGATGGGGGATGGTTTGGAAAGCATAAAGATATGTATACAAAGTAGAGATCCTTCCATTTCTGGATGACTGAAAAAGATATGGTCGGTTGGGGGATAAAATCTACCTTTTGAAATTGAGATAAATATATTTTATTTCCATAAAGATTTAATATTTTTTAATAATTATTATTATATCTATATATAATAAATATATTTAAATTTTCTGCTTGAATCTATTATTCAACATTGGAAATTACTTAAATAGAAATTTATTGTTGTAAATTGGAGATTATTATAAATTTATATTATAATTGTAATTAAAAATAGCATAAATTAAATTAAAATAATAAAACGTCACATAAGACAATAGAAGGACAGTGAAAAGTGGTTAAGGGTCAGTGGCGAATCCAAGGGGGGGGGGGGGCTGGCATGGGCCCCGGCCCCCCCTAAAAGGTAAAATTTTCATTTAGGCCCTTCAATTTTTTAAAAATTTTCAATTAATAAAGGTAAAATTGCACTTTGGCCCCCCTAAAATTATAAAAATTTAATTTAATCCTTTACAAATTAGAAAGATATAAACTATAAAAATTTAAAATTTCATCCGGCCCCCCTAAAAAATTGTCTTGGCTTCGCCCCTGTTAAGGATGAGTTTATAATTAATTTAGTATAATATGCATAATAAACTGATGAAATAATATCATAATTTTAGCTGAAAGGAGGTATAGTCACTTTGAACAATCTTTAGAATATTGAAAATTGAATTGATAAAACTGAAAAATGCTCTGTTTCTATTTCATGAATCAAGTCTGCTTTCTGATTATTGTACATACTGTTTTTTATAGAAAATGCATAAGTTGTTAGCTGTATCATCAAATTGCTTCAACTAATTATTAACAGTTATAACAAACTAAACTGCTTGAGTTATACTCTATCATTACCTTATCAACGATTAAAATGATTTTACATTTTTCCCTAGTAACATTGTCATTAGGGTATGACCTGAAATTTCCTCTTCGAAAACTATTACTTTAATATCCCGTTATTTTTTAAATTTCCTCTTCGAAAAATCATTACTTTAATACTCTATTACTTTTTACACACTTTAAACTTGCCAATGCTAATAATTTCCATTTTGGGTGATATTATTTAGATGCTAATTATACTATTATAACTTAATTTTAATTAGTATAAAACCGTAAAAACTAATTATATGATAATTTATTTAAAATAATATCTATTATATTAATAATTAATTAATATATCCAATTATAAAATAAAATAAAATTATTATTTATATAATTTTATCTATTATTAGTAATTAATTAATACTACTTACTCTTATTCTTATTCTTAATATATTGAATTTAACTTCAACTTAACTATACAATTTTGTTACGTATTTATGATCACCATCTTGAAACCCAGATAAAATTTGGATTGCTTACCTACAAACCGGTTGGGCCCTACCCGTTGGGTGCGTGCAGGTTTTATAGTGGGGGTTCGTCAGGAGGGCTCGCAAGGGAAGTTTGCGATCCCAATTCGCATATACCAAGAAGTTCGCATGTGGGGGCTACAGAGTTCAGCAGGCAGACCAAAGCAGTATACGTGTCCAGCATGCATAAATATTCCATGAACAGTAACCATGTGTATAAATATTCGATTATCCCCTTCAATGAAATAGGATAGAAAAACACTCAACACATTTATATATTCATATAACATTATAAAAAATTGACTAATGCATTAATATTACCTATCCAATTTTTTTTAGAAAAAAATGATTGATGTTAACTTTGCAAATAATTAAGACTGAATTCATATATTTCATAAACAATTGAATTCACGTTTTTTTTTTAAAAAAATCCATAAAAATTAAAAGGGTTTTGTAATTTCTATGTATGAATTGTTAGTATTGATTCAGCATTTTTTTCTATTTATATTTATTTCACTACAACAAAATTGTCACTTAATTCGCTATAAGTAAAAAAAAAAAAAAAAAATTCTGTCAATATAAGGCCCAAAGACTTATATCGACGATCAAATGGGTTACCTGATAAAATTTTATCAGTTGCTATAGGGATACGATGGTATAATTTTTTAGCGACGGCTAGAATTTGTTTGTATATGCCTTTTATTTTATACGACGATCATTCTGTCAGTAAAGACTGTTTTCAATGTTCACTACCACCATAACTTTACAAATGGTTTAATCCGTCCGTAACTTACTATATCATGAACTGACGATTTCAAAGGCGGTTTGGGCTTTTTATTTTTGTAATCCACTATTGGTATATAATAAAAATCTGTCAGTAAAGACCAAATCTGTAATTTTTCTTCATTACTATTGCCTAATATGGCAGTATCTACGATTGGCGTAGATTTAAAAAATGTAGTAAAATATCTAAATTGTATTTAATTAATTTTAAAATATTATTCATAATTAAATTAATTGTTAATATGATAGTAATTATATAAATAATATTAAATGCAATATTCAATTAAATTGTTCATATACTGATGAAAATATTGTCTCGTAACAAATTTCATAAAGTTAACATGAATATAAAAGACAAACCATAAATCACGAATGTAACAAACTTGGTGACATCTCTTTTCTCCATACCTCATACGTCACAAAACAAATTTGTACATCAAGCAACATTTAGCTTATTTTCTTGCATCAAATGTAATAATAAGTCAAAGCATTACTTATTTGCCGTGTAATTTATTATAGTTTATTATAGTATATGTTTGTGCATGATACAAACTTTGTCTCCATTAATATTAAATACGAAGAATTTCAGCAAAAGAAAAATACAAAGACATGGATGGGTTGGAGAGCACGTATTACTAAATAGTTTCTAACTTTCATTGAGCTCGTTAGCTAATTTTGGTTTACAAAGGGCAAAGTGTCATAAAATCTTGGAACACATTTCTTTTTATCCAATGAAATGCAATCAAGTGCATCGAAGACTAAAAATGGAACATATTTCTATGATTGATTCAATCCGATATTACTATGAGAGGAACACAGATAAAATGAATCATCTAAAAAAAACAAAGGGGAAGACAAAGTCAACACCATAAACAAACAACCATATTTAAGTAAGAATCAATAATTTTAAAATTGAATTTATATGCTAGCATTGGGACAAGGTGCTACATATTCACTATATTAAGATTGCCACTGCCCCGTCAAGGCAAGGCATGGAAGGCTACTCCCTGAAGAAACATGCAAGGTAAAGATATATATTCTATATGATACAAAATAGATATAAATTTGGCTAGAGAATCAGAAACCAAAAGCAATATGTTGAATTACACACACATGTATAAATACAAAATAAGGGCCCAATCCAAGGAATGCACCTGCACAACTCTAGGCATCTCAAACCAGGGCATCCATAAGCTATAGACTCATCTCTCCTATATCACCAACACTATCACACCATCCAACATTTTAACACACCAATTAGTTATAAACTCTGCAATCCTGTCCTTCAGGCTTTGGAAAGTCCTACGCTTTTGCCTCCCTACAACATTTGGCAACCCTAGATTATTTCAACATTTGTTATGCATCTTACTTTTAATGATTGCGTCGCCAGATTTTTTCCTCTATTGTACTGTTCGAACTAAAGAAAACTGTTGATTTTTCCAAATTAATGCACTGCCCAGATTGTTTTTTGTATTCTTGCAAAATTTCTATTTACCCTCTATATGTGGCCTCACCGAACAAAATGCAATCATCTGCAAATAGTAGATGCGTAATCGTTGGTCCTCTTCTACTTGCCCTCACGCCTTTTATTCTTTTTTCTCTTTTCACTATCTTCATCAAAGTCAGCAACCCCTCTCCACAAATTAGAAACAAATACAGACTTAGCAGATCTCCTTGTCTAAGGCCCCCTGTTGGTTTGAAGCTTTCTCCCGCTTTTCCATTGATACAGATTGAGCAAGAAACTGAAGAAATGTACCTCATAATAAAATCCACCCATGCCTTCTCAAATCCCATCTTTAACATCACCTCTACCAAAAACCCTCATTTAACCCTATTATATGCCTTGCTCATATCTAGCTTGAGTGCAAAAGATCTCTTCTTGTCTAATCTTTTCTGCTTTAGAGTATATAGGATTTCTTTTGCCAGTAGAGCATTGTCTGTGATCATTCTACCCGGAACAAACGCACTCTATGCCTCGTCAATACAATTATTAAGGACTCAACAAAATCTATTAGCCACTACTTTTGATATAATTTTGTATAGAACCAAGCATAAATTAATAGGTCTAAAATCTTTCAAGCTATTTGGACGCAAACTTTTTTTTATTAACACTATTTAGTACATTGAGGCAGTACTCGCCCACATCTCTTCCTATAATGTTTTAAGCAACATGATTTTTTAAATAGCTTTAATTTATAAAACTATTTTTAAATATATATCTAAAATTTAGCCAAAATTTACATAGTTTAAGCAAAAATTTAATGTTGACATTTGTCATATGGTAAAAATCAATTGAATATTAAAATATGCTTTTATACTTTTAAAATTTACCTATATCATACGATAAACATACAACCATAACTAATATTATTTAAACATAAAAATAGTTACTCATAAATTTAAATACAATTACTAGTTACTTATCAATATTTAAGATAAATCAATCATACAAATACTAATAATATTATTTAAAGCAAATCATAAAAATACTTAATCGATATCAATAACAATTCATATTATCATGGCTTTTGTCCATACTTTCTTGGTTTTTGTTTTATCTACTCTGTTCATATTATCAGGGCATTATCATGATAAAGCACAATGATGGTATTTATAAAATTGGATTCCAAAATGATAAGGAGGAGGATAGGTCATTTGAAACTTGGCCTTTTGTGCATCGCTTATGCACTGGGTCACTTAGGGCCCTTGGCAATAGACTCTTAGTTGATCGAAATTCATCGTCAGGTTAGTCTAATGATGGCATGATTTGGGCGCAATTTTCAATGAATTGATCAATGTGATGCATCTTTGGTTTGTTTTTTTAATTCTTCTAGTGTTATGGCTACTATTAGTTTGCAAACATAATATTTATGCATGAGTTTATAGGTCATATTTACCGTTTATACTATATGTCATGTCTTGTAACAACATACTCTATAACCAAACGAATTCCTTTGCAAAACTAGATTACCTATTTCTCCACAAACCTCCCATTCGGGTTATGCTTTAGACTCTAAGTTTATGCAAGGAAGAAATATTAATGTTAAAGCATTAATCATGAATTGCGATGTAACAGCCCGATTTAGACCCTAATCGGAACGGTGGTTTCGGGACCACGAATTCGAGCCGGAAAAATTTCCTAATATTATTTTGTTTTTGTGTGCAATAATTATGAATGGGTATGTGTTAAAAATTTTGAATTTAATTGCTTTGGTGTGCTTAAATTAAGAGGAAGGACCAAATAGTTAAAATAGTAAAAATAGCTTTTATTAAGCTAGAAGGGTTGAATTGAAATGTTTCTTGCAAGAATGGATTTGCATGTCAAATTTCCCTAAAAGCAAGGTAATGGATGGTAAGCATGCTAAGAAATTTTCAGTTTATATGTTATAATAATAATAATAATGTGTTATAATATTTAATAAGGTGAGCATGCTAATAAAATAAAGAAGCATAAAACAACTAGTGGGGGGGTTCATCTTTTACCTTGCTTCTTCACTGCCGAAAATTAGAAAGGAGAAGGGAAGCTTAAGCTTTCATGGTTCGGCCTTGCATGTCATCCTAAGGTTAGCAATTGAACATGATTTTTGAAAATTCTTGCATTTTTGAGTTATTTGTCTTGAGCATGGTTGAACCCATGTTAAAATTTTGAGATTTAAGCATGCTTTAGATTAGACCATGGGTGAGTATTTTTGGTTTGTTGTGCTTGATGAAGAATAATGGGTTAAATGGTGTAAATGAATGGTATGAATATTCTGGAATTTATGTTAGATTTGAGCACAGATGTGTTCATTATATTCGGCTAGATTTGAATGAGCATATATGATGTCTATTGAGCTTTTATGTTTGGTCATATATTGTATATATATTGAGTTAGTATTCGGCCATAAGTGATAAGGAAATGAATTATGTATAGTCGGCCAATATGATATTAATTGTGTTAAAATATATTGTAAATGATTTATAGGGACGTGTAAGGGGATGGAGAGTATTCAGCCCTTAAGGGGTTAATTCAAATTTTCCATAATTGGTATTTTGTGTGAATTGGACTGAAATGTAAACTTTGTAAATGTTGGGGTAAAATGAAAATTTGCATTATTAAGTATTTATGGATTAAATGGAATTGAAATGTATCTAAAGGAGCTTAATTGAAACCGAATTAGATTCAGAACAAAAGGAGAAGAGATTGGAGCAAGGAAAAGCTAAATTAAACGAGTAGCCGGAAAGCTAAATTTGGCAACTATCGAGGTAAGATTTAAGCAATTGAGTTAGATTAAATTTTACTTTGTAACAAAATTATTTTTTATTAAGTGAGGCAAGTATGTTAATTGATACATTGCCGAATGTGTTTATATGTTTGACATAAATTGGCCAAATGTGAGGTTGATTATAGATTGTTTTTAATTGCATAAAAAGGATAATTACATGTTAATGATGTAATTAGGTACGAGGGATACTAAGCTAGCATATGAATATTTTAAAGAGGAATGGTTAGATGCATGAAAGTGGTTTGGCCAAATGTGATATATACTTGGATAGAAAATAATGAAGTTATATGTTAGTGCATACAATTATATGTGAAGTTGTGGATTAAATCTTGTATATGTATGCATGGAATTGAATAATCAACATGTTATGAAAGGCACTAATTGTGCGAAATCGGTAAGTAAACATTATGTGTATGAATTATTGAAGTAACGGCTCTATGTGAGCAATACGTTACGAGAAGTGATAAGTAACGGCTCTATGTGTGCGATACGTTACCGGAAGATGGCACTATGTGTGCGAGAAATGGGTAATGGCACTATGTGTGCGATACATTACCGGTAGATGGCACTATGTGTGCAAGAAACGGGTAATGGCACTATGTGTGCGATACATTACCAGAAGACGGCACTTCGTGTGCTAATTATCAAATAACGACTAAGTGTAATTGAATATGACTATGTGATGAATAAGTGCAGGTATAAGTATGAAAATTTATGAACAATATGCTCGATATTTGAGCGAACTTTCGGTAAGAAGAAATGGAGTAAGTGAAATTATGAAAGAGTAAATTTAGAAATAAAACAGTTTTGGACAGCAGTAATTATGTGTCTTTGAAAAATCACCAACAATGGTGGAAATTGAATTAGAGGTTGAATAAGATATGAAATTAAATCTGGATGAGTCTATTTTGACATAAAAGAAACGGTGTAAACAAAAGAATTTTATATTCTGTGATATTTGAATTTTTGTGAGACAGGGTCAGAATGATTTCGGAATCCCCTGTTGTAAATTTGAAAATTCATTAAAAATTGTATAAAAATAATAATGGGATAAAATTTAATATCCCTGGATTTCTTAATGAGTCTATTTTCAAGAGAAATAAACAGTAACATCATTTGAGTTCTGTACAATGAGATAATTAATTTTTAGTGAATAAAGGTCGAAACTGTCAGATAACAGAATAGGGGATACTTTGAAGAATAAACTGTACTAATTGGCTAAGCCAAAAATTCTAGAAATTTTATGGTGTGGAGATATTTGAGTCTAGTTCCAGATAAAATTTATGGTTCTTCATTTGGAGCTCTGTAGCTCGAGAAATAAATAATTTAGTGACAGTGACTCAAATAGACAACTTAAGATGACATGAATAAAAGTGGAACTTTGTGCAATTATGACTGTATTATCTTGAGAACATATTGTGAAGATTTATGAAAGCCTGTTAATAAATCACTTGTTGTTTACATACTTACTTACTAAGCTTTGTAGCTTAATTTCCTTCCTTTCCCTAATCTTATAGGGTTGTATGCTAGCTCGAGTTGGAGATCGTCGGAGATGTAATCACACTATCAAGCTATCATCGTGGGTAAATTGTAACATCCCGAATTTGGGCTTAGTAGAATTGGGCCCATTAGACCTTGAGCGTAGAAGCGTTTTAAAAGTTTCGAGAATATAAGAATGGTAATATTGTAAATTGGACTTATTAGATAAGTGATTTTAGAAAGTTACGGGGTTCTATGAAGTTTCGGGTTCAAGTTGGGCCTTAGTGAAAGTTTGTGTTAAGCCTATTAAGGAGATAGTAAGAGGCATCAAAGCTTATGGAAATAAGTGAGTAAATTGTTAACATAAATGAACTATTGGTAAAGAGGTTATGGCATCAAGTGGAGAGCATGGAGGGAAGGGGTTCAAATCTCATCTTTTGCAAATTTGTGCTCTTCCAAGTGATATCCATGACATCATTAAAGGAATGAAATAAAAGAAAAATGAAATGATGACTAAAAAGATAAGGTAAGGAGAAAAAGAAAGGAAAAGAAATAAAAGAATAATAATAATGATGGAATTTAAAATAATGGAGTAGGTGACAAAAAAAGGAATGATGGAGAGTGAATTAGGGAGCATGTTGGTTTTTTTTTTTAAAGTTTTGGGTTGGTAAATTTTGGCTTATTTGCAAAAGCATGGACGGTTGAGGTGAAGGAGAGGGTAGCTGAATTTGTTTAGTCATTTGGTAGGATTTTTGGTGCTTGATAAGCCTAATTTCTTTTGGCATCCTTTTGTGTTCTTTTCTCCAACTTCTCCTATCATTGCCACAACTTCAAGTCAATACCGAACCTCTCAATCTATAATCACTCCTTCATAAATTCTTTCTCATTTGGGAGAGGGTAGCTGAATTTGTTTTAGTCATTTGGTAGGATTTTTGGTGCTGATAGGCCTAATTTTCTTTTGGCATCCTTTTTGTGTTCTTTTCTCCAACTTCTCCTATCATTGCCACAACTTCAAGTCAATACCGAACCTCTCCATAATCACTCCTTCATAAATTCTTTCTCATTTGGGTAGACACTCTTTTCTTCGATTAAATCGTGTTCTAAGTGGATGGCCGTGTATCATCTAGCCATAAGTCAAGTGGGGGAAATCGGATCCAATATTAATAAGGTAAGGAGTTCTTATGGATTATTGATATTATGCAATATTCGATTGGTTGCTAACGGAGTAATAATTTGAAATAATCGACTATATGTTTTAGGGACAAATCACTCGATATATTCTACTTCGGACATAGTGGTAAGTGATTCAAGTTGAGTGATACGAAATCTTTTGGAAATCCGAGGCTAACTTTTGGTGGTATTGTTCTAGGGCAACGAAGAGTGGTTCTTAGGGAATCCTAATCAAGGTGTGTAATCTCATACCCTTCCAAATACATGTTTGAAATGGTGTGTAATCTCACACTTCTCTGAAATTTTACATGAATGTTCTGTGATTTGGTTGAAATACCAAAAAAACCGGAAATCGGCATCTATGACCACTCGGGGCGTACATATGTTCGTAGTGGTAACCATACTTTGCAATAAACAGTTTTGGTTAGCAGCAGTGACGTGATTTGAAAAATCACCAAAAATAGTGAAATTGAATTAGAAAGTGAAGGAGATATGAATTGAAAGATATTGAGTCTATTTCTTATAAAGAAACGCAAGCAAAGGATTAGTATATTTTTGAGATTTTTAGATTTTTGTGAGACTGGTTCAGAGTGATTCGAGATCCCCTGTTCTGACTTGGAAAATCACTATAAATTGTAGAAAATAATTACGGGACATGGTCTAATTATATTAGAATCCTTATTGGTCTATTTTTATTTGGATCAAAAAAGTATTTGAGTTCTGTACAATAAGATATCTGAGATTTTGTGAAGAGAGGGCAGAACTGTCAAACAGTGAAACAAGGGATAATTTGAAGAATAACTGTACTAATTGGCTAAGCAAAAAATTCTGGAAAATTACAGTAAGAAGTTATGAGTCTAGTTTCAGGGAAATTTACGGATCTAAATTTTGAGTTTCCCAACTCGAGTTATAGTCAATTAGTCAGTACGACGCAGATGGACAGTTTTGATTTTTATGCCCCAAATTAGTAATTAAGCCTAGGTTGCGAAAACCATCACCCTTAGAGGGTAAATTACCGAATTAACCGAATTATGAAAACGCCCTTATGGGCCAAATTACGAAAATGCCCCTAATGGGCTGAATTACGAAATGTCCTTATGGACCGAATTACGAAAATACCCTTAATGGGTCAATTTGATAAATTGCTATATGGGCCAACTTGATAATTGCTATATGGGCCAACTGATAATTTGCTATATGGCCAACTTGATAAATTGCTATATGGGCCCAACTTGATAATTGCTATATGGGCCAACTTGATAAATTGTGTTGATAATGGGCCAACTTGATAAATTGATATGGGCCAATTTGATAATTTGCTATGGGCAAATTTAAAAAAAAAACTGCTAGATCGATATATGGGCCAAAAACTGCTAGATCGATATGGGCCTTTTGTTAAAATTCATCATGTGAATGTATGTTAGTTTTTATATATACATGATGCATGGGTTGGAAAATTGATGAAGAGAAAGGCCTGTTGCCAAAATCTAGTTCGCGTGGCTCTGCCACAATCTAGTTCGAGTGGCTCTGCACAATCTAGTTCGGTGGTTTAACCACAATTTTTAAATGGCTTTATGCCTGCGATTGGTGTGTTGGCGGGGTGGGTTGACTTGATCCCCACAGTGTGATGGTTGGTACGGGTGGTGTGTAGCGGATGGAAATTAGGCTTGGTTGGGAATTGCATATCACATGCATTTTTTTATTTGATTTATATAATGCACATTTGTAAATGGGCTCAAGCCCAAATATATGTTTATATGGTTATGGCCCAGTAGACACGGTAAGTGGGTTACACACTGAGTTCTAAGTAACTCACCCCGTTTTCTTACCCTTCTCAGGTAATGACAATTGATGGAGGCTTGGGCCGGGATGACTTCGTGTGGAGGCCATACTACGAATGATGAGTTATAAAAACTTTGAACTTCTTTTAAGTATTTTTTTATCTAAGTACTATTTCAATTGCGATGTAATAAGGCCTCTGGTATTATTTTTATGGATTTTTATTCGTGGATGGATTTTAATATGTTTTAGTTACTTAAATGGGGCTGTTTAATTCTTATAAATGTTTTCTTAAACTTACGTATAAAAATGGTTTTTCTTAAATATCACTTACTCGTAAAATTCCCGTGAAAACTCTTTTATAAATTTATTTCAACCAATTATTTAAGTTTTTAACCAATTATTTCTCTGAAAATCAAATTGTAAACTCTCATGTTTTAAAGTCATGGTTTTCAAATAAATCTCGATTTTTGATAAACTCCGTCTTCAAAATCGTTTTAAAAAAATTGTTTTCATTAAAAGCATTGATGACTGGACGTAAGTTCGAATTGTGTGGCATGCCAAGTCTGGTCTTAATGCATAGGCCGGGTTTGGGGTGTTACATTTTGTGCTATTAGAGCCAGTTTCAAAACTCGGCTGTGGTTTGGGTTCAACAACAAATTTTGTTTAAAAACTGTTTAAATTTCTAGATTTTATGTGTTAAAGGTAGTATGGCACCACGAGCATCCGGCACCAAGTCAAGTAAGTATTTGTTTATTAAATATTTATTATTGTGATATGACCATAGGAACACTCTAGAACTTCTAGTTTTAGATGTTGAAAATGGTATAGATTGAGACTATAGGAAGTGATTGCAAAAACAACTTTACCTCTTATATCTCATAAAATATCGTTAATAAATGCTGAAATAGTATACTGATTCATAAAACTTGTAATCAGATTAAACCGAAATACCCAATATGAGCACTAGAGGACGTAGACGTGGACGTGGTAGACGTGGTCGTGGTAGAGGCCGGGATGCTAGGGTGGCGTCTGAAGCGTCGGGTCTTATGCCAGAAATGGATGCACCCGTGTCACCTAGGAGTGAGACTGGATCTCATGATCATACGAGAGAGGATAATGCTTTGACTCAAGCAATGTTGCGATTCTTAGAAAGGGTCACTGGGGTTAGAACTGGTCCAGCAATCCGTGGATCAATCTCGGAACGACTTAAATCAAGTGATGCCGAGGTTTTTAGAGGTGTCTCGGGTGTAGCTCCGAATGTTGCAGAATATTGGCTCGAGGCTGTAGAGCGGATTATGGATGATATGGAGTGCACTGTCGAGCAGAAACTGAGAGGGGCTGTGTCCTTGCTAAGAGACGAGGCGTATCAATGGTGGCTTACGGTTCGAGAAGGCACCGAGGCTACATTGATTACTTGGGATTTCTTCAAAGTTGCTTTCCAAGAGAAGTACGTCGGGACAAGTTATGTAGATGCCCAGAGGAAGGAATTCTTAAATTTGGTTCAAGGAAATAAGACGGTGGCAACCTATGAGGCGGAATTTCTTCGTTTGAGCCGTTATGCTCGCACTATAGTATCGACCGATCATGAGAGCTGTGTACGCTTTGAAGATGGGATGAATGATGAGTTGTGGGTACTGATAGCCCCACAACAAGTACGGACTTTTGCCTCGCTTGTGGAGAAAGCCAAGATAGCCGAAGAGGCTAAGAACTCAGAACGCCAGAACCGGGAAAGAGTTACAGGCAAGAGGGATATTAAGTACACGGGCTCTGCTAAAAGGTTCCAGAAGAGGCCTCGAAATGATGAGTCAGCTCAAGCTAGAGCACCTGTGACTACCAATCAGAGTTGAAACTGTGCTGACTGTGGGAAGCGACACTCCGGGGAATGCTGGAGGAAAATCGGTGCCTGCTATAAATGTGGTTCCAAAGACCATCAGTATAAGAATTGCCCTCGACGGACTGATACGACTCCAGAAGCTCGTAACCCTGATGCTCAGCCAGCTAGAGGCACTTAGCAGCCACCGAGAGGCCGTGGACCAGGTCGTGGTGGTAATGGTGTTGGACGTGGTCAAGGTGTACCGGGTCGAGGAAATGGCTTTAGAGGTAACGCGGAGGCAAGACAGCCGGGGTTGGTCTATACGGTTAGGCGTAGGGAAGATGACGATGCACCTGATGTGATAACGGGTATGTTCTTCATCTTTGATGTACCTGTTACTGCTTTGATAGATATCGGGTCTACCCACTCGTATGTTGCTAGTGCTATATTTGGAAACCTGAATATTAGATCTGAGATTACTGATAGAGAGATGACGGTACTTAGTCCTTTAGGACAATCGGTAATTGTGAATAAACTGTTTAGAGACGTGCCCTTAGAAATCCAAAGAGAAATATTTCTAGAGGATTTGATGGAATTGCCTTTTGGCGAGTTCGATCTTATTTTGGGAATGGATTGGTTGGTGAAGCACCGGGCGCAATTGGATTGTGCTAAAAGCGGATATTGATAAGGACTGTGGATGATGAGGAGGTAGTTATGATTGGTGAGCGAAGGAACTTTTTGGCAAATGTGGTATCTGCTTTGAAGGCAGAAAAGATGATGTGGAAAGGGTATGGAGCATTCCTAGCCTTCATTAGTGCTTCGGATGCCAAGGAATTATCGGTGGAAGGTGTGAGAATGGTGAAGGAATTTCCAGATGTCTTTCCCGAAGAACTTCCGGGTCTACCTCCAGATCGAGAAGTAGGGTTTGGTATTGAGCTTTTGCCCGGAACGATTCCGGTGTCCATTGCTCCTTATAGAATGGCGCCGAAGGAGTTAGCGGAGCTTAAAGCTCAAATTCAAGAATTGTTAGATCGGGGATTTATCCGACCGAGTGTGTCTCCGTGGGGAGTACCGGTTTTGTTCGTCAAGAAGAAGGATGGGTCGATGCGTATGTGCATTGATTATAGGCAGTTGAATAAATTGACGATCAAGAATAGGTATCCATTGCCGAGAATCGATGACCTGTTTGATCAATTGAGAGGAGCTTCAGTTTTCTCCAAGATTGATTTGAGATCGGGTTATCATCAACTCAAGGTTAAAGAGGCAGATATTCATTAGACGGCATTCCGAACTCGTTATGGACATTATGAGTTTTTGGTTATGCCATTTGGTTTGACCAATGCACCAGCTGCATTTATGGACATGATGAACCGAGTCTTTCAACCCTATCTAGACCAGTTCGTAGTGGTGTTCATAGATGATATCTTGGTATATTCGAGGAATGAAGAAAAGCATGACTCACATTTTCGCATTGTGTTGCAAATTTTGCGGGATAAGCAACTTTATGCCAAATTCAGTAAATGCGAATTTTGGTTGGAGGAAGTGACTTTCTTGGGGCATGTGGTGTTAGCTGAAGGAATAAGAGTTGATCATCGGAAGGTAGAGGCTGTGTTGGAATGGAAACCACCGAAGTCAGTGGCTGAAATTCGGAGTTTCCTAGGGTTGGCTGGTTATTACCGGCATTTTGTTGAGGGGTTTTCATTGATTGCTGCACCCCTAACTAAGTTGTTGCGAAAAGGAGTATCGTATGTGTGGACCGATAAACAACAAGAAAGTTTCGAGAAACTGAAGAAGATTTTGACGGAAGCGCAAGTACTGATTCAACCTAAAGCTGGAAAAGAGTTTACCGTTTACTGTGATGCGTCACATATGGGTTTAGGATGTGTGTTGATGCAAAGTGGGAAAGTGGTGGCGTATGCTTCTCGTCAGTTGAGGCCGCATGAAGTCAAATATCCTACTCATGACTTAGAGTTGGATGCGGTGGTGTTTGCTTTAAAGATTTGGAGGCACTATCTCTACAGTGAGAAATCGATCATTTATATGGACCATAAGAGTCTTAAGTATCTCCTTACTCAAAAGGAGTTGAACTTGAGACAACGAAGATGGGTGGAGTTGTTAAAAGATTATGACTTCTCATCGAGTACCATCCTGGAAAGGCTAACGTGGTGGCAGACGCGTTGAGTCGTAAGGTAGTATCGGAGTTGAGAGCAATGTTTACTCATCTCAGTTTGTTTAAGGATGGCAGTCTGCTAGCGGAACTTCATGTGAAGCCTCTGTGGTTGGAGCAAATCAAGGAAAAGCAGTTATCAGATGAAAAGTTGGGTCCTTTAATGCAACAAGTTGAAAGTGGTATAATAGGGGATTTTGGATTGAACAAGGATGGCGTGCTATGTTTTCGTGGAAGAGTTTGTATGCCCATGGATTCGGATTTGAGACAAATGATTCTACGGGAGGCGCATAGTAGTCCTTATGCTGCACCCCGGAGGAAATAAGATGTATCAGGATCTTCGTGAGCAGTATTGGTGGCCAAGGTTGAAACGGGAGGTTACTGAATTTGTGGGGAAATGCTTGACTTGTCAACAAGGTAAGGCGGAACATCAATTACCATCGGGATTATTGCAACCGGTAAAGATTCCTCTATGGAAATGGGAACGGATAACGATGGATTTTGTTAGTGGGTTACCCTTAACACCTACTAGGAAAGATTCTATTTGGGTGGTAGTTGATCGATTAACGAAGACTGCTCATTTTCTACCAGTTCGTACGGATTACTCGCTGTAGAAATTGGCTAAACTGTATGTATCTGAGATCGTGAGGTTGCATGGGGTACCAGTGTCTATCATATCAGGCAGGGATCCCAGGTTTACATCACGGTTTTGGAAAACTTTACATGAGGCTTTGGGAACAAAGTTAAACTTTAGTACGGCTTTTCATCCTCAGTCAGATGGTCAGTCAGAAAGAGTAATTCAGATTTTGGAAGACATGTTGCGTGGTTGTGTAATCGACTTCAGAGGTAGTTGGGAGGATTTCCTACCATTGGCAGAGTTCTCGTATAATAACAATTACCAATCCAGTATCCAAATGGCACCCTATGAAGCGTTATACAGTCGTAGGTGTCGTACTCCTACTTGTTGGACTAAATTAGGGGAAACGACAGTTGTTGGGTCCTGAGTTGATATCTTAGACGGAAGAAAAGGTAAAAGTGATTCGAGCGCAGTTAAAGGAAGCTTCGGATCGACAAAAATCGCATGCGGATCTGAAGCATAAGGATATTGAATTTGCGGTGGGAGATCAGTCTTTCTGAAAGTCTCACCCTAGAAGAAGATTTTCAGATTTGGAAGGAAGGGCAAGTTGAGCCCTAGGTTCATTGGACCGACCGTGTGTTGAAGCGTGTAGGACCAGTGGCCTATCAGCTTGAATTACCTCCGGAGTTGAGTCAGATTCATAGTGTCTTCCATGTTTCTATGCTGAGGCGTTATAGATCGGATCCGTCGCATATTGTACCAGTGGAAGAAGTGGAATTAAGGCCAGACTTGTCTTTCGAGGAGGAACCAGTGAAAATCTTAGACCGTGATGTTAAGGTGCTAAGAAAGAAGACTGTGTCGTTGGTTAAGGTTCTGTGGCGTAATCACGGAGCGGAGGAAGCTACGTGGGAGCCTGAGGACGTAATTTGGCAATAATATCCTCACCTCTTTCAACCAGGTAAATTTCGAGGACGAAATTTCTTTAAAGGGGGTAGAATTGTAACATCCCGAATTTGGGCTTAGTAGAATTGGGCCCATTAGACCTTGAACGTAGAAGCGTTTTAAAAGTTTCGAGAACATAAGAATGGTAATATTGTAAATTGGACTTATTAGATAAATGATTTTAGAAAGTTACAGGGTTCTATGAAGTTTCAGGTTCAAGTTGGGCCTTAGTGAAAGTTTGTGTTTAAGCCTATTAAGGAGAGATAGTAAGAGACATCAAAGCTTATGGAAATAAGTGAGTAAATTGTTAACATAAATGAACTATTGGTAAAGAGGTTATGGCATCAAGTTGAGAGCATGGAGGGAAGGGGTTCAAATCTCATCTTTTGCAAATTTTGGATTTATTTTTATGTGCTCTTCCAAGTGTCATCCATGACATCATTAAAGGAATGAAATAAAAGAAAAATGAAATGATGACTAAAAAGATAAGGTAAGGAGGAAAAAGAAAGGAAAAAGAAATAAAAGAATAATAATAATGATGGAATTTAAAATAATGGAGTAGGTGAGAAAAAAAAAGGAATGATGGAGAGTGAATTAGGGAGCATGTTGGTTTTTTTTTTTTTTAAGTTTTGGGTTGGTAAATTTTGGCTTATTTGCAAAAGCATGGACGGTTGAGGTGAAGGAGAGGGTAGCTGAATTTGTTTTAGTCATTTGGTAGGATTTTTGGTGCTTGATAGGCCTAATTTTCTTTTGGCATCCTTTTGTGTTCTTTCTCCAACTTCTCCTATCATTGCCACAACTTCAAGTCAATACCGAACCTCTCAATCCATAATCACTCCTTCATAAATTCTTTCTCATTTGGGTAGACACTCTTTTCTTCGATTAAATCGTGTTCTAAGTGGATGGCCGTGTATCATTCTAGCCATAAGTCAAGTGGGGGAAATCGGATCCAATATTAATAAGGTAAGGAGTTCTTATGGATTATTGATATTATTTAATATTCGATTGGTTGCTAACGGAGTAATAATTTGAAATAATTGACTATATGTTTTAGGGACAAATCACTCGATATATTCTACCTTCGGACATAGTGGTAAGTGATTCAAGTGTGAGTGATACGAAATCTTTTGGAAATCCGAGGCTAACTTTTGGTTGGTATTGTTCTAGGGGCAACGAAGAGTGGTTCTTAGGGAATCCTAATCAAGGTGTGTAATCTCATACCCTTCCGAATACATGTTTGAAATGGTGTGTAATCTCACACTTCTCTGAAATTTTACATGAATGTTCTGTGATTTGGTTGAAATACCAAAGAAAACCGGAAATCGACATCTATGACCACTCGGGCGTACATATGTTCGTAGTGGTAACCATACTTTGCAATAAAACAGGTTTGGTTAGCAGCAGTGATGTGATTTTGAAAAATCACCAAAAATAGTGAAAATTGAATTACAAAGTGAAGGAGATATTAATTGAAAGATAATTGAGTCTATTTTCTTATAAAAGAAACGAAGCAAGCAAAGGATTAGTATATTTTGAGATTTTTAGATTTTTGTGAGACTGGTTCAGAGTGATTTCGAGATCCCCTGTTCTGACTTGGAAAAATCACTATAAATTGTAGAAAAATAATTTCGGGACATGGTCTATATTATTAGAATCCTTATTGAGTCTATTTTTATTTGGATCAAACGAAACCAGTATTTGAGTTCTGTACAGTAAGATATCTGAGATTTTGTGAAGAGAGGGCAGAACTGTCAAATAGTGAAACAAGGGATACTTTGAAGAATAAACTGTACTAATTGGCTAAGCAAAAAAATCTGCAAAAATTACAGTAATAAGTTATATGAGTCTAGTTTCAGGGAAAATTTACGGATCTAAATTTTGAGTTTCCCAACTCGAGTTATAGTCAATTTAGTCAGTACGACGCAGATGGACAATTTTGATTTTTATGCCCCAAATTAGTAATTAAGCCTAGGTTGCGAAAATTACCATCATACCCTTAGAGGGTAAATTACCGAATTACTGAATTATGAAAACGCCCTTATGGGCCAAATTACGAAAATGCCCCTAATGGGCTGAATTACGAAATGTCCTTATGGACCGAATTACGAAAATACCCTTAATGGGTCAATTTGATAAATTGCTATATGGGCCAACTTGATAATTTGCTATATGGGCCAACTTGATAATTTGCTAGATGGCCAACTTGATAAATTGCTATATGGGCCCAACTTGATAATTTGCTATATGGGCCAACTTGATAAATTGTTATATGGGCCAACTTGATAATTTACTATATGGGCCAACTTGATATGGGCCAATTTGATAAATTGCTATATGGGCAAATTTGAAAAAAAAACTGCTAGATCGATATATGGGCCAAAAACTGGTAGATTGATATATGGGCCTTTTGTTAAAATTCATCATGTGAATGTATTGTTATGTTTTTTATATATACATGATTGCATGGGTTGGGAAAATTGATGAAGAGAAGAAAGGCCTGTTGCCAAAATCTAGTTCGCGTGGCTCTGCCACAATCTAGTTCGGTGGTTTAACCATAATTTTTAAAATGGCTTTATGCCTGCGATTGGTGTGTTGGCGGGGTGGGTTGGCTTGATCCCCAAAGGTGTGATGGTTGGTACGGGTGGTGTGTAGCAGATGGAAATTAGGCTTGGTTGGGAATTGCATATCACATGCATTTTTATATTTGATTTATATAATGCACATTTGTAAATAGGCTCAAGCCCAAATATATGTTTATATGGTTATGGCCAGTAGACACGGTAAGTGGGTTACATACTGAGTTCTAAGTAACTCACCCCGTTTTCTTACCCTTCTCAGGTAACGACAATTGATGGAGGCTTGGGCCGGGGATGACTTCGTGTGGAGGCCATACTACGAATGATGAGTTATAAAAACTTTGAACTTCTTTTAAGTATTTTTTTTTATCTAAGTATTATTTCAATTGCGATGTAATAAGGCCTCTAGTATTATTTTTATGGATTTTTATTCGTGGATGGATTTTAATATGTTTTAGTTACTTAAATGGGGCTGTTTAATTCTTATAAATGTTTTCTTAAACTTACGTATAAAAATGGTTTTTCTTAAATATCACTTACTCGTAAAATTCCCGTGAAAACTCTTTTATAAATTTATTTCAACCAATTATTTAAGTTTTTAACCAATTATTTCTCTGAAAATCAAATTGTAAACTCTCATGTTTTAAAGTCATGGTTTTCAAATAAATCTCGATTTTTGATAAACTCCGTCTTCAAAATCGTTTTAAAAAAATTGTTTTCATTAAAAGCATTGATGACTGGACGTAAGTTCGAATTGTGTGGCATGCCAAGTCTGGTCTTAATGCATAGGCCGGGTTTGGGGTGTTACATAAATAGTGAATACAAACCTCTTAAGTTTATGGCATGTATAGGTGACTTAGTCATTTGTATATTTCATAATTGGTTTGGCCTAAAATGTTGGCCATTAATATTTAGCAGTTCATTTTGTATAAGGTCATTGATGTTGACTAGTATTATTCAAGTTATATTTTTGTGATGAAAATTGAAAAGAGATAATTTGGATGAAATTTTATGACTCAGTTCAATACGTTTACAAGTGTATGTGTTCTGGTAATGCCTCATACCCTATTCTGACGTCGAATAAGGGTAAGGGGTGTTACATGCGACATCGGAGTGAAGATGAAGATGGAGGAAAGAGGAAAATATAATAGCAATT
This sequence comes from Gossypium australe, assembly GCA_005393395.2. Lineage (NCBI taxonomy): Eukaryota > Viridiplantae > Streptophyta > Magnoliopsida > Malvales > Malvaceae > Gossypium > Gossypium australe. Next base: position 106,410,371 of record CM016620.1, on the reverse strand, counting down.
AATAATTTATTTTAATGTTATATACATTAAAAGCTTTTATTATCATTAAAAATGTTATGTGTCAACTCTTAATTGGTTGAAAGATTTTTTTTTTTAACAGAAGGAACGATAAGGGCTCATAATAGTGATGAAATTTTAATTTTAAGTATATGATTTGACAAAAAAACATTTAGTTAGTTAACTAAAAAAATGATATAGTTTAAAAGCTGTTTATTCAATTAAGCCTAAATTTTAATAGTTAGATAACTAAAAAAATTTAATTTGTAGTCTATAGGAAATCGTTTTGGATTCTCATCCTTACTTTAAAAATCCAACTCAAAATAATCGTATACTTTAAGGGCAAAGGATGATCCTAGTTCTCAGCGGAAAAAAAATAAACATACAGGTTGTCAAGAGTTGTTCTGGTCCATTTATACAAGCTATCTGACCAATGTTTTAAGTTTGGGTTCAATTTGAATATTGAGTTTATTTTTTTGTTTAAGTTTGATTTAATTTAAGAAAACTAAACTCGATTCCAATTCGGTCTATTCATATTTAATTTTTTAAAATTAATTTTTATTAAAATAATTTTTTTTAAAAATATAATATATTAAATTCACTAAAAAATGTTAAAATAATTTTTTTAGTATATTAAAAATACCACCATAATATAATAAATGTTTTATTATATTAAAAACCACAAGTAAATATAATAAATATGTTTCTTAAATATAATTTTTAAAATTTTTATTTTGAGTTGGGTTATTTTAATTGGTTAAGTTTTTTTTTAAGTTTTAGGTAATGGATTTAATTGTTATTGAGTTAATAATTTAATATAAATATAAATAAATATATATAATAATTATTAATATATATATAATTAATAATATTTTTATAACATATATATTCCGATTAGGTTAGGGTAAATTACCAAAAAATACCTTTTTTTTTCAAAATTTACGGAGAAGGATATTTTTTTCCAATTATTTACCTGAATGGGCCATTTTCCCCGAAAGCAAGTCCAGGTCAGCGCGATGTCAGGGGATGCAGCAGGAAAACGCGTCCCTGGGGGAGCGTTTTTGCCCTTCCCCAACGGCCATATTTTTTTGACCGTTGGGCCTCCAACGGTATAAAAAAAACTATAAAATCCCCCCTTTCATTTTTTTCACACAAAGGTCCTTACTCAATTTTCTCTCAAATTCCTCTCAAATTCCTCTAAAGTTCCTCTCAAATTTCATAAAAGTCCTTTAATTTGTACAAAAAAGCCCTGTTTAAAAGTTTTTTGAATTAGTTTTTTTTTAATTTAAAAATATTTGATCATATTAGCAATGGCTGGAGAATTAATTCGTCTCGACAATAAACACATCTCCGTCGATCAAATGACAATGGTAAGTTATAATTTTAACTTTTCAATACTATTTAATATTTTTTAGACAGTCTGTAGATCGGGTGTTGTAATGCTATATTCGCAAAATGCCTGGTTCGCCATCGCCGTTGATCGAGAATTACCTGCGGGAAGCGGGTTTTTGGCAAGTGGCCACGATAGGCCTGGGGTGCAAGTTGGACCCGAAGCTAATCAGTGCGTTGATAGAGAGGTGGAGACCTGAGACGTACACTTTACATCTTCTATACGGAGAGTGTACTATCACTCTGGAAGACGTGTAGTTGCAATTGCGATTGTCAGTAGATGGGTACGTAGTCACCGGGTCCGCAACTTCTGGTCATTGGGGAGTCGTATGCTACGAGCTTTTGGGTGCTATTTCGGATAACATTAACGGAGGTCGGATCGAGATGGGCTGGTTACGAGACATATTCCTGGAGCCAAATAATGATTCGACTGAATTAGAAAGAATACGGTATGCTCGGGCATACATTCTTGAGATGATTGGAGGCTATCTGATGTCGGACTTGTCACGAAACCTTGTACATCTGAGATGGCTGCTGAAACTCGTTGATTTTAGAGCAGCTAGTGAATTGAGTTGGGGGTCTGCCATGCTAGCAAAATTGTATCGGGAGATGTGCGGGGCGACGCGACCGAATAAAGCCAAAATCGGAGGTTGCCTATCGCTACTGCAATCATGGGCACGATTTCACTTTCCATTTTTACGTCATCGAGTGGACCACCCATATACATTCCCACTCATAACGAGGTAAATTTAATATTAGATTTTACAATTATTATGTAGATTTAAAATAAAATTGTATGCTAAAAATTTATTTAATTAGGTGGAACCATTCGGCGAGTTATGTTGGAATACCTACCTCGCTTGAATATATATGGCTTCTATTAGACCAACGGTCGGAAGCACAAAAATAAAATATATTTTCGTAATAAAATAGTCGTTTCGTATTTAGTATTAAGTATTAAGTATTTAGTATTTAGTATTTAGTATTATGTATATAACTAATATTTTTATCATGTTAATATAGTTTCAATGGACACCATACGAGGACCCGTCAATTCGAGCAGTAATTCCAGATGAGTTTTTTCAAAATCCGAACATTTGGCATGTGAAGGTCCCATTGGTCAACTATGCCACCGTGGAGATGCACCAGTCAGATCGGGTTCTGTGTCTTGGATTTCGATAACCGATTCTTGTGGCACTTGAGGTGCTCGATGATGAGCACAAAGTCGACTTACGGCAGTTGCATACGGATTGGCCAAGATTTTGGTCAGCATATATCGAATTGTGGGAAAACTGGTATGATTATATACCTACTCGGGAACCGATCATCGTTCCTGAGTTAGCGTGCGTGCAGGAATACATGTCATGGTTTAGGATCCATGGCAAGCCATATTTATTGTCAAAAGAGGAGAGGCGACGGCAACTTCGTGTACAAAGGGAATGACGGGGCCCTTTAAATCTAAGGAGAATGGATGATGGGACGGGCCCATCAACAGCGCCCACACAGTCACCGGGCCTAACACTTCAGCCGACGACACCCATATCATAGCCTTTTCCGATTATGCCAGGTGCGTATCCTAGCCCTTATATGTATCCTAACCCTTATATGTTTCATTTTCCCAGTCCTATGGCAGGATGGCATGCATGGCCCGATTCGAGTCCGTTCCCGACTACTCCGAGTGAACCGTCGATCTATAAGCCGTCGTCGCATAAGGGATCGCACGATGCGCCATCGAGGAGCTCTTCTTTTTACCAATCTCCAATGCCTTATGAGATTCGAACACCTCCGCCATAGGTGATGCAAACACCTCCGCAGTCATTATTTTATCAAGATGGGTTATCCTCCCAACACCCACCACCAGACCCCCTGCCGGTAGAACCAGAATCCCTGCCGTTGCAACCACAACCCCCGCCGGAAGCTGGAATAAGGAGGAATCCAGCGCGTAACCGTCGACCACCCCCATGTGGCACTGATTTCGACCGACACCAACATTGATTTTTTTAATATATTTGTATAAACTTTTTATATTGTTTCATTTAATAAAATAAAAAGTTGTTTTTAATATTTTAATTGTAATTTATTTTTTATATTTTTAATAAAATAAAAGTTATTTTTTATATATTAATTGTAATTTATTTGTATATTTTAATAAAATCAATTTATTTTGAGTAAGGCAAAAATATTGCTAATATTTTTATATTTTTAATATATTTCTACAAAAAAAATTATATTGTTACATTTAATAAAATAAAAGTTGTTTTTAATATTTCAATTGTAATTTAATTTTTATATTTTTAATAAATAAAAGTTGTTTTTATTTTTTTATTGTAATTTATTTTTATATTTTTTTATAAAATAAAAGTTGTTTTTAATTTTTTATTGCAATTTAATTTTTATATTTTTTATAAAATAAAGTTGTTTTTTTGTTTTTTATTGTAATTTTTTTTTATTTTTTTATAAAATAAAGGTGTTTTTAATTTTTTATTGTAATTTAATTTTTATATTTTTAATAAAATAAAATTTGTTTTTTATTTTTATTGTAATTTTTTTTATTTTTTATAAAAGTTGTTTTTTTTTTTTATTGTAATTTAATTTTTATTTTTAATAAAATAAAAGTTGTTTTTTTTTTTTATTGCAATTTTTTTTTATATTTTTTATAAAATTTTTTTTAATATCCTAATTGTAATTTAATTTTTTTTTTTAATAAAATAAAAGTTGTTTTTAATATCCTAATTGTAATTTAAATTTTTTTATTTTTAATAAATAAAGTTGTTTTTAATATCCTAATTGTAATTTACTTTGTATATTTTTAATAAAATCATTTTTTTAATAAGTCAATATGTTTAAATTTTTATATTTTTAATATATTTCTACAAACTTTTTTATATTGTTACATTTAATAAAATAAAAGTTGATTTTAATTTTTTAATTGTAATTTACTTTTTATATTTTTAATAAAATAAAATTTGTTTTTAATATCCTAATTGTATTGGTTCAAGTAAGGACTAAATCGAAAATGTGAGAAAAGTTTTGTGGCGCAATAGTAAATATTCAAAATTTGAGGGGTTAAAATGTATACATGAAAAAACTTGAAGGGCCAATGGTGTAAATATTTTAAGGGTGGAAGGATCTAGAAACTAAGAAGAAATGGATGAATTAGGACTACATTGAATAAGTGAAAAGTATGAGGGGTTAATTTGTAATTTTATCAAGATGGGTGTTGATCCAATGTAGGAATTTTGAAGGATCGTAAGGGGCAAAATAATCATTTAGTAAGAAAGATAATTTTGAAGAATAATGATGATGGTGATCTTTTAGATTAATTGAATAACTTTTTTTTTTTTGCAACTTAGTCATTCTACAAAAATTCACCATTTTCATCAAGAAATTAAAAGAATTTTCATAGCCACCAAGAGACAAAAATGATAGGGAGACTATCAACTATTCCGATTTGAACATGAGCGAGATGTATGGCCTGGGTTCCTACACCATCTGCATAACTTCCGTTGGTTGGCCGTTTCTTGGATATCCATATTGTTGTGTATTCTAGTTAAGCAAGGTCGACCCTTTGGTTTGCGACGCAGTTCTGTATTCGGTAACAGCTTAAACGGAGCAAGCGATACAGACGGCCACTTACATTCATCTGGGACTGGTGGGAATACGTGTCTCCACACGTTGTACATGTATTCTATATTGTACACTTCGTAGACATAGCTAATGGGATCCAGACGGAGATTCTGACAAGCTGCAATTACATGAGCGCATGGATAACGAAGTGCGTCAAATATCCCACAGTCGCAGGTCCTATTTCTCAAGTGTACACGATATTGCCCGCCAACAATACCTTGGTTCGATCTGTCAAACTCCGTCGCACGAAACCATAGGTTGTCGCTATCGTGACACACTGTGTGCATGGTGTTGGCTCGTGCCTTCACCTTGTTAATTTCTCCCAATACCTTCGCTCACCATACATGGCCTCCTTGCATTTGGCCTTTATAACTTGCTGATTGCTTTGAAAAATAGTGCCGCAAAACGAAAATATGTCTCTCGCACAACCGATGTTATCGACAAATGACGCGTTCCTTTTAGAACAGAATTTATGCATTTAGCCAGGTTTGAGGTCATATGACCATATCGTAGGCCGCCGTCGTATGCTTGTGTCCATTGTTCGAAAGGTATGTTGCATAGGTAGTTTGCGCCTTCTTCTTTAACTGAGCGCAAAATCGCCAACATCTCGTGAAAATGGTCATTATTGATTTCGTACCCTGCCAATATAAGTTGATAGCGAATATTACATACCACTCTTCAATTAAGAATAAATTGAATATTACAAACGAAATTATATTAATAGATATTATATACCCATGTTGGTCACTTAGCGTTGTTCACTTGTAGATCGATGTTGCCCGTGGTAGTTGGACTCAGCATGCCTTAGGTAATATCAATGGTGTGTGCGATGCCATAGGCTTCCCTGTCGCACTATTGTGGCTAGTATTCCAGGGCCCCGATCTAATATAACGCATATATCAGGTTGAGGGCAGACATACCTCCTTAACCTATATAGAAAGAAATCTCAGTCATCAACTGATTCCCCCGGTGTTATTGCAAACGCAATTGGAAGGATTCTCCCATTGCCATCCTGTGTCACAGCTAGCAATAGCCGATGCGTATATCTACTATGCAAAAAAGTACCGTCAATTTGTACCAATGGCTTGTAGTATAGAAATGCGTCTCGACATTGCTTAAATGTCTAGAACAGATGCTTGAACACTTGGCATCCAGGGAGCAAGCTATCGTTGTAGTACGCAGGTACCGTTTCAAGGTCTGTTATGCTGCCTGGGCCATATCTCTCCAACACCTGACACTACTGTCACACTTTATTATATGAAGCGTCCCACTGACCATGCAACTTTTCCAACGCCTTCTGCTTAGCTATCCAAGTCTTGCGGTAAGAGGGCGTGTACCCTAATTGGCTACGAATATTGGCAATTAAGACCGGCAATGAAGTCTTGGGATCCACCTTCATCGTCGGTACTATTAAGCTAGCCAACATATCTGAATCCATCTTGTGATGATCTTGTGAAACACCTGTCAATGAAGTACGTTAAATAATGCAAGATTAAGTAATATCAGTATTATTCAAAAACCCTAAACACCTAGTGATACTGTACCGGTAAGACACGTATATGGACCTTTGTATTTTTTAATCTCCTACAAGCCTGTCCTTTTCCTCAACGAGGCCATGATTTTCCATGAACATCTACCACCTTGCATTGCACACTTGGCCTCGTACTTATCGAGTTTGGATTTAACAACGTTGTTGTTAACCCCGTTCTTGATGCTATATTGTTTCAATGCACCAAGAAAACTATCCTTGTTGGAAAACTCTCTACCAACTTCTGATTCACCCAAATCCAACACGAACTTATATGGTCACGCCTTCTGTATGGTAGTTCAGGAAACTCCAACGCATCGTCTTTAGATAGATCGACATTATGCATGTGGACTGGAAGCGAGTACGTCCTAAATCGCAGATCTTCTTCTTCTTCATCTGAACCCCCTTCAACAGCTTCAGGTATGGTTGGAGCAGGTTCCAGTTTAGAAAATAATGCAACTTCTGCACCATCAAGGCCGGGCTCTCGAGGTGGATCCACATCGGACTCATCATCCGACCCACCATCATCTGCAACAAACGAGGTCCCCTTGCCAATGGATGTCGTGGGGAGTACATTATCCCTTCTTAAACAAATTTCTTAATGTCTCCAATCATATGTGGATTGCCAACCACTAGAAGTTGATGACGTTCCCCAATAAGTATTTCTAGCATCGAACGTCGACCCACCGATATGCATGTCTCATCCACCAACCGAGTGTCGTGCAGGGGTTGTGTTTTCCATACTACCACCAAATATAGACGTTTCCATATTCTGCCTCCCACAAAAGAGTGTCGGCTTGGGGTCGTGTATTCTCCTCGAACAGTAGTAGATGTTGAAGTCGAAGGAATATCACTTGGCGATGAAAATTGTACATATACCTCAAGATAGGGTGATCGACTAGCAAGATGAGTCTCCACCATTGCCTCAAAGCTCTAAGGACCTTTGATGTCGAATGAGTCATATCTCACGGGATCAACCGAAGCACAAAATCTATATTTAATAGATTAAACTTTCATTGGCGTTGTTCCAAAGATTTTACGCCTAATTTTTTACGAAGTTCTGTCAAATCTATGTTCTGGTTAAAAACCAGTCGCGCTGTATTCTCCGATAAAAAAACAACACCATTTTCGGTGTCACGAACCTCACCATCATAGTAAATAACAACACTAATACGTTCACTCATCTTCAGTTTCTATTATACTTTTACTTCAATTTCTATTATGCAACCTGAGAATGAAATTTGACTCATTTATAGTCTAAGGACAAATAGGAACTACTGTAGCAAAAGAGCGTCCACGTGGAAGCTTTTTTCAGTACTATTACTGACAGTGCATCCTGCTTGAAGGGTTTTGGTCACTATTTTTTCAAAAACGTCTTCTCAAAATTATCTTTTCAAGAACTACTGTAGCAAAAGAGCGTCCACGTGGGAGCTTTTTTCAGTACTATTACTGACAGTGCATCCTACTTGAAGCGTTTTGGTCACTATTTGTTCAGAAACATCTTTTCAAAATTATCTTTTCAAGAACTACTGTAGCAAAAGAGCGTTCACGTGGGAGCTTTTTCAGTACTCTTGCTGACAGTGCATCCTGCTTAAAGCGTTTTGGTCACTATTTGTTCAGAAACGTCTTCTCAAAATTATCTTTTCAGGAACTACTGTGGCAAAAGAACGTCCACGTGGGAGCTTTTTTCAGTACTCTTGCTGACAGTGCATCCTGCTTGAAGCGTTTTGGTCACTGTTTGTTCAGAAACGTCTTTTCAAAATTATCTTTTCAGGAACTACTGTGGCAAAAGAACGTCCACATGGGAGCTTTTTTCAGTACTCTTGCTGACAGTGCATCCTGCTTGAAGCGTTTTGGTCACTATTTGTGTAACACCCCTCACCTGTATCCAACTCCGAGACAGGGTTCGAGGCGTTACCGGACTTAAACATTCACAATAATACAAAATTGGGTTACCAAATTTCACCAAAATTAAATCTTTTCAAACACATGCATTTGACCTTGTCATCTATTTAATCACTTATACCACATAACAAAACATTAACACATACCATGAACAAATAGGCTTACAAGCCAAAATCATTATATGCCACATCTCATGGCTATAATCAACAAATCAATATAAGCCAATACATTTGGCTAATCACAACAACATCCATCATTGAAAAACTAAGTCCCTATACATGCCACTCACTTGTAAACATTTAATATACACATGCCAATATCCCAAGGATAATGACTCGATAGTGTGATGCTGCCTCTGACGATCTCCAACCCTGAGCTGACCTGACAAAACTAAAAGAAATGAAAAGGAGTAAGCTTTACGCTTAGTAAGCTCACATGAAAATAATAAGCAATGCGATAACATGCTATTTTCATTTTTTTTTCTATTTATTCAAATTCTAGTTAAGTTGTTTTCTCGAGTCACAGTCATTAAATAATTTATATCTGGAGCTAAGGAACTCCAAATTAAGATCCGTTAATTTTCCCTGAAACTAGACTCATTTAACTTCTTATCATAAAATTTTCAGAATTTTTGGCTTAGCCAATTAATACATTTTATTCATTAAAGTTTCCCCTATTTCATTGTTCGACTATTCTAAACTCTCTTCACTACGAATCAATTTTCTCCTTGTACAGAATTTAGATGGCCTCCTTGTTTTGTTAATTTGAAACTAGACTCATTCAGGATTTCAAGCATATAAATTATATCTCATAATTATTTTTGTACAATTTTTAATGATTTTTCCAATGCAGAACAGGGGATCACGTAATCATTCTGAACTAGTCTCACAAAAATCTAAATATCTCAAAATACAAAATTTCTTTTCTTTCTCTGTTTCTTTCATATGAAAATAGACTCAATAAGATTTAATTTCATATCTTATTCAATCTCTAATTCAATTTCCACCATTTTTGGTGATTTTTCAAAGTCAAACAACTGCTTCTGTCCAAAACTGTTTTGTTGTTAAATTTACTCTTGCATAATTTCACTTACTCCATTTCATCTTATATAAGGTTCGATCAAAAATCGAGTATATTGTTCATAAATTTTCACACTTATACCTACACTTATCCATCACTTAGTCATATTCAATTAAACTTAGTCATTACACGATCACATGTATTTTCACTTAGTCAATTTCCCGTTAAACTCATCGGAATAATAACGATAGACGGTGGCCAGCACATAGTACCACCTTTGTAGCCGAAGCTATCTGGTGCACATAGTAGCCTGCACTTAGTACTACACATTTGACCAAAACCATCACTTACACATAGTGGCCTGCACTTAGTACCACACATGTGATCGAAACTATCGGGTACGCATAGTAGCCTGCACTTAGTACTACACATGCGACCTATCCATCTGGTACACGTAGTAGCCTGCACTTAGTACTACACACGTGACCTAAAACCATCTCGTAGCTCTCTTGTACACATAGTGGCCTACACTTAGTACCACAAATGTGACCTAGCTACCTCATTCGTATCTTTTCTATTCTGAAGGTTCAACCGGGAATTCTCACTTTTCAACACTTTACCAATTCATCCATAATCAATCACAATTCATAATTTACACATATAAATTATAACATTATTGCATTATTAATATCAGACCAACTTACTTATTGAGATCTCATCAGGTATAACCGTGTAGCAACTCACACAACCCATGTAATATTAATTTAACATTCAATTCATGTAACATTAATTTGCCATTCAATTTCACATGGCACAACAAACATCACATTTTCCATACCATACATACCATCCTCCTAAACATATTAAATCATACAATTTATGCCATATAAACAGAGAAATACAATTCAAGCATGCTATTGCATTATTATTAACACACGAACTTACCTCGGATCCAGAAACGGCAATTTACCAACTTTCCCGATTTTCGATTTTCCTCCTGTTCTAGGTCCAAATCTTGTTTTTCAGGGTCTAAAACATCACATTTCACTTATTTAATTAATGTATTACTCAAAACAGCCCCTAACTCAAACTTTGGAAAAATTACAATTTTACCCCTAAACTTTTCAAAAGTTACACTTTTACCCCTAGGCTCGTAAATTAAACTTTATTCCTTTTTCTTATGTTTTATGACATGCTGAACATTTTTCCCTTCTATGGAAACATCAAATTCGCACTCTAACATGTACTTATGAACATTAGGTATTTTTACCGATTATGTCGTTTTACTCGTTTTCACGTAAAATCGCTTAGTAAAAGTTGTTTAACATAATTTCAGTCTTCATATTCTATCATAAAACATCAAAATAAACACATTTCACATATGGTTATTTTTCCAAATATGAACCCTAGGCTAAATTATTGCTAGAATAAGCTAAATAAAGTTACCGGGACTCTAAAAACGTAAAGAACATTAAAAACGGGGCTTGGAATCACTTACTATGGAGCTTGGAAGCTTGAAACAAACCCTAGCTATGGTAACCCTTGTAATTTCGTCCTAATGAAGAAGATGGACATATTTGGCATTTAAATTTTGTTTTTAATTTATTTAATTCACTAAATTACCAAAATGCCCCTTAAAAAAACTTTTGAAACATACCTATCCATGTCCATTTTTGTCCATCAACTTAACCAATGGTCTAATTATCATTTAAGAACCTCCAATTTAAAATTTCATAACAATTGGACACCTCTAACATGTAGAACTCAACTTTTGCACTTTTTACAATTTAGTCCTTTTGACTAAATTGAGTGCCCAAACGTCAAAATTTTCGAATGAGATTTTCATGAAATCATTCCGTAAAATTGTAGAACATAAAAATATAAATAAAATAAATTTATCAAGATCGAATTTGTGGTTCGGAAACCACTATTCCTTTTAGGCCTCATTTCGGGATGTTACAATTTATTCAGAAACGTCTTCTCAAAATTATCTTTTCAGGAACTACTGTAGCAAAAGAATGTCCACGTGGGAGCCTGACGGTGCATCATGCTTGAAGCGTTTTGGTCACTATTTGTTCAGAAACGTCTTCTCAAAATTATTTTACCAGATACTACTGTAAAAAAAACAAATAATTTTTATATTGCTGATATATTTTTTCCAAAACCCTAAATCTAAAATTATTTTAATTAATTAACCCTAAACTCTAGTTCATTAATTTTCTCCTAAAACCCTAAACCTTAAAAGTAATAAAAACACTAAACCTTAGCCCTAAAACCATAACCCTAAAAACCATAACACTAACCCTAAAAACAAATGAAAACCCTAACAGAAGGAACGGGCAAAACGTGTCTCTGAGGGAGCGTTTTCCTACTGCATCCCCTGACATTGCGCTTATGTAGACGCGCTTTCGGAGAAAATGGCCCATTCTGACAAATAATTGGAAAAAAAAGTCCTTTTCCATAAATTTTGAAAAAAAAAAGAGCATTATTTGGTAATTTACCCATTAAGTCAAGTTTAAATTAAAAAAATATCTTATTCAAAATTTGATGGAACTGACTTTAAACTTTGTTCAACTTTTTTTAAATATTATATTTTTATTTAATTTTTCTCATTTTTCGAATGAATTTTCGGGTTGAGCGAGCGTCTTCCCATATGACCAGCATGTCTAAATAGACATCATTAATAACAATTTTAGAAGGATCGCACATTCACATGGCATATTCCGTCAATCAACGGTAAACCTCTTGACACGTGTACGGCAAGATAACATCACAACCGCCTCGGTCCCTTTTGTTAGGTTAAAAACTCGGGTATGGTGAGCGAAACCTTATCAAGAAGAAAGGGGAAAAAAAATATTTATTTTCAATTTTTTTATCCTTTTCTCGGGAAAAAGAAAGAATTTCTTTCTAGATCTAGTCTTTACGATCATGGAGATGGAGAGCGTGACGGAGTTTCCTCATACGCATATGGATCGGCGACCTAGAAAGCGGCCGCGATTGGGATGGGACGTAACTCAGTTGCCGCCGCAGGTATCGCCTTTGTTCTTTGATTTTCTTTTCCTAGATCTGGTTAATATTTACCCTATGTGTAGAGCTTTACAATTTACGAATCTCTTCTGTAAAGATTAATATGCTTTTTTTTTTTTACGGATTTTGCCTTAGATCTGCTATTATTTGATTTGTTCTTTTTTCCTTTGTTAATTTGTATGTTTTATCATTCAGTTTAACCATCAATTTATCCTATTTTTAAGAAGAAATTCGTGTCTTAAGGATTTATCCCTCAATTTGTAAGATTTCAAGAGCATCGGAAAGATAGAAACAAATTCTTCAATATGTTATATTTTGTGTTGCACGAGTCTTTATTATGATAATTGTTGGGATAAATAATTACTTTTTAAGCATCTTTAGATATTATATACTGTTTCTCTTTTGTTTTTGCTTATGGAATTTTTGGTAGGTAAGAGTAAGGGATTTTAAGGTGATTGGGGATGATAAAAAAGTGTTGAATTTTTCTTATCTTTTAGTGGTACAATGAATGGATGGCTGTGTGTAGGCTCAGGTAGGGATGTTTTATTCACAAGCGATTTGGAATGTGACAAGCGTTGCTTCTACTGCAAAAGCACCCTCAGATTGTGCTAGTACTATTACTACTAGTTCTTCTGTAGTTCTAAATGGTGGAGTTGCTCGAAACGGTTCTCCCCCATGGCGAGAAGATGACAAAGATGGACATTACATGTTTGAGCTTGGAGATAATTTAACCTCTCGCTGTAATTTCACTTTTACCATCACAAGCTTATATTCATTGATAAATTGCCTTGAAAACCATAAAGCAAAAATGCTTGAATTGGTATTTGGTGAATAGGATGATTGTATTTCTGGATTTGGTTGTAGGTTAACTCTCAATGGTTTAGTGATAATTATCATTTTCTTTATTGTTTTAAGGAGTTTTTAACACATTTTTGTTAGTTATTTAGTACTTCTGTTTCTAATTTTCCTTTCTTTATGGTTGCAGATAAGATACAGAGTAAAATGGGTGAAGGTATACCTTAGTGAACATATTGCGTCTTTTGTTTACCTATGGTTTGCTTCAATATCTATATGCCATATCATCTTAGTAGGCATCTCTTTCCTGACCTCCATCCTTTTACAGGTACTTTTGGTCAGGTTTTAGAATGCTGGGATAGAGAGAGGAAGGAGATGGTTGCTATCAAAATTGTTCGTGGAATTAAGAAATATCATGAAGCAGCCATGATAGAAATTGAGATGCTGCAACAGCTTGGGAAACATGATAAAGGTGGCAAGCGGTGAGTTATCCACTGCATTAAGATTATATTTCGCTAGAGCTACCAACTTTATAACAGACTTTTTGAAGTTCTTTTTGCAATGGTTAAATGCGTTCATTCCTTGCAGTTGTGTGCAAATACGGAACTGGTTTGACTATCGTAACCATATCTGTATTGTAAGTATATGATTGATTTGTGATGGATTGCTTTCCCCACTGACCAATAATTTGGGGGTTAAAACTTGTGAATGGATTTAAATGGTTTCAACAGGTGTTTGAGAAGCTTGGACCAAGCTTATACGATTTTCTACGGAATAACAATTATCGCTCATTTCCCATTGATCTTGTCCGCGACATTGGCAGACAACTATTGGAATGTGTAGCATGTGTGTAATAATTACTAAGCTAGTATCTCTGCCTATCCTTCTTATGTTGCAATTTTTAAGTTATTATCTCGACTGCTAAACCTTAATATAAAATGAAAGCATTAGGTTCTATGAATGCCTTCTGTTAGCTATTAGAGATGTCTGAAGTCTTTTCCTTGGAAAGCATTTGCATTGATGTTTATTAGAATGGTACCAATTGTTGTGCTTATTCTGTCACTGGTTTCTTATAGTTTGCTCTTGTTAATATTTGCAGTCATGCATGATTTGCGTATGATACATACGGACTTGAAACCAGAAAATATTCTTCTTGTCTCTCCAGAGTGTGTTAAAGTTCCTGATTACAAGGTATTTTCCTTTAGTTGAAACCTTCATCTTTCTTTGCAGCAAGAGTTACTTGTGTAAATTCCCTATCTGTGATGTATTACCTCTGTCATTTCTTGGGCTAATTATTTATATTATTTTTATGCTGTCAGGGTACATCAAGATTTCCTAAAGGTAGTTCTTACTTTAAAAGGTTGCCAAAATCAAGTGCCATTAAGGTAATAGATTTTGGTAGCACTACTTATGAGCGTCAAGATCAGACTTACATTGTGTCAACACGACATTATCGTGCTCCAGAGGTTATTCTTGGTATGCATTTTCAGGTTATTACGGTTCTAGTATCAATGGTTTTAGAAAATGGTCACATGATCAATAAATTTTTTATATCGGATTTTATAGGACTGGGATGGAGTTACCCTTGTGACATATGGAGTGTTGGTTGCATCTTAGTTGAATTATGCGCGGTATTTCAGGAAAACCGATTCATTGTATTGTGGTTTTGTAAGATTGCAAAATGATATATGAGCAGCACTTATACAACAATTGATATTCCGACAGGGTGAGGCATTGTTTCAAACACATGAGAATCTGGAGCACCTTGCCATGATGGAGCGGGTGTTGGGTCCACTACATCAGCACATGTTGAAGAGAGTAGAGTGCGTGGTTCTTTAGTTTTTCATTTTCCCCCTTTGTCTTATTGAAGTTTATTAACATGTAGTTTGTGGGTTCCAGTCGACATGCGGAGAAGTATGTTAGAAGGGGTAGACTGGATTGGCCAGATGGTGCTGCATCAAGGGAGAGTATGAGAGCTGTTCTTAAGCTACCTCGTCTTCAGGTATGGTTTTGTTTCGGGCGAGCGTCACGATTGGTGGTGGGTTATGTTGGTCTAATAGGCTTGTGCAATGATTGCAGAACTTGATAATGCAGCATGTGGACCATTCAGCTGGGGATCTAATCCATCTATTGCAGGGGTTGCTTAGGTATGACCCTATTGATAGGCTCACTGCTCGTGAAGCTCTAAGGCATTCGTTTTTTAGCGGGGACAAGTTTAGGCGATGAGCATGCGATATGCTTCATTTTTGTAAATTGTATCAAACATTCAGTTACATGAAAATTGTATCATTAGTTGGGATTGAATCTACTTTTTTATAAATTATCCTCTGTCCTTGTCCTTGTTTGTTCAATGCATCTTTGAGGGCAATTCACACTTGAGAAAAGTTGTTGGAAATTAAAGATAATATAATTGTGATATTTTAAAATTAAAACAAATAATTTAAGATAAAATATCAATTAATCTAAAATTTAAAATTTAAAAATATATTTTGTATGGTTATCTTCCAGATGCAAAATAAAAAAATAAAAAAAGCAGCTGAATTTTCTGGAAAGCACTCAAAAGTCAAATGTTTATGGAGTTGACTCAAATGAGGCCTAAAATGTCAAAAACACTTCTGAAAATTCGGGGAGCTTCAAAATTTTGAGGTATTTATTTGGGCTCGAAAAATTCATTTATAGTAACTAATATATTTAATTTATTTATAAGTATTATATAATTATATTAAAATTTTAAATATTTAATTGTATATCTTTATTTAATTGTAAATTTGAAATAAATTTTAAAAACATTAATTTTGAATAATACAATCATTATATACATATTAGTTTTTAGAAAAAAAATGTTATGCATTAAATTTAGCATAAATAATAAATATAATCTACTTTTTATATGTTAAAAATATGCTCCTATTACATTCAGAATTTAATTCATTATCTTTTATTTTTTTAAAATTTAGTTATTTTTTAGTGTCACATTTTGAAATAGGAAAAATACTTGCTCAATAACCATGTAATAAAAAAATGACATTGAATTGAATCTAAATTTAATAGAAAATTTTTACTTATGTTAATAATTAGACTTGTATTTTTAAATAAAAAAGTAAAAAGTAAAAAAACTAAATCCCAAATGTGCAAACCTATCCTAGCTTTAATGGTACATCCAGCCCTCAAAGTATTTTTTTTAAAAAAATTTAAGCCCATTTGAGAACAAAATTTATCAATAAAATTTTTTGAATGATAGATTAAATCGTTAAATCCTATCAATCTTGCTTAATTGGTTGTTAACGACTATTGAATTAGTTATCATGATGCTTACGTGATGATCCATGGCAGCAACGACTACTAATGAGACAATAACAAACCAACAAAAATACAAGTTCAAAAATTATTAAAATTTCATGCAAAATAAATTTGAATAAAAAGACATTCAAAATCGTTTAAATTTAAACATCCTTTTATCAAGTTCATTCTGAACAACGTAATTTTTTAAATTATATACAATTTTAGAAACTTTAAAAATATAAAACATTATAAAAATTATACAAAAATGAGTAATGGCAGTTTCTTGATTTTGTTTGTGATATTTTTGCAACCCAAAAATAAGCTTGATTTCACAGAAGCTAATAAAATCTAAAACGTGGATTTATTATATATTTTATTGAAATCCATTGCATGATTAAAAAGTTGATATTTATTTTAATATTTATACTAAATAAATTTATTATATATTTCGTTTTTTATTTTACATTGAAGTTAAGGGTGGGCATAGAAAATATTTCAAACACCAATGCCATGATTAACAAATTGGATGAAAAGAACTTCAAAATTTATAGAAAGAAAAGCAAAAATCACCCTTTCTTTTTGAATCATAATTATTATAGTCCCCCTTCAAAACCCAACAAAATTGGAAATTGATCAATGCAATAATGGTGAGAAATCATGATTCCTACCTTTTACTAATAATGGAAGCCAATAAAAAAAATTAAATGTTAAAAAACAAATTAAAAAAATTGCATAATATTAAATTTAACTCTTAACGTTATATTTTTGTTAATTTGACTTTTTTTTAGTTAAATTTGATCATTATCTTTTTAAAAGAGTTTAATCACTTTTTTTTAACGAAATGTTGACTAAAATATTAATTTTTTAACGATGTAAGTGTGGCGACCCACGTGACATCCACATGTACTTCATGTAGACATTCATTACTTGTCATATATGTAACGTCAATAAATAATTTAAAATTTATAAAAAAAGTTATAAACTTATAAAAATTATAAAAAAAAAAGCATAAAGTACACATGGATTTCCATATGGGCTGCTATATTTAAAATTTTAACATTTTAGTTAGTATTTCTATTAAAAAACCAACAATTCAACTCTTTTTTTGAAAGATTAATAGTCAATTTTGACTTTTTTTTTAAAAGGTTGAGAGCCAAATTTAATTTTAAAAAAAGTCAAATTGCCGAAAGATATAAACGTTAGGGGTTGAATTATTATTATGAAACAAAATGGACTGAATGAAGAACATTTACAGACTCAAAAGAGAAAAAAAAAATTGACTCAATGAAAAACACCTAATTGAGATGAAACTCAGTCCAAAGACGAGACAACTCTCATGAAAGAGAAAATTCTTAATGAACTTAAATAAAACCCACACATGATAGGACTCAAAAATTCACTCATATAATTGTGAATAGCGAACCTTAAACCTAAGTATTCATGACACAGAATCTTTGCCTTTGCCAATTGTGATATGGCCTTATTGGCCCAAAACTTACCATTTAAATCATAATGCTTTTGATTTTTTTCTTTTAATATGTTTCGATAAAACAAAGGTTAAAAAATGCCATATGTATCTATACTCTTTATGAATTTGAAATTTAGCTTATATATTTTTATTTCTAGGAGTTTAATTCATTACTTTTTAGATTTCAAAATTCAGGTCTAATTATTAATACTATTAAAATTAATTTATTAAATTCAAGTTCATTACAACTTCATTTTTTAGTTATATTGCTACCAAGTAAATTTTTTTATTTCAAAATGTCACACGCATAAAAAAAATAGTGTTAACAATTAGATTTGATTTTTGAAATTTGAAAAGTAAGAGACTAAATTTTTGGAAATAAAAGTACATAGACTAAATTCTAAATTTACAAAGAGTACAAAGAACTTTGATATATTTTAACCTATAATAAAAACTCCTTTTTAACTATTTACGTAAACAAAAGCTTGGTAGGTGATTTACAAGGGCAATGCTAAAAAATTTGTTTAGGGTGATTGAGATAAATTATAAAATTTGAGAGTTCAAAAAGCTAAAAATCTTACATTAAAAATGTTTAAATTATATTATTAATTTAAAAAAAAGTTAAAATTATATATATATATATATATATATCATTTAACCAAAGGTGTGAAAAACACTAAATTGATTTTCTTTTTTCTTTTTTAATTTGAGGAGGAACTATAAAACATTTTTCCCATTTAACCAAGGCCCTTGTCCCCTTTAGAGAATTAGCACCTCTCAAGCTCTTGCCATGTCACTTCCTCTTATCTATCTATATTCTATACTGCATATAAAAAGTATGAATTTTGAGAAACTTTTGAACCGATAAAAATATCATTTAGTTTTCATCATATTATTAAATTAAGTTTAAAAATAACTATAATTTAATTTAGAATTATTAGTTAAAAACTTGTGCTAATTTTAAAATAGAGTTATTACTTGAATAGAATTTTAACCATCTTAATTGTCACTCAATTAATATTACACTATGTTTAGTTCAATGTAATGGCTATCCTATTCCGTGGGCCCACCCTAACACATGTTTGGTTGCCTGTAATGGCTATTACAGGGCTATTACATGCTGCTTCTATTACAATACGGACAGTAATAGCAATTCAGTGGCTGAGGGTCAGAATAGCTATTCAAAGCAACGGGTAATAACATTTTGCCCTATTTTGGACCAAAATATCCTCCTGTCTCTCATCTTCATCTTCATCCTCTTCACTTTCACACTTCAGACAATTTCTTCCTAAACGTTTTTCTCAAAGTAAACCATATAGAAATTGGATCCTTACGACTGCAAATCAAGCTTCATTCACCATCTTCATCTTCCTCCTGTTGAACCTCCTTATATATGGTAAGTGATGGCCTTTGATTCCTTTTTTTTTCTCTGAATTTGTTAGTTAAAGTTCTTTCTCAGATCCTTCTCGGTTTCTTCATTAGATCCTCATAATTTTTGTGTTCTTTTTTCTGGATTTCTAGAGTTTGATTTGTTAACTGAATTGTTTTGGGTATTTCCTGGTTTTGAAGAGAATAGGGGAAATTTGTGGTTCAAAGGGCTTATCTTTCTTAATTTTTGTTTCAGGATTTAATTGGCTGTGCTATGGTGTTGTCCCTTTGCAGCTGCTGCCGTATCTGCTGACTTGAAGCTCGGCAATCGCTACCGTCGTCTCCAAGCTTGGTTCCCACGGTAAATATCTTCAAATACACTCGTAGATATATATATATACATAGTGAGTGAGTAATGTGTGTTTCTATATATATACCTCAAAACTGATATTGGTTCCCTCAAAAAAACTTCAAATATGTATGTATAATCGTTGTGCTACTGTATTGTCTGCATTTAGCAATCCTTTGTGCTAAATAAATGGAAGGTTTTCCATGATTGCTTTGAGCCTTTGAGAAAATACTAAATAAAATGAAAATGGTGCTAAAAACCCAATGGAATGTTTTTGAGAAGTACAAATACAACTTTTTCATTATATTTTACAATTTTGCAAATGTATTTGTAATGTTTATGCAGGTGAACTGCCTAGTTATCAGAAATTGTGGAAATCTCCTGCTAGTATCTCAACGCCTTTATATCGATATTTCCAGCAGTTGGTAATGCCTACTTGTTCTTTTCACTTTGATATGATTTTGATTACCATTGTTGTGAAATAACCTGCATTTGATAATGCCCTTGTTTTGTGGTGGTTTCAACTTATTGAAGATCAATAGGATGCTTCTAACTAATGAAATAACAAATTTTCAACAATGTTATAAGAGGTCCATAAATGAATCATCTATATTTTGTTGTCCCACATGGTTGTATTGTTGTGTGCTCTTATAATATTTATTCCAGCTGGTCGCATCAGATTAAAGTTATTTAAGCAACACTTTTCTCTATAATTCATTAACTGATCAGATCGAAAGGAATTTATCTATCCAATAGCTTCATTTTCTGTTCTGAAATATTTGGAATTCATTGCAAACTTTTTAAAATTTCCCTTATTCTTTGTTTTTTATGTTTTTCTTTCTCCTTGCATTTGGGAACAAAGATATCACTATATGGAACAAAGTTTTTACATGGAAGATTTTAGTGACATATAAGACTAACCTTACAAATAGCCAATGAGATGGTAGTAAGCCAAGCCTGCACAAGGGGAATATCATTCTTTTAGAGAAAGCAGAAAGTTTTGTGGAACCAAAACAAGCACAAATAATATTTTCGACAAGAAGCATTAGGTATAATATTTCAATTCCAACTTTAACGCATAATAGATTTATTCTGACAACTAAATAACCAAAATGATTTTTAGCATCAGCTAGAGACTTCTTGAAATAGGAAGGGCCATCTATTGTAGTCACAGTTCCCAATTCAGTCCTAGTAATAGTAGATCAGATAAAAGGAAGGAAAAAAATGCTAACACTTACATTTCATGATATAGTTGATATAAAAGAGTTGCTAGAGGTTCTTGTGCAACATTTCATGCAATAGCTTCTATAACTTGGGTTTACATACGTATTGGTTGTTTTTTAAAATTGCATGTTCTTAGCTTTATTGAGAGGTTTAAGTAGGTCTAAATCATTTGAAGCATATTTAAACTTATTTTGCAGCAGAAGATGAGGATGAAACAAATATAGGGCCTCTGGTTGCTGATCCTTGGAGAGGTAGATCCATTTATGGTAGCCGATTGACGTTGGGTGGAGTTTGAGTTGGTTGTGGGATGGCAGATTAATTTACGGACCAGTTAACTTGCGGAATAGTAAGAAGTTGGTTTGTGTCCTAGTTATTTGGTTTTAGGAAGGAATGTAATATGAGATAATGGTTATAGAGTTGAAGGTTGATGTATGAATTTTTGAAGCAAATTGAGCATTGATTTTTCTGTAACATGAATGGAGTTATTTTAAATAAATGAGTTATTTTTGAAGCAAATTAATTACTTCTAATATTTAATTTTTTTTGTAGAGTAATTAAATTATTTGTTTCAGTAATGATATTTTAGCACATATATGTGTTACAATTTAAAAATAATAAAATAGATTATATTTTTTTTATAGTATTATATATTTTAATTTTTTAATTCATATAATAATTATATTAAGCATATTATTAAATTATATTTAATAATAATTATGTTAAAATATGATTAAATTATTTATTATTTTTATTAAATTATTTTCAATAATAACCTTATTAAAATTTAATAACAATAACAATCTACCTAACAAAAATTCTGCTAAGGGTATTCTGGTCATTTTAGTTCTTTTCCTTATGCTATTACAATATCATTCCATTCAACCAAACACAAGAATTCTATTACAGCTCTATTCCATTACATTCAACCAAACAGTTGAATTACTTATTACAGTATAGCCCAAATTTCAGTAATGTCAAAAATAATGGTTCGAGATCACCAAATCTGACAAATGAACTCGTAGGCTATATTATTTAATATTTACGAGCCAAATGTAGCTTTTAAAATATTTTTAAAATAGTAAATTGTATTTTATAAAGATTTATTTGGTCAAGAAAATCGAGAAAAAGAGGTATCGAGATCTCGGTGTTATAAACCGAGTCATAAATATTTTTATGAATATTTACAGAATGTCAATAAGGTAGTATTAAAATTCTGTTAGAAAATTTTGACGTTTGGGTGGTTAATTAAATAAAAAGGACTAAATTGAAAAGTGTGTAAAAGTTGCTAGAAGGATTAAATAGCTTAATTGTCAAATGAGGAAGGACCTAAAGTGAAAATAAGCCCAAAGGAGATATTTTGGGCGGCAATAGCTGAGAAAAATCAGGAAATGGGTGAAATAAGGGCAAAATTGGAAAATTGCCAAAATTAGTTAAATAAGTATGGGACCAAATTGGAATTATCTAGAATTCTCTTCATTTCTCTTCATTTTCATCAGTTAAAAAAAACCATAGAAGAGAGTTCAAGCTGGTTTTCAACTCAAGCTTCATGTAAGTTTAATTCTTACTTTCTCCTTGAAATTTCTATGTTTTTAGACTTTTACAATTGGGTCCAACTTACTATGTCATTAGTTTTTGATTCTATGGCTAACTTTTAAAAGTTGATGTGGATTAGTGCTGGAAGAATATGATGAATAAATATTGAATTGAAGCTTTAATTTTGTTATATGATGATTTTATCAAGTAAAATTGATGGAAATTGGTTTTAGGACCTAATTGTGAAAGAGTTGAAATTAAGGCCTAGTATTAAAATTCTGATTTTCAAAGGTTATGAAGTAGTTTAAAATGATAGAGAAAAGTACTAAATGAGAAAATTAGCTCAATTGAGGGGTTAATTGAGCAAGGATTGAATTGTATGAAATGTGGAATTTGAGACAAAATAGAAATCAACATGTTATACTAAAGCAGTTTTGGACAGCAGCAATTGTCTAACTTTGAAAAATCACCAATAATTGTATAAATTGAATTAGAAGTTGAGTGTGATATGGAATTAAAGCTTGTTGAGTCTATTTTCATATAAAAGAAACAGAATAATCAAAGGAAGTCTACATTTTGAGATATTTAAATTTTGGTAAGACTGGTTTAGAATAACTTCGTGATCCCCTGTTCTTACTTTAGAAATTCACTAAAATTTGTACAAAAATAATTATGAGTTATAATTTATGTCTGTATTCCTTAGTGAACCTATTTTCATTAGAAATAATCAGAAAAACTATATGATAATTGATTTTTAGTGAAGAGAGGTCAGAGCAGTAGGACTGTGTAACAGGGGAGAACTTAACTAATAAACTGTACTAATTGGCCACACCAAAAATTCTGGAAAAATTATGGTAAGAAGATATGTGAGTCTAGTTTCAAATAAAATTAACGGATCTTAATTTGGAGTTCTGTAGCTCAAGATAAAAATAATTTAGTGACTATTACACGGATGGACAGCTTGAATATTCACATAAGTAAATAGTGAAAATTATAGATAATGTTACTTATAAGGGTGTTGTTTATACTAAGGATGTGGATGGAGAGGAGGAGGAGGAAAAATAATAAATGAATGACTTGTGAATGAATTGATCACATGCTCGATTATAATTGATAAATGTTGAATTAGAAACGATATAATGTTTTATTTGGAATATTTATTATGAAATTATGATTATCGTTATAATACAAAAATTGAACTTGTGAGTTTATATGGCTAAATTTTAGTGATCATTTGTTAATTTTATGAACTTCATGATGTGTTATTTCATATGTAATGATGATAAAATCGTGGATAATGTAAAAGCATGAAAATTGAATAAGCGATCAAATTGAGCACTTCAGTTCAGTGAGAAGATGGATTTGACGGAAAATACTATGGTTGAACCATGGCATCAAGTGATAAGTGATAGCTTCGGCTACACTTATCTGATCAAGGACAAGTGAAAGTGATAAGTGGTAGCTCTGGCTACCTGATCAATGAAAAGTGGTAGCTCCAGTTACCTGATCAGTGAAAAGTGGTAGCTCTGGCTACCTGATCAGTGAAAAGTGGTAGCTCTAGCTACCTAATCAGTGAATAGTAGTAGCTTCGGCTACAAGTGACAAGTGATTTCCGTGTAAGACCATATCTGGGATATGGCATTGGTGTGATACGTGTTTAAGATGTAAGACCATAGCTGGGCTATGGCATTCTAGTGAAAAGTGATGAATTGACGGATAATATCATGGGTGATCCATGGCAAAGTGTGAAACGTAAGTATGGTATTAACCATACCGAGTTAAGAAACGTAGGTATGGCATTTCCCATACTAAGTTGCGAAATGTGGCACTGAGCAACACCGTGTAGCTTGTCATGATCGACAGCTTGTGTGAGCAGACCAGTTCTATAAAACGTTCACTAATCTGACAAAGTTTGGTAAGTGTTACATGGAATTATGTGATATAAGAAAATACGAGTTGATGAGACATGAACATAGAACTTGGTTGATGAATGAGTTCATTTGTGATTATATATTTGTACACCCTTGAGTGTATTATCCGTATGAATTGGTATTCCAAATGAGTTAATGAGAAAAGTTCTAATATGAAATAATCTAGAATTTGAAACGAAATATTATGAAACCGTACTTGAAATCTATTGGTATATCTTGTATATGTTATTTGAGTTCATAATGTGGGAAAGAAATGCTTGTGGAAATTTGAGATGATGATATCGGTACATGGAATCTATTGGTGGATATTTACATCCAAACTTATATGATAGATTTTAGTGAACATTGAAATTGGACTCAATAAGTGATTCGTCAATTTAAATTGTGATTGGCAGGAAGAGTTAGTGAGTTGTGTGTCTACGCATTGTTACACGTATTTATCTAAAATACGAGAAAATGGTGGTATTTGATATATGAAAATATGAGATTGTGATATATAAAAACATGGAATATGTTTGATAAATGTGTTTATTCATAATTATAGAACTGTACACCTCAAGTGCACTATTTGTGTAAAGATCATTATTTCGAATTATCTATAAGTGTTCTGTACTCATTGGTAATGCCTTGGACCCTGTTCCGGCGTCGAATACGGGTAAGGGGTGTTACACTATTCCATTACACCTCTATTCCATTACAGCTCTATTCCATTACAGCTCTATTCCATTACAGCTAACCAAACATGGTGTTAATGTTATATATCAATTAAAATTTAAGTTTAGCTTTATAAATAACATTCAGTAATTAGGTATATTTAATCAAGTAGCAACTAAGAAAAATTACCAGTAAAAAATAGAGGTAATATCTAATCTTATTCGAATAACAATGGCACCGGAGAGT
This sequence comes from Gossypium australe, assembly GCA_005393395.2. Lineage (NCBI taxonomy): Eukaryota > Viridiplantae > Streptophyta > Magnoliopsida > Malvales > Malvaceae > Gossypium > Gossypium australe. The sequence goes on along the minus strand of CM016620.1, from coordinate 106,385,028 downwards.
AATTGAAGGTTATTTTAATTGATGATGAAGTAGTATAATATTATGATTTTTTTTATTTTTTATTTACATTTTTATGTAAGTTGTTTATACTCACACTTAAATCTATTTTTTTATTTATTCATTATTTGTTTGGTGTAGATAAAAAATATTGTAGGTTTGTTCCGAAAAGCTAATCAAATTTCAACAATTATTTGTATTCACTATTATTAAATGTGTTTATTAATTTTGTGTAAATATATTTTATATTTATCATGAAATATTATTATAATCGTTACATGTTATTTTACCTTTTTTTTTCAAATTAGTATTATAGTTTATTTTATTATATAGTCCAAATTTGTATATTATTTAAAATCTAAGAGAAAATATCGTCGTCAATGATATGTAACAATAATTAAAAATACATTATAAAAACTAACTAAAAAGTAAATGCGTAGAATCACGTGCATTACATGTAACATTAGAAACTAATAATTTAAAAAATATCAACTTACCTTTTCATAATTGATAAAAATAATCTAACATCTCTTAAAATCTATTTACTAGTAAAATTCAAGTAAAAAAAAAAAGAGACAATTATACATTTATTATTTATCTATTTTATTTTATTTATTTTCCTCCAATTTTAATTACTAAATAATGAAAATTTAACCACCTTAAAATTACATTGGAGTACTATAAAATTGAATTATATTTATTAATTATTTTAAAGTTAATATATAAAAGTGAAATAAAAATAAGTCTAAAATATTTATCAAAAATATAATTACTTATTAAATAAACAAGGCAAAGACCGAACAACCAACGCGACTAACGCAACTCAAATCCAGGCCACACCCGAGACAATAATCACCTTTAACCATTAAATCATCACGTGGGGTTCAATTGATTAATCTTTTTAATATTAAATCTGATGAGGTTTTGAATATTGAAAATTAATTTAATCTTACTAAAGAAACTGATTATTTAATAAAAACAGGTTTGATTAAATTGGTATTTTAATTCCATAACTATGAATTTGTTGTGTTTAAACATTGAACTTAACTACATCAAAACCTACAAAATTCCAAACTACATTCTCGAACAAACATATAATATATAAATAAGCGACCTTGATAAAAAGATGTATCATACACAACATAAGGAATGAATATTATTTAAAGGTAGAATTGGAATACTCAGTTTTAATTTCATTCTGTTCTAATTTAGTTAAAATCAATGCCACTATAAGATCAGAGAAAATCTCGTTTAGACAACTTTGACTCCTCATTTTAAGATTCAACCCTATTCTACTCTAGATTTTATCAAAATCTAATGACTGCAAGACAACAGAAAACCTCATGAGTTTGAGATAACTTCACCTGACTCCACTCTGAAACAACAGAAAATCTAAAAATATCCCAGTCATGCTAAATTGATGGATTTTTATATTGCAAAAAGAAGAAAATAAATAAAAATGGTTGACAGGAGTTTTTCTTATTTAGTTCATAATTTGATCTACAAAAAATTGGAGATACCACCATTAATGGAGCTCATCAATGAAAATAAACTTTGCAACCCATTGTTTCTCACTTTCATCCTCTTTATTTTCTCCTTTTTACTTTGGCTTAAACTATCAAAACACAAATTACAGAATTTGCCTCCTTCTCCCCCAAAGTTACCAATCATTGGCCACCTTCATAAACTTGTGAAACTCCCCCACCGATCCCTTCGAGACCTTTCACTAAAATATGGGTCCTTAATGTTTCTTAAATTAGGTCAAAATCCAACCCTAGTTGTATCATCAACTGACTCCTTGAAAGAAATGGTGAAAAACTATGATACTGTTTTCATGAACAAACCAAACACCACTGCTGCAAATATCTTGTTTTATGGGTGCAAAGATTCGGGGTTTTCACCCTGTGGAGATTATTGGAGACAAGTTAGGAAACTTTGTGTTCTTGAGTTACTAAGTGCTCGAAGAGTTCAATCGTTTCAGTTCGTAAGAGAAGAAGAAGTTGATGCTATAATAAGGAAAATCCATGAGGCTGCTGTTAATGGTGATGTTGTTGATTTAACCAAGATGTTAATGGCGGTCTCGAGTAACATTGTTTCTCGATGTGTTATTAGTCGTAAAGCTGAAGACGATAGTGGCGGATTTCATTTTGGAGAGTTAACGAGGAGGGTTATGGTTCTTTTCACCACTTTGTGTTTTGGTGATTATTGGCCGTCTTTGAAATGGTTGGATTATGTAACTGGGTTTATTTCACGATTGAAATCAACTTTTTGGGAATTGGATTTGTTTTTTGATCGTGTAATTGATGAACATAAGGAAAAGGAAGCCATTGATGAAAAGAAAGACTTCATTTCTATCATTTTGCAACTTCAAAAAGATGGCTTGGATCTCACTCAAGACAACATCAAAGCAATCTTACTGGTTTTTTTTCTTTAACTCTCTTCTTCTCATTTCTTTATGTTTTTCCCTTTGTTTATATCCATTTCTAGACTGTTTAAACAAAAATATTAAATTTAAGGATGAATTCATGCAAAATAATTAGGATAATTTTCAAATATGACCTCAGAAACTTGAGTTTCAATAAAAATATGGTTAATCTATTTTATCAAATCCCTATGATTTTTAAGAAGGCTTGAAACTCATAACATGGATTTGTACAAAAAAAAAAAAGAGTATATTATGTTGTTTGTATCATAAACTAATTAAATATAGGTTTCGGTCACACTTCAACTTTAATTTTCAACATTAGGACATCAATTAATCAATTTGGTACCAATTCTGGGCGTGACGAGGGTGCTAATCCTTCCTCGCACGTAATTGACTTCTAAACTCGTTTTTCTCAAAATTTCGTAGACCAAAAAAACATTGTTTTAGTAAATCAAAATGTTTATTAAAACAAAGGTGATCCGATCTCACCTAATGAAGGTCGGTGGCGACTCCCTTCCTTTCCGTTTTCAAACCTCGAGACGACCGCGTCGTTTACTGTTTCAAAAAAATGGTTACGACAGCTCTAATGTTTTTGGGTTTGTAAAAAATGGGCCGGGCAATTTCGAGCTTATACACTCATCATTTTATATTCATATTTTATGAAAATTGAGAAGTTACCCCAATTGCTAGTAAACGTATAAACTTGAAGAGTTGATCTCTCTTAATTTATTGCATATATCGAATCCAAGTTTTGGAAGGTCTAATAAAAATTTCAAAAATTTTAAGAATTTAATGAGAAATTTTTTAAAAAAAATTGAGGTCTAATTAAAATTTTTATGAGATAATGAGAATTTTCAAAAATTTTAAGAGAGTTTAGTTTAAATTTTTTAAAAAATTTAAAAAGTTAGTAATAAGAATTTTTAAAAATTTGAGGGGGACTAATTAAAAATTTCTAAAAATTTTAAGAGAGAAATAAAAAATTTTCAAAATTTAGGTTAGGAGCCATGCCCTCTAGGCCACCATAACAGTACGACTCTGCATATAGATCATTGAATTACTAGATTTTGCTAATTTTGTGCATATTAATTGATGAAGTGTTGGTTTCTAGGTCAATATTTTTATTGTAAGAAAATGTATAATTTTGAATTAACATACATTTCTCCTTTATTTTTTCTCTTCTTATCATTCTAATTTAGAATGATTTGTTTTCATGCATTAGGCAAGAAAATGATCATCTATCACATTTTATTTTTCTCACTTTTCTTCCTTATTAAGCACACTGAAAATTTTTTTTCTTTTCTCTCATTTCATCATTTCACTTTTCTACTCAATCAAGCACACCCCTTGGTAGAATTAGTGTAACACCCCTATACCCGGTCTAACCATATGAACCCAGTATAAGACNTCTGTAGAAATAGCAAAAAACTTAGAGGATTAAGAGACATTGCTCAAAGATTGCATAATAGAAGCCCTTTTCAAATAGCTTAAGGCCCCTATTTATAGTGAATGAGTATAAACTTTGAAATGACAACAAGTTGAAGAAAAATGTGTCCCCGACAAAAGTAATTTGTTAGTTAAAGGAGCCACATCACGTCAATAACCAACAATCATACCCTTTAAAAACATTATTTTGTGTCTCAAAATAACCATAGAGAGGTAATTAATCTCACAACAGTTAATCGAAATGACAAGTGGTCATTGTTATACACTTCAACTTCACTTAAAAAAACGACATCTTAGATAAGCTCACTTCATAAACTTCTCTTCAACTAAGGGGGCAATTGTTATTGTGGTAGTCTATACCGTAATGGTTGGTATGTACCATTTCAATCCTAAATTAGTATCTGGTCTATGTTTCATTCTAATCAAAATTTTGGTGTGTTTTGGCCAATTCAATATGTTTCAACTTGTTTCGGTCAAATAACGACTAATACCGGAGCATACCAACTCATACCAATTAGTAAAAAATTTTGATATTTTAAACCAATTTCACAAAAGAATTTATACCCTAACACGAGTCTAAATTAAACTCTATTAAAATAATAATAATGATAATAGGGATCCACTCTAAACCGTTGTTTCTCTTATAAATACAATCTCTTATTCTAAAATCAATGAGTATGATTACCAAATATTCTACAAAAATATCATTCAAAACTTTCATATTTAGTGACACGTTGCACCAAATGTGGTGTATGGCATCACCATCATCTACTCCGACAATTTATAAATCTCAAATATAAAATATTAGTTACAGAACTCTACAAACATGATTTTTTTTTAATGCATTATTAATACAAATGATTATTAAACAAACAAGTGGGGTTTTCTGTAGCGAGAGACTGTGCTATTGAGAAATTGAGTCAAACGGGATGATTTAGATTCTACCACTCATTATTTTTATATTCATATAGTGAGGACCTTTTTTAGAAAAAAAAGGTTGTAGAAAAGCAAAAGGTACCTTTTCCAATGGGAAAAATGATTCCTATTGTTCTGGTGGAAATTCGAAGGAAGAAACAAAATCCAAATTGAATTGGGTTTAGAGCATCCATCCAAGTGACTAAAGAAACAAAATTGAAATACAACTTCAGAATAAATAGACATTGGAGTGTGACTGTGGGGAGGTTGGCCATCACTTTTCGTCCTTCCCTGCTTTCAAAATACCTACACTCCAACGTCTTTCATCCATTTGTTGTTGTCGTATGCCCCACCATTAACATAATCATGTTTGTCAAAATTTACCAATACTTTTAAACCTCACATCTTAGTCCCTATACTCAAAAATAACAAATTTTACTTTACAAATTAGTCCGATAAACATTTAATACAACTATTTAACATTAAAAGATTCAAAAATTATAATGGCAAACAATTTTAGAATCGAACTCTTGGGTTAACTAAAATCAAACTTCCGAAATTCTAAAAACATAAAAATTAAAATAAACAGATTCAAAACGGCTTACCAATTTAAAGAATGAAGCTTGACCGAAAGTTTGGTTTTTCATCAGTGGAGATGAGTAAAACGGATAAAGTCTTTTTTTATTTAGTATTTATATCTTATTAATAATCAATTAATGTTTTCACTTAATTATTTTGATTTAATTGATGAAAATGTAAATCTGTATTGTTTATCTCTTAATTAATTTAAAAAAATTACCATCATGTTTTTACTCGGCTTCACCTTTTCAAAGGGTAAGAAGATTTCATCATCTACAAAGAAAAAAGGAGTAAGAAATAAACAAAGTGAATAAAAGAAATGGTGGGGAGAAGTAGGAAGAAAAGAATCAATAAAAGGAGAAAAAGAAAGGTCAAAAAGGTGGAGATGGCGAAAAATGAGAATCAAAATTAGATTTTTATAGTAAAAAAAAGTAAGATATTTTTATATTAAAAGAGTAGTGTTTTATGTGTAACTATAATTAAATTTTGAATATATTTTATGCTTTAGGGTTTATCCTTCAATAAATAATAGATATTATTTTTATAAAAAATTATTAATATGTTTTCATTAGTAAATAAAAAATTTAATATAATGTTTAATATAATATAAATAAAATATCAATTATTTTGTTTGAGGATAAAATGTCATTTCAGACTTTTTCTTTCTTTATTCTTTAACAGCATTTTATTCAACTAAACACTATAATACTATTATTTATATATTCCATTCAATCAACCAAACTACATAATTATGCGTTTAATTATGTAATATTGATATTGGTGTGGTAGTCCACGTGTATTTCATGATGACATGGCAATATTTGTGTTATATGTCATGTCAATAAATATTTTAAAAATTATAAAAATATTTAAAAAATTAAAATTATAAAAGTTAATAAAATTTTAATAAATTAGCATGAAGTAGATGTGGAATCCCATGCAAAGGCAGCGCTATGGAGCTAATAGAGGCTCTGACCTTCATAAAATAAAAAATTTTTCTTTTATCCTCTTTATAATTTATAAAAAATTTAAATTAGTAATGGTAAAATTGTATTTTGACACCAAAATGATAATAATTCGATTTAATTTTTTAAAAGCTATAAAAATGCAGACTATTAAAATGGTGAAATTACATTTTTACTATCATAAAAATATACAACTTATTTTGACCCCTTAAAAAAAATTTTGGCTTTGCCTTTGTTGCCATGTTTAAAATTTAACATTTTAATCGATATTTTCATTAAAAAATCTTTTTGAAAGTTGATGATTAAATTCGATTTTTTTAAAAGGTTTATGATTAAATTGAGCTATAACACCTTGATATTGCCATGATTTAACCTTCCCATTAATTTTCTTTTGAGTAACTATCAAAATAGTCACTTTTGTTAACCTTAGATTACATTTTAGTCACTTATGTTTGAAATGTTACGTTTTAGTCACTTACATTATCGTGTTATAACATTTTAGTCGTTGAGTCGTTAATTGTCGTTAGTGATATAACGGTAAGCTGATGTGGCACATTAAATCATCATTTCAAATAAAAATTTTAGGTTAATTTATACAACCAGTCTCCTTATTCTTTCATTTTGAGTAATTTAATTATTTTTATGTTCTTTTAACTTCTTTTTTTTCTCTTATGCTTCTCCCTTTTTTATTTCTTTTAACATAGTTTTTCTATGTTTTCCATTTGTTAAAACTAGTCCTTATACTTTTTTTTTAAAGAACAAATTAATTTTTCTCGAGTGAGGCGAACTTGTGGACTAGTTTTAACAAATGGAAAACATAGAAAAACAATGTTAAAAGAAATCGAGAAGGGAGAAAAAATAGGGAGAAGCATAAGAGAATGAAAAAAAAAGTTAAAAGAACATAAAAAAAATTAAATTGCTCAAAATGAAAAAAAATATAAGGACCAATTGTATAATTTAACCTAAAATTTTTTGTTTGAAATGATGATTTAACGTGTCATGTTAGCATACCGTTACACCGTTAGCGAAAATTAATGGCTTAGTGACTAAAATGTTACAACAAGATAATGTAAGTGACTAAAATGTAACATTTCAAACATAAATAACTAAAATATAATATGAGACAAACAAAAGTGACCATTTTAACAATTTACCCTTTTCTTTTTGGGGTCATAACTAGAGGGGGTGGGGGGAAGGAAGTTGGTGGGTTAGTTTTAACGGAGGATTAAAATGTTGAAAGATCTCTTTAGATGCCAAAGCCATACAACATGCATTTGACCACTTTTATATATGTGTACCATCCTCAATCAATCAATAAATACATTGGAATCATTTGTCTTATCTTGCCAACAACTTTCACAAGAATAACGGAAAAGTAAATCAATTACCTCTGACTTTTAAAAAAATTAAAGTGATAAAATTTACTGCATTTTGTTTTCTCTACTTAAAAAATAAATAAATTAATCCATGTATCTCTGAGTAACTTGATCATTCTGTTAAAAATTTTATTCATTTCTACTATCAAAATCTGGTCCTTGTACATCAGCATGAGGTACATGTGGCACACCACGTGTAACTGTTCAATTATTCTATTAGTTATGCCATTTTTAACAGTAGAAATAGGTAAAAATTTTAACAGAAAATATCGGTTTACTCTTTAATATAACATACAATGATTAATTTGCTCATTTTTTAAAAATAAATGAGGCAAAATGCAATCTAACTCCTAATACATGGGCCTCCATAGTATTTTTACTCAAACACTACGGGTAGAATTAAACATTAATAACGCTAAACAAAACTTATATATAACATGATTTAAGTTAAATATAAAATTGGACAAAATCCACATATGATTTACATAGCATGAGACTCTTATCTAGATGTTTAAAATTTTAGAATCTCAATTTTTACCAAAAGTTCCAAGGCCTCTGATGATATGATTCTTTTTAGGGTAAACTACACTTAAGGTCATTATATCATTAGTAAGTTTACGTTTTGGTCACTTCAAAAAATTATAAAATGGTCATTAAACTATTCAAAAGTTTTCATTCATTTAAGTCACTAAACTGTTAAAACCACTATTGTATGGCCTTCTCTGTTCTCACTACTTGCACCAACCGAAAGCCCTCATTTCTCTTCTCTTCTATAGTTCAATTTTTTTTCATAAAACAACTTTGAATGTCATAAATCTGCGAACTAAAATCTAAATAGGTTTCTTCTTTGATCTCCGACAATAACTATCAGATCAACTTGAATCTAAGGTATGTTCTACTTGTTAATGATTACTGATCCATCGTACCATCATCAATTCGTTGCTTGGAGCTCACTAGCCGAACTTTTTTTAAAAAAAAAAGGAACTTAACTGCCTAGTGACTTAAATAAAAACTTTTGAATAGTTCAGTAACTATTTTGTAACTTTTAAAAGTTAAATGACCAAAACGTAACGTTACTAATAGTTTAGTGATTTTGAGTGTAGTTTGCCTTCCATTTTAAGTATATGGGATCAACTTTTCTAAGGATGGCATTACTATTCTAATTTAATATATCAAATTTTAATTTGGGTTAGTTTTATTTGGTTTGAATTAATATTTTATTTAAATTTAATTATTAAATATAAAATTAATATAAAAAATATTAAATTTTAAATAATAGAATAAGCCTTTTGAACTAAATGGGATAAAAAAAATTATCATTACAAACAAATCGAGTAAGATCTTTAACATATAATTCTTTTTTACTATATGAACTTGGATGCTAGTTAAGTTAATTGGTATTATTGTTGTACAAAAATTTGGAAATAGTGATTATGATTCAAATTCGTAACACAAATGCACGTGTGTCAATCAATTAATAAAGCGATAAAAAGATATTATTCAACTATTTAATTTTATCTAATCAAGATCAACAACATAAATTCTAAATTAAACTAAAATAATGAAAGCTTCTAAGTTTTTCAATCAATTTTAGAGACTTAAAATTGCAATTTTAACTTCACTTAATCCAGTCAATCAATTACCATTCATTCAATTGTTCAATCTATGTAATTACTAGTTCATGAGTTAATGGCATTAATTAGACCCTTCCAATATCTAGCTAAGTTAATCCCCCTTCCCCACAAGTTATATTCATATATTAGGCAAGTTGGATAAAGTTACTAAGAACAAACCTGTAATGCCAATCACTCGATCTAAGTAAAAGATGCTACATTTAAACATTAAAACTCACTACTTAAACTTATTATTGTTTCATTATAACTGAGGTAACGTATAATACAAAACATTATTAGACAAAACATTATTAGACATAATTCACATTATTACTAGTGAGCCTAAGTACATGTCGAACTAAAGTCCAAAATTTATATACCAATGCATTTGAACTTGAAACTTAAGCACTGATGTGATCCGAACTGAAATTGCTTCCTTGATTCTTCTCATAACTTATTTTTCACCTACATGTTTAGAAACAAATGCGTTAATCTCGTAGAACTTAATAAGTAACAATTTGAATTCATCTACCTACCATTCAATTTCTTTATCAATTTAATACACAATAAACATAATAAATTATTCTAAAAAGCATTAATACTACAATAAGCATATAAAAAATGTCATTAATACAAACTATTAATCACAATTGCAAATTCAATTATCTAAATGTAAACATCTATTTCTTAATTCTCACACATAATATAATCATCTTTAAATTATTTTAGTTAAATAATTACTAACGAATCCATTTTTCATTCGTTTCACTTACATTTAAATCATTACTTAAGCACTTGATTTACATATATCAATATCATTAATTAAATGCATACAATATTTTGATAATCTGTAAAGATTCCAAGCTAAACACGAACTTTCGATCTGTAACGAAACTCTAGAAAATATATGAGAAGTCCAATAAACACATCATATATCTCAATACTCCACTCCTAATCCCCTTTGAATCCCAATATCACCAGCCTGATTCTCATCCAAACCCCCAACCCCTCTCAACTCCACGACCATTTCTTGTCACTTGTATCACTTTAATCATTTACTTTGAATCATTTCAAATCACACGTACCACTTTTTAACACTTTACAATATAATCATTTTCATAAAATTCACTATTATAAAACATTTTACTTTAAATTCACGTAATCATGTACATAGCATTTCCATTTCACATATCCTTATATTTGTTCATTAAAAGCACAAATACATCAAATTTATTTCATTATTTCAGATGACACATGTCGAAACCATTTTTAGGCAAAACGGGAATCGAACTTGGGTTTTGAAAATAAAAACGGGAGTCGCCACCGACCTTTTATCAGGTGCGATCGGGTCACCTATAAAATATTTTGGTCTACGAGTTTCGAGTAAGTGGGCTCGGGAGTCGGTTACGTGCGAGGAAGGATTAACACCCTCGTTACGCCCAAAATTGGTACCAAATTGATCAATTAATGTCCTTATGTTGAAAGTTGAAAATTGTAAAAATGGATTTTAAAAATATGATCCCTTTAAAAATATTCAAATTTCCTCGAATTAAATATCAAGCTTTTCTCGTTCCGAATGAATAAAATATCACATCCAATACTTTAGGACACAATAATTTAAATCCTCGAATCCAAGATGAATATTGCCTCATTTAGAAAACCTTATCTCGAAATAACGGAATGTCACATCCAGTAAGTTAGGACACGACATATCGAATTCTCGAAAATAAGCTTTTATTTTTATTCAAAAAACTTTTTATTTTTAAAAAGATATTTCGCTATTTAGGTTAAACGAGAAAAATCGAAACCTAGTAAGTTAATGCACGATTTTCCCAAATTTCGGAGCACGAAAATGAAAGAAATCAATGTTGTGTTGGGTAAAATGTAGCACGAATTT